>QRDG01000252.1:117607-404833 GCA_012064385.1 Puccinellia tenuiflora | reverse complement strand
CCCAGCTGACGCGGAGGACACGGTGCTCGAGGGGAGCCCCTCGCCGTGGGACCCAAGGGCGCAGTTCGGAAGCGCCCAGCAGCTGCGTCCGCCGGTGCCGGAACATCCGGCGCATCTGGTCCGGCGAAGAAGCAACGCCGAGCAAAGACCATAGTGAAGCGCCGCGAGCGCCCCCGTTACTAAGGGGTAAGATTCCTTTTTTGCTGGCATAAACTTGATATGCTTGACACACTTTTCTCCTTCTGACGATACACATTGCTTCTTTGCTTTGCAGCTTTAGCTCCGCTCCTCTGGAGGTTCCAAACCGAGCCCACTGACTCGGTTCCCCTCAGGACTCCGACGCCACCTCGGCCGGACGACACACGACTGCCGAGTCCGCCACGGACCAGCCCGACAGTGCCTCCCACGGTTCCGGGATCCGGAACTGCAGACACCGAGTCGGAGGCGACCAACATGTCCATGAGTCTCGGGGCCAGCTCGTCGGCCCCCGAAATAGAGAAGACTGCGGCTCCAGAAGACTCGGCACACCCGAGTCAGCCGCAGCAAGAACGCCACAGCCACAAGCCCCACAACAGCAAGAGCAACAGCAACAGCAACAGCAACATCAACAGCACAACAACAGCAGCAAGAGACACCGCAGCCGCGACCGCAGCCGCAGCCCGCTCCGACACAACCGCCACGCCATCGCCATCTAAGTCGAAATCAAAATCGACATCAACGGCCAAAGCCAACATCGCCACCGGCAGCAACCGCAGCCACGGCCGCAAACATCCAAGGCTCCAGTTCCTGCAACTTGGGTAACAACTGGAAAGGCACCGGTGACAACGGTGTCGGCTAATCCGGAACGGCAAGCTGGTTGTGCCACCGAGTCAAGGGACACCCTTAGTGGCTTTGACCAGCATTCAGCCCGCTGACTGGGTGCATGCCCCGGTGCGAACTGCTAGTGGGAAAAGCCTTGGCTCCCTTGAGCATTACAATACGGAGTGGAACGCCGTTGACATGGGCGAAGTGAGCTCGCGATCTCCAGCAGGCCAGGTCATAGAACATCCGGCGGGGCCAAGTCTGGTTGGTCAAAAGATGCATGCCGCAAAGGCCGCCCTTCTCGCAGCCGACCAAGCAGCCGCGGTAAGTTGCGCCGAGTAAAGATGACTCGGTTTATTTCTTTAATTTATATATTATCCACCCCCAGTCCCCGAGATTCGGGTCGAGTGACTGTGGCTCGGCCGAGTAAAGCTAACTCGGTCGAGTGAGGGTAACTCGGCCTGAATCTTCACCAATAATTCTAACATCTCTTCTTTTCAGATTTGCATGACCAAGCGCACGCATGTGCACCGCAAGCTCCTGCTGGCTCACAAGAGCCTCTCCGACAAATACAAGCTGCTCCGGGCCAAGCTGGACCGAGTGTCTGATTCGGCACTCAAGGCCGAAGGATTGGAGAAGCGGATCTCGGAAATCGAGAGTAAGCCATATTCTGCCCTTCCACTTGTATTTGCATCAATTCGCTCATTCTGACACTTACTACCTCGGCACAGCCGCACAGAAGGAGCGCGAGCTTGCGCACCAGGCCGAGCTGAAGAAAGGGCAGGAGGAGGTGTCCCGGCTGACGGCCGAACTCGAAAAAGCGCAGAGCCGGACTGCCGAGCTTGAGAAGAGCGCTGCCGACAAGAAGCAGCTCCGAGTCGAGGAGACTCGGAAACTCGAGGAGTCTCTTGAGGAATCCAAGTCACGGACAACCTCGGCTGAGAGTGAGCTCCGAGATCTGAAGGCCAAGATTGCGCAGTGGCTGGTGGACATCTCCAAAATCAACTCCGAGATGGATAGTAAGCCCCCTTTCCCTTCTGCCTATATTCATCACTTTTATTCTCCTGTAACTTATTTCGGCGTCAGCCATCCCCTACTCAGAGCGCTTCCCCCACACCAAGGCCGCTGCGGACAAAGGCGCACAGGAGATCCGGTTTAAGGAAATCTAAGATGGCCCCATCTCAGCCGAGTGGGACATGGATACACACTTGGTGGCTCTGAAGGCACGCTTGGTACCGATGAGGTCCATCGGGATGAACCTCCTTACCTCGGCAATCCGAGCTTACAACGTTCTCTGGCCTGGGTGCGAGGCCCCTGCTGTCGTCGATGAGTTGGCCAAGTGCCTGCTGGCCTCCGAGGCAAGGCTTGATGACTTGCGATCGTCCGCCGCCCGAGTCGGCGCAGACGAGGCGCTGATGTACGTGCTGTCCTGGTACGAGGGGCTCGATCTCGACAAGCTCAAGACTCTGCGCGACGGGTCAAGATGGCTCACTGATCCGGACCACATTCGGCGCCGCCAAGAATTTGCTCATTCCCTTATCCAGTATGCCCCGGTGCACTCCTTTGTTGCTGGCGACCGGGTTCCCCAACCCGAGGAGATCCCGGTTGAAGGAGAGAGCGAAGAAGAAGACGAAGAAGAGGCCGTCGACGAAGAAATCGAAGCCGACACTCCGCCCGAGTCAGCCACCGGCACTGCTGCCGGGTCTACAGCTGAGGAAACCGCAACCGAGACACCAGCCTCTCCTTCTGCGCAAAAAACTTCGGATGCTGCTCCCTAGACTTTTAAGAAGAAACTCAATTCGTTAAATCCCCGGAATGCCGGGTGCAGATGTAATATATACCTTGCACTTTTTATGGTTGATATCTGGCATTTTACTTTGCATGTTTTAACAAGTTTAGCCGTATGTCGGATCACATTGAACCGAGTCCCCGAGTTCAATTTCTTGTTTACTATACTCTTGCCATTTCTGCTCTTGCCTACCATTTTTGGTGTTTTGGCAGTCGAGTCACAAAACGACCGTTGTACAGCATACAGTACTTTGAAACTTGAAAAAATAGCCAAGGCCATCCGACATAAGCTTATTATTTGGAAAAGGAAACCGAATCGCTCCTGGACCGAGTCCCCGAGTCGGTTTTCTTGTTTACTGCACCTGATAACCCTTGCTCTTGCCTACCTTTTTCGGTGTTTTGGCAGTCGAGTCACAAGATTACAAGAACACAGCATACAATACTTGCCCACCTGGTGACACAGTTTTTAGAGCCATCCGACACAAGCACACTACTTAGAAAAGGAAACCGAATCGCTCCTGGACCGAGTCCCCGAGTCGGTTTTCTTGTGTACTGCACCTGGTAATCTTTGCTCTTGCCTACCATTTTCGGTGTTTTGGCAGTCGAGTCACAAAATCACGAGAACACAGCATACAATACTTACAGACACGGTGACACAGTTTTTAGAGCCATCCGACACAAGGAAATAAACACAAAGATAAACACAGATTTTTTCAACAAGGCAGTCCCCGAGTCTCTTCTCGGGGTGCCGACACTTCATTTCTGGATTTCGAGATACATACAATGGGTCCTTAAGAGTAGAAAGGGCGAAGAAGAGCTACATTCCAAGGGCGCTTGGTCTCCTCTCCGGATCGGTCCATCCTGTTCTTCACCTGTTTCTGAGCATCTATAAGATAATAGGCATCATTGTTCAAAGCTTTGCTCACGATAAATGGTCCCTCCCATGGAGGTGACAATTTGTGCATCCCGGCTGTGCGCTGCACAAGCCTAAGCACGAGGTCTCCTTGTCGGAACTTGCGAGGATTCACCTTCCGACTGTGATAGCGTCGGAGATTTTGCTGATATATTGCTAACTTGGACAATGCCAACTCTCGTGCTTCTTCGAGCAAATCAACATCGTTTTCTCGAGCTTCTCTTGCCTCTGACTCGGTATATAAAGCAACTCTCGGCGAGTCATGCTCTATGTCGGTTGGTAGAACTGCCTCTGCTCCGTAGACCAGGAAGAATGGCGTATAGCCGGTAGAGCGATTCGGCGTAGTCCGTAGACTCCACAGTACTGCTGGGATCTCGTCCAGCCAACACCCCGGAGCACGTAACAGTGGCTCAATTAACCGGGGTTTTATGCCGGATAAGACCAAAGCATTTGATCTTTCCACTTGCCCATTCGACTGCGGATGCGCGACCGACGCCAGGTCTAGTCGGATTCTCTTTTCCTGGCAAAACCGAGCAAAGGCTCCCTCGGCGAAATTTGTGCCGTTATCAGTGATGATGCTATGTGGGTGCCCATATATCAGGATAACATCCTTTAAGAATGACACAGCTGTATGGCCATCACACTTTCTTATTGGTTTTACCTCAATCCATTTGGTGAACTTGTCCACCATCACCAATATGTGAGTCATGTTACCTCGAGCTGGTTTAAACGGTCCCACCATGTCCAGACACCACACTGCGAATGGCCAAGTGATGGGAATGGTTTTGAGAGCTGATGCCGGCATATGAATCTTGTGAGCAAACCTCTGACATCCTTCACACTTTCGGACAATGTCCTCTGCTTGCTGCAAAGCGCTGGGCCAGTAGAACCCATATCGGAATGCTTTGGCCACAATGGCTCGGGAAGAGGCGTGATGTCCGCACTCTCCCTGATGGATATCTCGGAGAATCTTTTCTCCTTCTTCTGGCTCAACACAGCGCTGAAGCACGGTGGTCACGCTTCTCTTGTATAGCTCTCGGTTGATGATGGTGAATGACTTGGATCGTCTCTGTATCTGCCTGGCCGAGACCTCATTACTCGGTAAACTGCCATCCAGCATGAATGTCATGATGGGTTGGGCCCATGTCGGAACCGGACGAGCTCCGAGTTCAGGCTCATCGACCTCCATGGCTTCAACCGACATAACGACACCCGACATAGGCTGACGAGTCCCCGAGTCCTCCCAAAGGATTCCCGAGTTTCGCCAAGCGGCCTTCCAATTTTCCAACTCTGTTCTTGAGTCCGACAGAACACATGCGACATCCATGGAAGTCCCCGAGTCCTGCGGAGCAGTCCCCGGGTTTAGCGGCTTGCTCCCGACGTCAACGTCCATCGGGACGACATCGGATTCCGGATTACCCGGGATGAATATTGAGTCTGACTCGGGTGAAGGCTTAATTGATGGCTTGTGAAGATGTTCCAGAGACACTCCGGGTGGAATGGCCTGTCGGTATGATCCAATTTTGGACAGCATGTCTGCACTTTCATTTTCGGTCCGCCGGATGTGATTGAACTCGCAGCCATCAAAGAACCCCGAGATCTTTTGGACATGGAATCGGTATGCCGCCATGTTGGCATCCAGGGCATCCCAGTTGCCCGATGTTTGCTGAATCACCAAATCCGAGTCACCATAGCAGATTATTCGGCGAATCCCGATTTCCTTGGCCACCTTGAGTCCGTGGATCAATGCCTCATACTCGGCTACATTGTTGGATGCCGCGAAGTGAACTTGCAGCACATATTTCAACTGGTCTCGCTTTGGCGAGGTGAGAACCACGCCGGCACCCATGCCCTCTTTTACCTTGGACCCGTCGAAGTGCATCTTCCAGTAATTGGAGTCCGGCAGAGATGGTTCATATTCCATCTCGGCCCAGTCCACAAGAAACTCGGCCACTGCTTGAGACTTGATGCTATCTCTTCTCGCGTATTGCGGCGCATATGCCGCCAACTCGATAGCCCACTTGGCTACTCGGCCACTTGCATCTCGGTTTCCGATAATTTCCGAGATAGGAGCCGCACTCACCACAGTTATTGGGTGCTCCTGGAAGTAATGTTTCAGTTTCTTGGCCGCCAGGTACACACCATAGGTCATTTTCTGGTAGTGTGGGTAATTTTGTTTCGAGGTGGAGAGCACCTCACTCAGGTAATACACCGGCCTCTGCACAGTGGTTCCCCCTTCTTCTCGTTCTACCACCACAACGACACTGACGACTCGGTTAGTGGCTGCAATGTAAAGCAACATGGGCTCTCTCGGTAATGGCGAAGCCAATATCGGCGCAGTAGCCAGCATCTTTTTTAGCTCATGGAAGGCCGAGTCCGCTTGCGGGGTCCAGCTAAATCTATCAGACTTTTTCATTTGTTGATACAAAGGTAGGGCTTTTTCTCCCAGCCGACCTAGAAACCGACTCAGGGAAGCCAGGCAACCCGTAAATTTTTGGACATCTCGGAGACATCTCGGTAACCTCATATTCTCTATTGCCCGGATCTTAGTCGGATTCGCCTCGATACCTCGGCTCGACACAAGGAAACCGAGTAACTTGCCGGCCGGCACACCGAATGTACACTTATCCGGATTGAGTTTTAATCGGAATTTCCGCAGGTTTGCGAATGTTTCTCTGAGATCATCTAACAGAGTATGTTTTTCTTTTGTTTTTATGACTATGTCGTCGACATATACCTGCACATTTTTTCCTATCTGATCATGCAAACATTTCTGCATACAGCGCTGATAAGTAGCGCCGGCATTTCTCAAACCAAAACACATGACACGATAGCAATAAGCCCCGTACGGGGTGATAAAAGCAGTCTTTATTTGATCATCCGGATTTAACGGGATCTGGTGAAAACCAGAGTAGGCATCCACAAAGGATAACAGCTGACATCCGGCCGTGGAGTCGATCACTTGATCGATCCGGGGCAACGGGAAAGGATCTTTTGGACAAGCCTTGTTCAGGTGGGTGTAGTCGATACACATGCGCCAGACAGTAGGCGCATCCGGGTCTTCCTTCTTCTTCTCTACCATGACCGGGTTAGCCAACCAGTCCGGGTATTTTACTTCCACGACGGAGTTTGATGCGAGTAACTTGGCTAACTCATCACCCACCGCCTTTCTTCTTTCTTCGGCGAGACGCCGAGTCGGTTGCTTCACGGGCCTGGCATCCGGCCTGACGTGTAGTGAGTGCTCAGCCAACTCCCTCGGAACACCCGGCAAGTCCTGACTGGACCATGCAAAGATATCCCGATTCTCACGGAGGAAGTTGATGAGCTCGCTTTCCTATTTCTTGTCCAACCCGGCACCGATGATGACGGAGCGGTCCGGGTTAGCCTTGTCGATGCCGACCTTCTTCGATTCCTTCGCCGCCTGGAAGGTTGCAGTTTGCTGCGGGTTGGCCACACTCGGCACACCGAGCTGAGATGCCTGGGCCAGAGCCACCACCTCATGGATTCTCCTTTTCTCGGCGGCGATCACCAATGATTCGGCCAGGGATGACCCGGCTGAGGCGCACTCCATGGAACGCTTGTAGTCTCCCGAGATGGTGATGACACCATTTGGACCCGGAAGCTTCATCTTTAGATAAGCCACATGAGTGGACGCCATGAACTTGGCGAGTGCCGGCCTGCCGAGTAAGGCGTGATACGGGCTTTCGAGATCCACGACCTCGAACAGCAGACTCTCAGTCCGGCAGTTGCTTTTGTCGCCGAAGGCGACATCGACCCAAACCGTGCCCATGGGTGCATGTGAAACACCCGGCACGATGCCGTGGAAGGTGGTTCGGCTGGGCTGCATCATATTCTCGGTTATGCCGAGTTTGATCATGGTATCCCGGTACATGATGTTGATGCTGCTCCCGTTATCAACGAGGACCCGGGAAAACCTGACATTGATGCTGGGTCCGACGAATGTCGGATCCAACACTAGAGCATAACCCCCTGGGTTGGGCATGACCTTTGGATGGTCCTTGACACTCCAGCTGATCTCATCCTCGGACCAGTACATGAATTTTGGCACCGCCGGCATAACGGCATTTACCTCCATCGCACGCCTGTGCTGACTCTGCTTGTCATTGGGTTCGGTCACAAAGACCATGTAACTCTGGTGGGGCTCTCGGTACTGATTTTGCCGGATCGGGCCAGCATTGTTGTTGGGGTAGTTGGAGTTGTTGTTGGCCATGTTGGCTACTTGGTTGACATCTTCAGGCCTTGCTTGGGCGTTCACCGGGATAGCGTTCACACCCGTGAGTGGTGCGGGTCGAGTCGTCGGACCTGTGTTCTCCCGCGGGCGCCTGTTCCGGCTGCAGTTCCGGTTCGAGTGCTGAGCCGGTCTGCTGGGGTGCTTGGTGTGGTAGCTGCAGGGATCATCCGGCATCGTCCCATTGGGGTTACCCCACTGCCTCTTGTCACCATTCCATGGCTTCCTCTCGCCATTCCACGGTCTTTTTTCGCCGTCCCACGGCCTCCTTCCTTCCGAGTTCTGGCCCCACGCAGGACCGTCATTCTTTTGTCTCTGGCTGTTGCCGGCATCCATCTGATCTTGGTCGATGGCAGCAACCTGGTCTGACCCATACCGGTAATCCGGCCTCTCCTCTCTTCTCTTTCCTCGGTAATCCGAACGATCACCTCGCCGACCCGATCTGTCTCTGTCGACCGGGGCCAGTAAGGGCTGTGTCGGATCACCCAAAGCATAGCTATCAGCAATCTTGATTGTCTCGGCCAAGGTGGCCGGCATTTCTCTCTGGAGTCTCTGCCAGAGCATGGAGCCATGTCGGCACCCTTGTGCAAACCATGCAATGGCCTGCGACTCGATCACTCCTTCGCAGGAGTTGCGGATCGTGCTCCACCGAGTCAGGTACTCTCGGTCGGTTTCGTCTTCCCTCTGCCGACACATGGACAGCTGCTGAGGGCGGTTCGGCCTCTTGTAGGTGCTGGAGAAGTTGCTGACGAATGCGTCAGAGAAATCTAGCCAGCAGTCAATGCTGTCCTCCTCCAGGTTATTCAGCCAGATCCGGGCTGGTCCTTCAAGCATTTGCGGCACATACCGCACTGCCCATCTGCGACTTCCGCCGGCGATGTGCACAGCGGTGACATAGTCTGTCAGCCAATCTTCCGGCTTGGTACTGCCGTCATACATCTTGGCACCCCGAGGTAACTGGAAATTCGGCACAGGTGCCTGCTTCATTATCCGGGATCCAAAACATGCCGGACCCGGTGGGCCTTGCTCCTCCAGGAGCTCGGACAGATAGATTCTGTCAAGCTTGTTCCGGACATCGTGTGCCGGCAACTGGCGAGTTCCCAGCCTAGCACCGAGTGCACCCTCGGACGCCAGGTCTCTGTATCTTGTGTACCCGGCCCGCTCCATGGCCGAGTAACCATCATCGTATCGGTCGGCGGCCGGTTCAGCGTACTCGGCACCATGTCGTGGACGAGGTGGAATTGGTGCCGGAGGCCGAGGTGGCTGGCCTTGATTCGCCGGGATAACTCGGTTTGCTTCTTGCCTGCCCTGGGCGGGTCCTGGCTTTCCCCGACCGGCACTGCCTTGCTCGGCTACTTGCTTTCCGGCGTAAGCCGGATCATACGCCTGTATCTGCTTGTTCTTGCCAGAGTTCACACTCTGGCCTCTGCTCCTGCCGACATACGGCGAGGAGGCCTGTCCCTTGGACATTTCCCCGGCTCCACCATGTGAGTGAAGGAACCGAGATCCACCCGCATCCGGGTTAGCCTTACGGTAGGCCTCATTCTGTCGGTTAGCAACAGCCACCAACTCGTTTACCCGATCCTGCTGCCTAGAGCGAGCGTCTCCGGATAGACCGGCCAACTCGGCTATGGCTGCCTCTGCTGCCCTAAGGTTCTTTCCGGGTGTGCTGTATCTCGGCTTTTCAGCCGACACGTAACTAGGAGTTCTAGCAGATCTAGTTCTACCATCTCTAGCTATCTCTGCGTTGAGGTCTCTACCTCGGGCACGCACCTCATCGATGCGACTAACTGGGTTTGCTACTGGAGTAAAACCGTGAGCCGAGTTATACTCACGCATTGATATGTCGAACTCCTGCCTGACTCGGGCCACCTCTCTGGCCTCCTGGAGTATGTTCTGGCGCTGCACCTCCAACTCGGCTTGAGTCAGGGCAGCATCTGCACTCGGTGCGACTGGGGTTGCCAGCTTCTGAATCACGTCCTGAAGAGGACTCGGCGTCACCGGCACGCTGGATGTGCTGGCCTGTGCCGCACGGTTCTCCGGTTTCTCCAAGGGCGGACGCCCTGTTCTTGCCGACCTGGTGCCGGGATCAGCATCGCCCGCCATGGCTTTGCCGACACCGGGGCCAGGGGCGGTCATCATGACTTCCACGCAGCTAGCGGGGCGAGCGGTACGCCGGCCGCGAGCTGCGCAGACTGCGGGTGGATCCGCTCCCAGCTGCACCCTTTCGGGGAACCTGCAAGGGACCTCGGTGGCGATGTAGACCGTGAGCGCGCCGAAGTCGATGAGGCATCCGTTCCGGGGCAGTGGCCTGCTGCCGAAGCAACCTGCGTTGTCGCTGATGACGTTGAGGGAGCCGAATCTGTGGACAAGACCACAGACCACGCGCTCACCCGACGCGATGAGAGAACCCGTCCGGATGAAAACTCCAGCCAGCGCCGCTGCTGGCCCCACGGTGGGCGCCAACTGTCGTGGTGGTGTCACGGCAGATGCCATAGGATGGCTTGAGTTGTGGGGCCGATGGACGCTGGAGGCACCCGGGGAGGGCTTGTACGCACGAACACGCACACAAAGAACACAACACACGCGGTTTACCCAGGTTCGGGGCTCTCGTGAGGAGATAACACCCCTACTCCTGCCTATCTGATCGATATATATGGACTATCACTGATTTACAAGCTTGCTCCTTGAGCTGTGATGGAAGAACGGCACGGTCTAGGCCTCAACCGAGTCTCGGGGCAGCTTTTTGGTTCTCTCCTGGCTACGAAATTAATGCTCAAGTATGTATGCGTGAGGCAGGTATCCGTGCAAGCGTCGTCGTAAGAGGAGCCCCTGGTGCTCCTTATAAAGGGAAGCCCAGGGCACAGGTTTAGGGCTGACGTCGGTGCTGGCGTAGCTCACACTGTGGCCACCTCCGGTCTTCTGACTGCTTCCGTCACTGCGGCGTGGCGCGTCCCATCTATCACCTTCAGCGCACTGCTCCCCGGTACCGCTTCGGTCAGCGGCATGGAGGTCTATCACTCTGGTCAAGTGGCCTCGTCCCATCGTGCAAGTGGCTCGGCACCTGCCCCATGATTGTAGGGACAAGACGTGAGCCTTGACCATGGCCCGAGTAAGCCTCCTTATCCGGCATAGGCATGCCGAATATCCTGTAACTCGGTTTTGCCTTCCCTGCACACAAGAAGAACAGAGGAAGATCCGACTCAAAGCATGCATGAACCGACATACCGATATGTCGGTTAGTCTTGATCCGGACCACTCCAGGTAAGCCGGTACGGTTATGTCGGTTCCTATGATCCGGTCAACCCCAGGTCAACCCATATATCGGCATCTTGCCCATATTCGGGGGTTGCCCCCCGACACCGCGCCTTGTTACTGATGTTGACCGGCGCCGTCACGGCCTCGAGGTCAAGCGAGGGCTGGAGCCTCGCGAGGTTGCTGAAGATGCGGCAGGTGGCGATGACGAGGAGATCGCGGCTCTCCTCCACGATGCGCTCGTCGAAGCCCTTCGCGGTCTCTTCAAGCTTTCCGAGGAATTGCTCGAAGAAGAACGAGTACGCGGCCTCGTCGTCGCTCCCTGCGGAAAAGGGGGGAACCTCGATCCTCAGGTCGTCCCCAACGGCGCGCGCGCGGGCCACCAAGCCTTGGAGCATGAGCTGGAGTTGGCGCGTCATGGTCCATCCATGCTGCGTGGTGTCCCGTGCCTGCTCCACGAGGTTCACGACCGGCTCCACCTGCTGGTGGAGCTCGCTCAAGTCCTTCTCCAAGGCGGTGGCTCTTCCTTCCGCGCGAGCCTGGGCTTCCTTGGCGCTCTGAAGGCGGGAGGACATCTGCTTCTCCTCCTTCTCGAGCCCCTCGATCTGGTGCTGGAGCTCGTTGCGTTTCTTCATGAAGCGCTCCTCCTGCTTCTTGGCCTTCGCGTCGTAATCGTTGGCGAGATTTTGGCGGATGAGGTTGACCCTTGCGTCAGCCTCATCCTGGATTCTTTTCTGCTTCACCTCGAAGTCGACGTTGGCCTTCTCGTGGCGCTCCGCATAGGTGGCCTCGTTCTTGGCCACCAGGCCCTCGCGTTCCTGCAGCTGCCCCTCGCGGGTGGCCTGGTCCTCCTCGAGCAGCTGGACCTGCTCCTCGCGCTGGCGCAGCTCCTTCTCGCGGAGGGAGAGCTCTCCCTCGCGTCGCGTCAGCTCTGCCTCGCGCGGCGCCAGCTGCCCCTCGCGAGCATCCAGCAGCTCGCGGAGCTCCTTCAGGCTGGCCTCTACAACCTTGGAGGCAGTCTCCACCTCGAGCGCCTCCCGAGCGGCGTCCAGCTGGTCCATGACCTCCGCCGCCTCTCGTTTGACGCTGTCGCGGGTCTCCTTGGCAAAGCGGATCGCCTCCTCGCGCGCCGCCTAGGCCGCCGCGTCCTGCCGGCGGCACATCTCCACCTTCTCGTGGAGGAGGGCCCAGGCCTCGCCAAGCCTTGACCGCTCCTCCTCCTGGCGAGTTCTTCCTCGGCATGTTGCGCCTCCAACTCGTCAAGCGCCTTCCGCGCTTGGCCGAAGACGACGCTGCAACGGGCCGCGCGAGGGCGCGGCACCCGTAGCGCCAAGGTCCCCGCGCCGTCGCAGGGTGCAGAGGCCTCGACGCTCGTCGAAGCGCCGGGGCATCTTGCCTCGGGCTCACGGCTGTTTCTGGTACGGCCTGGGGGCTCGTGCGGGCGCCTCCCTCGCTGCCCGCGTCAGGAGCCCTCTGGGGGCTGGGCGTCCTCTCGCCCCCGGCTCCGGAGGCGCCTCCGCCTCTTGCTCCTCAGGGGCGCTTCCCGCCCCTTCCGTGGTGGCCGCATCCGCCGTGGCCTCGGGGGCTTCAGCCCCTCTCGTGGGAGCCTCCTCCTCCGGGGGCGGCTCCATGATGATCTCTTCATCCACCCTCTCCTCCTCCGTCGTCTCCTGCTGTACGGGAGGAGTAGCAGCCCGAGTTGGCGAAGGTGCCACCTCTTCGATCACCTCCTCGGCACGGTGCTCGACCGCTGGAGGGGTGGCGGCCCGAGCTGGCGACGGCATCGCCTCTTCAACCACCTCCTCCGCGCGGTGCTCGCCCACGGGAGAAACAGCCACCTGTTGCGGCTCGTCGGCCACATGCATCTCCTCGGCGACGCGGGCGGTCTCCCCAAGCTTGCGGAGCCGCCGCCTCTTCGGCGTCGCAGTTGTGCTGAAAGAAAGACAAACAGAGATCCTTCAGGAGGGTTTTCGAAAGCAAGATGCTAAATGGAAAGAAAGGACCAAAGCTTACTCGTCGGCCATCCTCCACACCCTCTTCTTCGCCTTTGGTGGCTGGAGGTTGCTCGCTCTAGCCTCCTCGTGAGGCGCTCCTGCCTCCTCGCGAGGAGCACCCCTCGCGGCGGCGGCTTTTGGGTCGTGGATGGCCTTGGTGCGGGGCTCGCAGCGTCCCCCCGTGCCACTGCTTCTCTTCTCCTCCGTGGCGTGTCGGGAGCGAACCACGCGGTAGGCGTCCTCGTCGCTGCCGGAGGAGATCACCTCGACGTCCTCGCCAGCCGGTGCGCTCCTTGAGGAGCCCACGTCGCCTCCTGAGGGGTTAGCGCCTCTCGAGGCCTCGTCCTCGCCAGAGGGGTCGGCGCCTCTCGAGGCCACATCCTCTCCAGAATCTTCTCCTTCGTCTGGCTCCGGCGACTCGTCCATGTGCTCCGGCTCCGCCGCCCACGGGTTGGTGCGGGGCCCGTGGTGCCCTGCGGGCACGATGCCCCATTCGTCGAACACGGGCAGGCGCCTGCGGTGCTCCTCCACGCTTTCTTCAACAAAGTTGAAGAGCGTCGTGGCCTCTTCGCTGGTGGGAGATGGGATGTCCCTCGTGGCGAAGAGGATCCCCATGATCGGGTGCAGCACCTCCCGCTTGAAGTTGTCCGGGCACAAGCGCATCTTGTCCTCCTTGCCCGTGTACCGCCACACCGGCTCCGAATGCTGCTGGAGGGGGGAGATGCGGCACCTTGTGAAGTCCTTCGCCACCATCTGGCCGGTGAGCCCGCCGACGCGAAGCCTCCGTATGCACTCGTACACCTCATCAAGCTTTGGGCCCTCGAAGTCTGCGCTCGCCCAGCGCGCCCACTTCCTCGGCGGCGCCACGGGCACCTCCAGGAGAGGGTTGGTCCCCTTGGTGTCGATGAAAAACCACCGCTTGCAGAAGTCCTCCACCTTCTTCGTCACCTTGGTGATGGCGTTCTCACCGCACCATGCGATGGGAATGTAGTTCTCGCTTCTGGCAGCGGTGATGCGGAAGGAGACGCATCCGAGCCGCTCGTTCGACGCGGTATTCGGAGGGAGTAGAAGCTGCGGAAGAGTGCCACCGAGGGACGGATGCCAATGTAGGCGTCGCAGAGATAGGCGAAGATGGCGAGGATGAGTATGGAGTTGGGGTGAAGATGAAGAAGCTGGATCTGGTACGCCTCCAGAATCGCTAAGAGAAAATCGGAGAAGGGAGGAACAAGGCCGGCGTAGAGAGTATGGAGAAAGATGGGGTAGTACCCCTTGGGAAGCCTGCTGCCGGTCGGCCTCATCTCGGTGACGCCGTCCTCGTTGGTGCTCGCAGGCCGCCAGGTAGCGCACCCTTGCAATCGCCGTCGCATGGATGCGGGACTCCGGCAGCGCCCCCTCAAGTGCAGCACCCCGCGCTGCCGCCGCAGATTTGCCGGCCTGCATCGTGGCCTTGCCCTTCTGGTCGGCGGTTGCCTTCTTGGGCGCCATGGATGCGGTGGAGATGAAGACCCTGGAGTTGGAGTGCTCTGGGAAGAAGGAGCTGTTTGGGGGAAGAGTGCGGCGGAGTAATGGGAGAAGTGATGGGTGCAGTCTACGCGCGCAGGCTTTATTGACCGGTTGCCCGGGACATGGCGGGCCCCACCGGGTCGCCCGTTGAAGACGAGGAGATCGTGGCCGCGGGCACAACCGCTGCACCCCACGTGTCACGGCTTTGAAAGTAATTGCCAAAAAACTGTCTGCTGGATGTAAAACAGAATTGCTTATTTTTAAAACTGTTCTTAAACCGCAACGAATTTCGAAAATTCACTAGAGATAGAGAAGTTGCGCATTTTCCATAGCTTTCCAACGGCGTATCAGTTGCATCAATCCGACAAACGGTTTGGAAATGACGTCCAAAATATAGTACGAAAACGGACCAATCCGCGAAAACATTGTATAGTATATTTAAAATTGTTTTCAAACCGTGTATAATTTCGGAAACTGACAGAAGAGTAAAAGTTGTGCAATTTGCATACCTATCCAACGGCATATTATTTACATCCATATGATGAGCGGTTTGAAAATGGCGCAGCAAATACTGTACGAACATGGACAAAATCGTGAAATCCGTGTTTAGTATATTCGAAATTGTTTTAAAACCGTATAGAATTTGGAAACCGTCCAGAAGAGTAAAAGTTGGGCATTTACAATACGAATCCAACGGCATATCGCATGTGTCATTCCGATAAAAGTTTTGAAAATGGCGGTCAAAATACTATCTACCAAAACAGAGATCTGACTGTTCCGCCGAGAGGTTCACGGTTTATTGTTTAGGAAGTTCAGAAAGTTGTTCAGAATAGTTATTCTGTAAGGGAGTTCAGAAAGTTGTTCAGAATAGTCCCACCATATATAGGGTGGGACTATTCTGCACAACCGCTTAAGTGTTTGCAGAATACCTATTCAGCACAACTTTCCTATACTAAAGACTTTCTTATCCCGAACCGACCCCGTCCTAGTCACCTTCTTCCCCACATCCCCTCGATCAAAAAAAACTACGGTCCACCCACCCAACCACCCGAACCAACCACCTCCCGCGCCTCCTCCATCTCCGGCCGGCGTCCGTCCCGCGCGCGTCTCCCGCCGGCCTCCCTCCGCCCCGCGAGCGGCCCCTGCCCGTCGCCCTCCGCCCCACCACCGGAACACGCCGTCGCCGTCTCCCCTCCGCCGGATCGAGCCGCCTGACCTCACTTCCACCGGAGCCGCCGCCGCCCCTCCACCAGAGCACGCTGCCCCGGTCGCGGCCCCACACCTCCGTCCCGCGCCGCCCGGAGGGCACCCAGCCGCACGCCTACGAGGAGGACCTCAACGCGCCGCGCCGCGCCCCGCCCAGCCACCCGCTCTGACCGCCGCCGCGCGCCCCCAGGAAACCACCGCCGCGCCCCGCCTGCTCCTCCCTCCCTGCGGCATGCTCTTATCCTCCCGGGAGCCGCCCGACCCCCCAACTCCACCGGCTCCCCCCGTCTCGATCCACCTCACCTCCGACGCCTACTCCGTCGCGAGGTCAACGGCCGACGTCCTCCCTGCTCCGTACCCCACCTCCGTATTCCTCAACCGCGAGCCGAGGGTCGTCGGTCCCCTTCTCCCCCACCCCCGCCGTCCTCCACCGCGCAATCCCGGCATCTCCAGCGAGGCTCCCCCACCTCGGGCCTGGATACTCGACACCAGAGTTCACGGAACCACCACCTGGGAGACTACTACGCACGCAGCGCCAGTTCATCGCCGTCGGGACCTCTGCTCCACCGGCGTGCACTGCATCTCTCCGTCGACCGGCCTCCAGCGACCCGCCGAGCTCTTAATCGCAGCCACGGCCTCCCCTCCATAGAAGCGGGCGAGCATCTCCAACCTCGTGAAGCCGACTCCAATCGCGGGCCTCCTGCTGCGGATTTGGACCTATTGTCTGTATTCATGTTTTGATTTAATTACTTCTTGGAAGTTCATTTTGACAGTGTTCAGAGTTCACTTTAAAGGTATCGGAAGTTCATCTTAAGCGTGTCGGAAGTTCACGTTCTGAACTCCCGAAGTTCACCCTTTCAACTACAGAACTTCATCGTTTTTACGCAAAAAAATACGAAGTTAACCTTTTAACTCGCAGAAGTTTAATTCGGGAGTTCATATCGTCCCATCTAAAAGGTTCACTTTTTATCAAAAAAACCAATTTGGGAGTTCATATAAAAAAATAGGAAGTTCACTAACACTCGCAGAGAAGTTCACTTACACTCACGGGAAGTTTAGAAAAAAAAGATTTTTCAGCGAGAGGTTCACTTGTAAAAAAATACGAAGTTCACTAACATTCACTGGGAAGTTCACTTACGTTCACGGGAAGTTTAGAAAAAAAGTTTTTTCAGCCAGAGGTTCACTTGTAAACAAATAAGCAGTTGGAAGTTCATAATATAAAACACTGGAGTTCACTACGAATATAGTGCGTCTATAGAAAAAGTATTATAACATAACCAGAAGTTCACTGTGTATATGTTGCAAAGTTCACTGTCAGCGCTATGAAGTTCACATAGTGCAGGGCCCGAAGTTCATTCTTCCAATACTACGGTGAGGTCATATATTGTTTATTTTTGAAACTGCTCTTAAACCGTAAGGAATTTCGAAAATTGGTTAGAAATAGAAAAGTTGCGCATTTTCCATACCTTTTTAACGGCATATTATTTACATCAATCCGACGAGCGGTTTGAAAATGGGATTCAAAATAGTCCGCTGGATCTAAAATTTCAAAAAACAGAACTGTTTAAGTTTGGAAACTGCTCTTAAACCGTAAGGAATTTCGAAAATTTGCTAGAAATAGAAACGTTTCGCATTTTCCATAGCTTTGCAACGGCATATCACTTGCATCAATCCGACGGACGGTTTGCAAATGACGTCCAAAATACAGTAAAAATGGACAAATCCGCCCAAACAGTGTTTAGTATATTGGAAATTGTTTTCAAACCGTGCATAATTTCGGAAACTGGCGGAAGAGTAAAAGTTGCGGAATTTTCATACCTATCCAACGGCATATTATTTGCATCCATCCGACGACCAGTTTGAAAATGGCGCCCCAAATACTGTACGGGAACGGACAAAATCGTGAAAGCTGTGTTTAGTATATTTGCAATTGTTAAAAATCCATACAGAATTTGGAAACCGTGCAGAAGAGTAAAAGTTGCGCAATTTCCGTAGCTATGCAACGGTGTATTGCATGCGTCATTCCGATAAACGGTTCGAAAATGGCAGTCGAAATACTCTCCGTAAAAACAAAAAACTGGGCGTTCCGCCGAGAGGTTCACCGATTATTGTCTAGAAGTTCAGAAAGTTGTGCAGAATAGTTATTCTGCAAAGGAGTGCAGAATAGCTGTAATATATATATATATATGTATATCTATATATAACATCAAGCACGAAGGCTATCACAATGTAAATTGCATAAGTAAGGGCCACTTCTTTTGGGCTTCCTGGATGGCTTCGGGGTCCCAGACAGCAGAAGCCCAAAAGAAGTGTCGGGCTGGTGGAGGGCTTCTCCCAACCGCGAAGCCCAGTGGCAGTGCAATTCCAGAATCTAGTATCGATCTGTTTCCCGAGCTTCCCCGGTTGAGAATCGAGCAGGTATTTGGTGCTACCCCTCCGTTTCGCATGAATTACAAGGAAATGCCACTCCACGCGGATACCGTTCTGGGCTGTGGCTGGAAAAAGAAAACGAAGTCAAAATAGCAAAATCCTTCTCTCTCGCTCTCATCCCCATCGAGCGACATGCGCCCGACCTAGGGTTCCTCCGCCGCCCGCCCAGCCGCCGCCCGCCTGTCCAGCCGCCGCCGCCTAGGTCCCCGACACCCCACGGCCGCCGCCACCCTGTCCCCGACCACGGCCGCCACCGCCCCGTCCTCAACCGCAGCCGCTGCCCCGTCCTCAACCGCAGTCGCCGTCGTGCCCGTCCCCGAGCAGGCCCGTCCCCGACCACGGCCGCCACCGCCCCGTCGTCAACCGCAGCCGCTGCCCCGTCCTCAACCGCAGTCGCCGTCGTCTCCTTCCCCAAGCAGGCCCGTCTCCGTCCCCAACCACGGACGCCACTGCCCCGTCCTCAACCGCAGTCGCCGTCGTCTCCGTCCCCGTCTCCAACCTCTGGCGTCCCGACCCCGCTTCCAACCAGCGACCTCCCCGGCTGTCATGTCGACCTCGCAAGCACCGGTACCAGCTCTTCCTTCTCTATTTTTTACTGCTTGTGTTGGTGATGTGCTGGTCTGGATGGTCGATCTGCAAGTATTTTTTGTGTACGTCGCAGCAGGCACCGGTACTAGCTTCTTATTTTTACTGCTTGTGTTGATTGATCTGTGCTATTGCTGTGAAATGTGTCCTCATAATTTGCTAGTATCTAGCATTTGTATTTGTGAGATCTGCTAGCTAGTATCATGGTGCACTGGATGTGTGTGAAACTGAGAGACAATCTGGATGTATTTTTGTGCTCTGTATGTCATACATAGTAGTATTAATTTGATTGTTGTTATGCATTTAGATTGTAAATATGGGTTATGCTAATTTGGTTAAGAAGTTCAATAATCGTCCGGTCCATCTTCATCTGATAGCGTCATGGGTGCACTACGACAGAGCATCGCTGAAGGAATAGCAGCTTGAGAAGTTCTTGTTATTGTAATTTCGAAATGGAATTACTATGACATTTCTTTTATTTTGGCATGTACTAAATTATATTATGAGACCAGTTATTTGCCTTTTCATATTTTTTTTATTTTTACTCTTGTCATTTCTCACACTCAACGCATCAAATAAGTATAAGTCATAAATTATCAAATCCAAGGGTGTTACGGACATGTCACAACTTATCACAGCAAATAAGCAAAAACAGTATAAGCCCAAAAGAAGTCTCCCGAGGAGTTTCTGACAGCTTCTACCCACCGCAGTTTCTCCCCACCGAAATCCAGAAGCTGGCTTATGCATAAGCAGGAGCCCAAAAGAAGTGTGCCTAAATAGCTCGGTATAGAAATAACCGAGGCACGCGGAGATGAGGATGTATTCCCGAGTTCCTACTTGTTAAGGGAGTACGTCTCGTTGGAGGGGTGTGAGCTCGCCACAAGAGGCCTACTCAAGATGTCACAAAGGCCTCACCCTATTCTCCGATGAACTGCACCCAAGAGTTTGGTTCACCTTCCACTATCGAAATCCTTCGAGGCGGAATCCGGAGCCTTTACACCGTTCTTGGGGCACACACCCACAACTCAATTGGGAGCTCCCAAATCTTGCCGAAGCTTTACAACTCGAAGGCTTCGCGGCACACCAACCGTCTAGGGTACACAATGCACCCAAGACGCACAAGCTCTTGGGAACACAATGCACCCAAGAGTAACAAGCTTCTCAACTCGATCCCACGAATCTTCGTGGAGAGCACAACCCGATGCAACTAATGCAAAAGGCAAAACACACCAAGTGGTCAAATCCTTCTCTCCAAAATCCAACCAAAGCAACTAATACTATGGAGGGATTTAAGAGGAAGAACAAGGGGATGAACACAAAGCAACCCCAAAATCTAGATCCAATAGGTTCCCCTCACTTAGAGGAGGAATGGATTGGTGGAATGGTAGATCTAGATCTCCTCTCTTGTTTCCCTAAAAATGGGCAAGAATCATTGGAGGAGATTGAGATGAATCAAGCTCACAAGATTTACAACAATGGAAGAGAGAGAGGGAAAGTGAGCTCAAGTTGTTTTTAATCCATTGGGGAAGAAAAGCCCCTTAAAAAGGTGCCCTAAAAAATCTGGCTGTTGGGCTCAGATTCGCGCTGGGCCGGTAGTACTGGCCCAAAGGGCGGTACTACCGCCCTACGCAAAACTGCCCTCCAACGGCACTCTGCAGAAAAAACCCGAAGGGCAGGTAGTACCGGCCCATAGGGAGGTACTACCGCCCTGCACAAACTTCCCACCAACGGCAAACTGCAAAACTCGCTAGGCTAGTAGTACCACCCCAAGGGCCGGTACTTCCGCCCCCACCCAAACCAGCCTGCCAACGGCTAGCAGCGAAAACCCGCAGGGCCGGTACTACCGGGAAATGGTCCGGTACTTCCGGTTGCCCGGTAGTTCGGGACCTACTTCCGGACCCTCTGCGAAAACCCGCGAGGCCAGAACTTCCGGGAAATGGTCCGGTACTTCCGATTGCCCGGTAGTTCCGGACCTACTTCCAGACCAACTACCGAAAGGAGACAGAAGCTCAAAAACTTAAGCGGAAGTAGCCTCGGTACAAGGCCCGTTACTACCGTCCATTGGTCGGCCGGTACTACCGGCTAGAACCCCGGTACTATCGGTCACAGAAAAACAGTAGAAGAGCAAAAATGAAAGCGGGCATATCTTTCGCATCCGGACTCCGTTTTCGATGATCTTGGGCTCGTTGGACTCGCAACGAAAAGCTCTAAAAGATCATGCAGAGAAACATCATTGTCCATCATGTGAGGAGGATATCACAAGAAGAGAGTTCGACCTCTCTAAAAAGGACACGCCGGAAAAACCTCCAATACCAAAAAACGCAATAGGATATTCATATGAAAACCGTTTTCGGTGAACTTAGCCTTGTCATGACAAGCACGACAAGCACCAAGACCACACCATGATAAGAGCCAAATAAGAACCAATAAAGATGATTGCATGGATGCAAAGGTTTGTGCTCTCTATGATGATACGATCACGATATTCGGTCGAGAGCCCCTCTTGATAGTACGGCTATCTATCCTATAACCCCGTCTCTCCACTAACAACATGAGACCGGTAAAATAGAAACCCCATCAAGATCATACCTTTGCCTTGCGCATAAATCCACTTAAAGTCGAAGAAGACGATCTTCATCTCCTCAAGATGCACCACCTTTCTCAATTGCGCTTTGCTTGGTGAAGATTCACAAGTTGCTCCCCCATACACCAAGATGGGAGAAGCACTCTTTGGCATATCTTCACTTGGACTTGAGAATTGATCAACACGCACTTAGCCTTGATCAACACATAATTTTCTTCCCTTAGCCTTGACTCCAACAAATGGAGATCAAGCAACGCAAATGGACACTCCTACAAATATAGCTCAAAACAAACATTAGTCCATAGAGATTGTCATTAATTACCAAAACCACACATGGGGGCAACCATGCACTTTCAAAACTTCCTGCTACACTACATCAGCTTCCTCTTGAGGTCAGCAGATGACGACGGCGATGGACCTGAGAAACCATTAATCTTTCTGAGCCACCACTCATATGGCTTTGCTTTCATTCACTAACTCATGTGCTCCACCGCCTTCACCAACTCCTATACTAACACAAGTTCGGCATCCCTAACGGAGAAAAATATATACAAAGAGGGTCCCGATCGGATAAAAAGAACCAAAAGAGGACAACAAAATAACGCAATTTGGAGAGCATTCTCTAAGCATCGTCTTGTCTTTCACACTGACCGTGTACAGATTGATTTATGTAGGGTGGGGTGGGCTGGATATGACGGTAGCCTGAAAATGGACATACTTCACCCTATCTCCACTACTATTAAACAAGCGAACATCAGTTACGCTACATGCACCCCATCAACATTAAGCCTAACCATTACCACCACCGGATTTGCCCCGTAGAAATACATCTAACGGTAATCATTAACTCATCAGACCTCATGTGTGCACTTAGCGATTTATAATGACTGAATTGTACTCCACCTCCACCTCCATCTCCACGAACCGCGTTCCCAATCCCTACAATCCCGGGAGAAACACAAAAATTGAAACTGATCACATCGCCCTCCCTTGCCGCATGTCCTCGGCGGTGCCACTGACCTGGACAGCGCCACCACGCATCACCTTCGTCGACTGTGCGCTCGCCGCCCGGCATCACGTCATCTCTGTCCTGGACGGTGCCCTCGCCAGCAAGTACAACGAGGGTTTCCTGGACGGCGTGCTATACACGGCTGCTCCCTCGCCGCATGGCTGTTAGGAAGATCCCTAGTTAGACCTGACAATGGCAGCACCGACACATTCCTAGACAATGCCCTCGCTGCCTGGCAGTCGTCGCCTTCGTGGACGGCGCCCTAGCCGCCCGGCAGCATCATCGTCTTACTAGACGCCGCATGGAAACACCGTCATCTTCCTAGACAGTGCCCTGCACCGCGTGGTCAAGTGGGCGGTCCTTCCTCCGGCACCTCCTCAGTGCCGACAAGCCATCAGTTCCTGACAAAACGGTGACCAGTTAATTTTCCTCCTACAGTCAATCTTCCACAAAAAATAGACTGCATTCAAGTAACTTTATTGCTTACTACAGCAATATTTCTATGCAGAAATACTGAATTTTGAAGTATCAGACAACCCTCATCAGACTAGTATTTGCAACGAAAGATACAACATTTTTTACTTTCACGGTTATAAATCCTCGACAGATGCAAATAGCAACGTAATGTTTTAGAAGGATGAGGAAGTGCATGGTTCTTTCCTCTCTTTTTATTCCAACTAATTTGAAGTCAATAGCACCTATTGCTTTTTTATTTCTGAAATGGTTTCTTGTGCAGATCTGAACGAAGTGGCTTGCTACTATCAGTTTCGATTCCATTAGTAGTTGAATTTCCTTCAATGAAGCCGAAATGATTTTCTGTGGCTAGGTAAGCATTTCATAACACCACATGATATCAATGTGTACCGCTGTAGAATGAAAACATCGTTATTGGCTCCAAATTGTGGTTGGTCTGAACCTTTATCAAATTTCATACATATACCGTGACTCATGAACCTTACACTTTCAAGTAATTCCCTATTTTAAGGTGTCCAATTAAATTTTCAGTGGTTCAAATGATTTGGGAGAAAGCTAGCTTAAAGCTTCTGAAAAATACTGTATAGGGAAAAAATTTCTGGTTATGCTCTGCTGAATAATAAGTCAATCCTTTATTTTTTTATGACTGCCATAATTTGTATGACATGTGCAACTTTTTTTAACCATCGACTTAATATTGAGAATTATACAAGATGCTCGGAGTAACTATATAACCTTGACTTGATAGTGAAAATGTTACACTGTTTTCAGTTTGATTTTGATGATGTGTTTGCTACTGACAGGGATGTAAAACTGGCATACATGACTCTGAAGAAAAAGTTCAAGGGGATAAACAAGAGGGATGCTGATGCATGTAAAATGCATACATGAACTTTGCATTATATTACTTATATTTCAATCATATTTGCATCATATAAGGGTTATATCATTGTTTTATAATGATTTTGGGAAGATTTCACAGTTTTCCTAATTTTCTGGAATTAACCCTGCACTGGCAGAAAACCCTATTTTCTATATTTTGATGTTTCAGGGACCCAAACGACGTCCAAATGACCTGAAAATTTACGAGCATCATTTTTTGGAAGGAACGAAGCTTGGGAGTCAAGGAAGCGCACGAGAGGAGCCCTGAGGACCAAAATAAGTGGTCCCACGCGGCCAGATTCCTTGGCCGTTTGGGGACCCCTCTTTTGGGCCTCGTGGCTCTGTTGCCGTCGATCTTTCTTCCAGAAGCTTCGTCTTGACCTAAAACCGACTATAAAAATAGTCCCCTGACGTTTTCCAGAAGGGAGCGCCGCCGAAACACAGAAACCACAAAACAGAGACCTGGAGTTGCAGATTGGAGGGGGAAAACTCCGGCGGGGCGCTGCCGGTGTGGTCTCCATCTCCCCCAACAACATATCCACCGTCTCCATGATGAAGAGGGAGTAGTCCACCCCTGGACTATGGGTTTGTGGAAGTAACTTATGTATCTCTCCTCTCTTTGAGCTTCACTAATTATCACCATATGAGCTGCCGAACGTGATTACGGTCATCTATGTAATTCCTTTGTGGTGGATATCTTTATGAGTTAATATATGTTTGAGATTGCAATTGTTTTGTTTCAGTTATGAAAGTAGATGCATATTATGTACCCTGTTCTTGTCTACTTGTTTTGATCAAGCATGTTTATGAGAGCATGTGTGGGGGAACGTGTACATTAGTTGGAGTAATGAGGGGGTGGCTAGTGCGGTGAAAGTGAGAGAAGTTCCGCGATCCACTTGGGTATTTTTACCTTACTTTGTCGCCTCACTAGGGATAAAGAAAAATACCATGCTACTGGAGGTGTGGGTGTGACCATTGCCACTTCTCCATGACTAGATCTAGCATGTTCTTATTTTAACTTCATGTCATAGGACTTAAAGCTATGCTCTGATTTATCTTAATTACCGAGGTGCTAAGATTTAGTTCACATCTTGGTGGAGTGTAAGAGAGATTAATAAACAAAAGATCTCTATGTTAGGACGTGATGCCCATATAATTAGTAACTTGTCATGAAACCAATTTTTGTTGCAATCTCATATGTTAATTCTAGTGTTCCATTGTCTACCACTTTATTAAAGAGAGAGTGCATTTCTGAAACCATGAACCCCGGTCCATTTTTAATCATAAGAAACGCCTTTCTAACAACTTTTATCCATTTTCCATTTTCTGCCATTTAAAAATCCGAGAATACAAAAATACTTTTATATCTTGCATTCACAATACAAAACCCAAAAATATCATCCATCATTGTTTCCACCATCCTTGCATATTTATTTATCATCATTGCATATTTATTTATTGTTTTGCATTTGTTTTATTTTGATATCATTCTCACACCTTGTGCTTGACAACCACTTGGTGAAGTTGAGGGCACAAAACAATTTACTTTGTTTGTAGGTTTTCAAGAGAAGGATAAGAAGATAAATCTTTCACTACTGATTCCCCGAGAGTTCGATATTAAACCCTCGAGTCACCCCTCGTGGGAAAAACTGTCTTTCCTATACTATACACTCTGCACTTGGAGTCTCAACCTAACCATATTCATTTGACGTAGGTAACTACGTCAAAGGCCATCAAGACAATTTTCTGGCGCCGTTGCCGGGGAATCATTGTTGTAAAGATTTGTCCAAGGAGTATCTCACAACAAAGTCAACTTCATCACCAACTTGTGCTAACACCTAAGCTTGGGGAGGTTGCACCTAAGTGAGCATCATCTTATCCATCTTTACCTTCAAATCATTTTATTTCGTTTTGTTTTTGTCTTGCATATCATCTTTATATTTCGGTTTGGATATTTTATTTTTAGTTTTGCATTTTGTGTTCCATTTGTTATTTCAGTTTGCATTGTTTAGTGTCATTTTATTTTAAGTTTTGCATTTAAAAAATTAAAAACACATAAAAATCTGCAAAAATGGGTGATAGGACTAAGTTGTGTGACTACACAAACACTCCAAATGATCAATTTATTGCTAGGCCCATTGCCACACCTGAGATAAAAGCTGATAGTTATGAAGTAAGTCCTAGTTTGTTGAACTTGATAACTAGGGAACAATTTGGCGGTAGTGCTATGGAGGATGCCTCTATGCATCTTCATGATTTTGTTCAAATATGTGACATGCAAAAATTTAAAAATGTGGAAAGTGATATTCTAACAACAACAACAAAGCCTTTCTGTCCCAAACAAGTTGGGGTAGGCTAGAGTTGAAACCCATAAGATCTCGAAACCAAGTCATGATTCTGGCACGTGGATAGCTAACTTCCACGCACCCCTGTCCATGGCTAGTTCTTTAGTGATGTTCCAATCCTTCAGGTCTCTCTTAACGGACACATCCCATGTCAAGTTTGGTCTACCACAACCCCTCTTAACATTCTCAGCCCGCTTTATCCTTCCAATATGCACCGCCGCTTCTAGAGGCCTACGTTGTACATGTCCAAACCATCTTAGACGGTGTTGGACAAGCTTCTCTTCAATCAGTGCTACGCCAACTCCTTCACGTATATCATCATTCCGCACCCGGTCCTTTCTTGTGTGGCCACACATCCATCTCAACATGCACATCTCTGCTACACCTAGTTTTTGGATATGTCGCCTCTTGGTTGGCCAACATTCTACGCCATACAAGATCACAGGACGGATCACCATCCTATAGAACCTGCCTTTTAGCTTTTGTGGCACTCTTCTGTCACAGAGGACGCCAGAAGCTTGGCGCCACTTCATCCAACCAGCCTTGATCCGATGGCTCACATCTTCATCAATATCACCATCCTTCTGCAACATAGACCCTAAATATCGAAAGGTGTCTTTCTTAGGTACCACCTGCCCATCAAGACTAACCTCTTCCTCCTCCTCCTCCTCCTCCTCCTGCCTAGCAGTACTAAAACTGCACCTCATGTACTAAGTTTTAGTTCTACTAAGCCTAAAGCTTTTCGATTCCAGAGTCCGCCTCCACAACTCTAACTTCCTATTAACCCCCGCCCGGCTATCATCGACTACCACCACATCATATGCAAAGAGCATACACCATGGGATATCTCCTTGTATATCCCTTGTGACCTCATCCATCACCAAAGTAAAAAGATAAGGGCTCAAAGATGAACCTTGGTGCAGTCCTATTTTAATTGGAAAGTCATCGGTGTCGCCATCACTTGTTCGAACACTTGTCACAACATTATCGTACATATCCTTAATGAGTGTGATGTACTTTGTTCGGACTTTGTGCTTCTCCAAGGCCCACCACATGACATTCCGTGGTATCCTATCATAGGCCTTCTCCAAGTCAATGAACACCATATAGAGATCCTTCTTTTGCTCCCTGTATCTCTCCATAAGTTGTCGTACCAAGAAGATGGCTTCCATGGTAGACCTTCTAGGCATGAAACCAAATTGATTTTTGGTCACGCTTGTCAATCTTCTTAAGCGATGCTCAAGAACTGAAATTATTTCCTTTCTCACTTAGAGGAAAAGCTAAAGAATGGTTGCATTCACTACCTACTGATAGCATTAATTCTTGGGATGATCTAAAAGAAGCTTTCATTAAGAAATATTATCCTCCTGTTAAAATTTTGCAAAATAGAAACAATATCCTTTCTTTTAGGCAAAATGAAAATGAACATGTTGCTATGGCTTGGGATAGGATAAAACTTATGCTTAGAACTTGTCCTTCGCATGGGGTTAATGAATGGACCATATTACACTCTTTTTATAATGGTCTAAATTACATGTCTAGAAATATTCTTGATTCAACTGCTGGAGGGGCTTTTATGGGAAAAACTATAGTAGAAGCTAAGAACATCTTAGAAAGTATTTTGCAAAACTATAGTCAATGGAATACTGAAAGAGGACCTAATCCATCTAAGAGAGTAAACTCCATAGAAGAAACAAATGATTTGTCATCTAAAATGGACACTATTCTTGCTTTTATTAATAAACAAAATATTGAGAATGTCCCTTTGCAAGAACTAGTTGGTAATAATCTTGAAAGTGTTGATGTTAACTTCATTAGGAACTATGGTAATAATGGGTATGGTAACAACGATTATAATCCCTATAGTAAAACCCCATATGTTCCCAACAACCGTCCTTTTGTTCCATATCCTAATACTAGTGATAATAAATGGAAGCCTATGCCACCAAGTAATGATAATCTTGAGGCTAATAAAATTCTTATGGAACAAATTTCTAGTCATAATACCATGATACAAGAGTTGAATAAGTCTGTTGCTTCTATTAGTTCTGATATTAAAGGCTTACAACTCCAAACTGCAGGACTAGACAAAGCCCTTTCAAAACTAGCTGATAACCAAACCACTTAATTGAGTATGTCTGCAAGGAAACCACAAGCACCACCTGTGGTTGGAATGAATTCTATTAATATTGCTGAAAATGTTCCTCTTACTTTGGAGGAAACTCTTAATGAATTATTTAACTATCCTGAATATTTGTTGCCATTTATGTCTCAACTTGTTGGTTTAAAAGAAGAAGTTAATGAAACTGAATATGATGAATCTCTTCTGTTAATTGAGAAAGAAAGAAAAGTTGAGGAAGTTAAAATGCTTAGTGAAGTCAAGGAACCACTACTTGACTTAGATAATTGTAGCTTGCATGAATTAATATCTATCTTACAAAAAGTTGCAAGTGATTCTTCCATCAACTCTAACCAAGCAGGTTTTGGTTCTTATATTGCTAATCATGTTTTAAAAGAAAAGATTTGCTAGGTACAACCAAGAATCTATGATACCACCTAAGCTTGGGGATGTATGGATTCCCAAAGTACTAGTAACCATTGGAAAAGAGACACACCATGCTATATTAGATCTAGGATCTAGTGTCTCCATTTTATCTAAAGAATTATATGAAGTTCTTGAATTAAAGAATCTTGAAAAATGCTCTATTGAACTTGCACTTGCTGATGATTCCATTAAACATGCTTTAGGAAAAGTAAGTGATGTTATGGTAGAGTTGCATATGACATTTGTACCTGTTGATTTTCTAATCATGGATATGGGGAATAAAACCTCTAGTCCAATTATTCTTGGAAGACCTTTTCTTCGTACCACAGGTGCTATCATTGATTCAAAAGAAGGGAATGTGAAGTTTCAGTTTCCACACAAGAAGTGCATGGAACTTTTCCCAAGGAAGAGGGACACACCAAAGTTCAAGTTCCCTCATGAGCTTCGTCCACAATAAGTATCAAGTAAGAAGCCTAGCTATATGGCTATAAAGAAAGCGCTTTACGGGAGGCAACCCAGTTGTTTTTATTTTTGATTTTCTTTGTGTCCTCTTGCTGTAACAAGAGACTTAGTTTTTAGTTTTTTTTCTGGAATTTTTAATAAAGTGCCAAGTTTTACCTATTTTGGTATGAAAAAGTTGCTATTTGCATTCAGAGATTTTATTCCAGCACGAATCTGTGCACGGTATAATTTTTATTTCTTATTAGGTAACTCCGAATGAGCTGAAATTTTTACTGTAACTGAAACTTTTCACCCTCTGTATTCATGAATGTTTTCAGAATTTTTAGACATGTTTAAGTCATGTAGAAAAATGCGTTTCACAGCTGCTGTTTTTCTGGACAGATTCTGTCCCATTTTGTTTGATGCATTCTTTGAACTTTTAACTTGAATCTTTTTGATCCAATTGAGTTTATAAGTATGCATACAACATTATACACTCTCTGGACATTATTATGAATTTTTTTCTAAGGATTCTATGCAGCAAGTAATTCATTTGTCTATCACTACTAATATCACCCCACAGAAAAGAAATGGGAGAAACGGTGTTTTGAAGTTTTTTCACAGGGATTAGAGGAGATGCACCAAGAGCTATCCAAGGATGGTGAAGACCATAAGCTTGGGGATGTGAAGACAACCCCACTGGACCAACACACTCTCGGTTTGCACACGTCTAACTTCTGTTTTTCGATCAATGCACTTTATCGCATAAACTTGGAGCGTCTTTTATTTGCTTTTTATTTTGGTTTGATTTTTGTTTTGAGACCACCACTATCATTTTTTATATGAGAAAGCTACTGGAAATGTGGGTTGAATTAAGTCGGATGCTATTAAAAAGATTGGGAAAGGGATGTTTGAGTTGATTAAAAAAGATACATATAGTTGCATGAATCATGTGCTTTTAATGAGTATTAATTTGCGAGTGTTTTTATCAAGAGCTATCTTTTATTCATGTTTTGATGCTGAATATTACTTTACTTTGTTTAACATGGATTGGTTAGTTCTATGGACACTTGTGCACGCATTTAGATGGTCAACTTTCTCCCTTTTCCTAGCCCAAAAATTCCAACAAGTAAAAACTTGTTTTCCAACACATTCAACCAAAGTTTTTCCAGTGAGTCCACCATATCTACCTATTAACTTTATGCTATTCCGAGTATGTTTATCATTTTACTTTGTGTTATCTATACCTCTGAATTTAAATGCTTATGTTATTGATTGTTATGGGAAAAGTTGGTTAAATAGCTCTCACACCTTACCATTGCATTTAATAACATGAACCATTGTGATTAAAATTATGAAGTTGTGAGATTGACAAGAGTCTTGGTTGGTAGTTAGCCCAAATGTGCTGTCACATGGCAAGCTTTCAACAGGCTCATAACTATATTTAGTTGATATCATGTACTTTTGTTTATGGATGCCTATCATAATGCCAAATAAATGTGGAAACTAAGTGAGTTTAAGTATTTTGTACAAATGGCTAGAGAGACACCTGGGCCGCTAATCTAAGCCATGTTGCCATGGTGGAAATTTACTTACATGCTATGTGAACCTTCAGTGATGCACCTCATAATAAAAGGCTATATCAATAGTAAATAAAAAGGGTGTTGAGATTGTTCATTATGTTTGTTTGTCTTGTCATTTTGACATGGGTTTGTTCCATGTCCTAGGACAAGAGGTACCCCAGTTGACCCTCTTGATGACGCTATTATACAATGACTTTTACTTGAACTTGCTTTGTATCCCAAGTTGAGTAACACCATGGTGTAGGTACTCGTATTCACTGGGCATAAGACTTTCAACCATTTCTTTGTCAAGCACACTACTCATATTTGCTTGCACTTTAAACTTTAACCATTCAAGATGTTATGATAAGGGGTAATGAGAGCTTGACACCAATACCACATTGCAAACATTAACTTAAGTAGAAGTATTTGGAAGTTAGATGAAACTTGTTCATGTTTTACCTCTACTCATTTATATATCTTTCCAAAGTGTCCACCTTTTATATTCAGTTTTATAAGAGTACTCTATGACCATTATAGGATGTTTTTACTTTTCATTATTCATACATTTGGTCCATAGTACTTTCTTCTATGTTACACTTTGTGAATTATCATTGAACATCCTTGCATTGAGTAATTGATATCACTTTATAATCTATCTTGCATATTGCTACTCCTTTGAAGAATGAATCATTTGACTTTATGTAGCAATAGTAATCATCTTTGATATCCATTGATAGTCTTAAAATGCAAAGTCCATGTTGGTTTTATCACCTTTATACTCGAGGACGAGTATAGGTTAAGCTTGGGGATGTTGATGCATGTAAAATGCATACATGAACTTTGCATTATATTACTTATATTTCAATCATATTTGCATCATATAAGGGTTATATCATTGTTTTATAATGATTTTGGGAAAATTTCACAGTTTTCCTATTTTTATGGAATTAACCCTGCACTAGCAGAAAACCCTAATTTCTATATTTTGATGTCTCAGGGACCCAAACGACGTCCAAATGACCTGAAAATTTACGAGCATCATTTTTTGGAAGGAACGAAGCTTGGGAGTCAAGGAAGCGCACGAGAGGAGGCCTGAGGACCAAAATAGGTGGTCCCACGCGGCCAGATTCCTTGGCCGCATGGGGATCCCTCTTTTGGGCCTCGTGGCTCCGTTGCCGTCGATCTTTCTTCCAGAAGCTTCGTCTTGACCTAAAACCGACTATAAAAATAGTCCCCCGATGTTTTCCAGAAGGGAGCGCCGCCGAAACACAGAAACCACGAAACAGAGACCTGGAGTTGTAGATTGGAGGGGGAAAACTCCGGCGGGGCGCTGTCGGTGTGGTCTCCATCTCCCCCAACGACATCTCCACCGTCTCCATGATGAAGAGGGAGTAGTCCACCCTTGGACTATGGGTTTGTGGAAGTAACTTATGTATCTTTCCTCTCTTTGAGCTTCACTAATTAGCACCGTATGAGCTGCCGAACATGATTACGGTCATCTATGTAATTCCTTTGTGGTGGATCTCTTTATGAGTTAATATATGTTTGAGATTGCAATTGTTTTGTTTCAATTATGAAAGTAGATGCATATTATGTACCCCGTTCTTGTCTACTTGTTTTGATCAAGCATGTTTATGAGAGCGTGTGGGGGGAACGTGTGCATTAGTTGGAGTAATGAGGGGGTGGCTAGTGCGGTGAAAGTGAGAGAAGTTCCGCGATCCACTTGGGTATTTTTACCTTACTTTGTCGCCTCACTAGGGATAAAGAAAAATACCATGCTACCGGAGGTGTGGGAGTGACCATTGCCACTTCTCCATGACTAGATCTAGCATGTTCTTATTTTAACTTCATGTCATAAGACTTAAAGCTATGCTCTGATTTATCTTAATTACCGAGGTGCTAAGATTTAGTTCACGTCTTGGTGGAGTGTAAGAGAGATTAATAAACAAAAGATCTCTATGTTAGGACGTGATGCCCATATAATTAGTAACTTGTCATGAAACCCTTTTTTGTTGCAATCTCATATGTTAATTCTAGTGTTCCATTGTCTACCACTTTATTAAAGAGAGAGTGCATTTGTGAAACCATGAACCCCGGTCCATTTTTAATCATAAGAAACACCTTTCCAACAACTTTTATCCATTTTCTATTTTTTGCCATTTAAAAATCCGAAAATACAAAAATACTTTTATATCTTGCATTCACAATACAAAACCCAAAATATCATCCATCATTGTTTCCACCATCCTTGCATATTTATTTATCATCATTGCATATTTATTTATTGTTTTGCATTTGTTTTATTTTGATATCATTCTCACACCTTGTGCTTGACAACCACTTGGTGAGGTTGAGGGCACAAAACAATTTACTTTGTTTGTAGGTTTTCAAGAGAAGGATAAGAAGATAAATCTTTCACTACTGATTCCCCGAGAGTTCGATATTAAACCCTCGAGTCACCCCTCATGGGGAAAACTGTCTTTCCTATACTATACACTCTGCACTTGGAGTCTCAACCTAACCATATTCATTTGACACAGGTAACTACGTCAAAGGCCATCAGATGCCAAACAGAATACACAGGTTCTATGCTAAACAGTATGAAACTGATATACAAGACTCTGAAGGTTTTGGAATGGCAAACAACATGTCAAGCTACATGCCAATATATCATCGCATTCAGTTATGACTCTTTTTGGAAAGAAAAGCATGTTAAATGCAGGTAATGAACTCCTGAAATTCTGGTTAAAAAAGGTATTATGGGAAGGCAAACCCATTTAAGCAAGAATTTAGAAATCTAGCAGAATAGAAAATTTAGAAGTTGTGAAAATTCTAGGATTTACCAGCATATGGAAATGGGGATGTCAAAATAGGTGGGTCCTCATATAACTTGTTTAATATAAAATATATCGCCGCAACTGATTGTTCAATGGTCATGTTCATTTTACTAAATCGTTACATAACACAAGCTTTGAAAATTAAGTATCACAAACTGATTTACCTCTGCTAACAGTCTCTCGGGAATCATCTCCATGGGCTTTATTACTTCTTTAAACAGTCTGATGACCATAATGATTCTTCCATTTGTACCTAGGAAAACTCATGGCTGCCTGATAATTGGATAATAGACCCAGACTGAGATGTGTTGGCTTCTCTTTGTCATCTGAGTAGATTCAACAATTTTGTAAGTTAATAACTATGTCAGTACAAGTATTGTCAGATATTTCTTGAAGTCAAGTAGTAGAAGTAACCATTTTGTGCTCTGGTTGCCATCTTTGCTACCTATCTTCCTTTTTTTAATAACTTTGCCCAGCCACTACTTAGTACCTGTTAGAACTGATCTACTCTCATGTACTAGCATTTTCCTTTATTGACATCTACTAAAATAAACATACAGAATTTGTTCTATCAGAGGACGCCTCACTATCTAATTGACTGTAACAAGAACTAGGAACACATATTTAGAGGATTAGTAGGTTCATGTGAACAATCAGACCACACTATCTATTGGATTGTAAAAAAAACAACTATAGGAATCAGTAAAGGGAAATCAGCTACACTTGCATCCGTACCAGGAAACCTTCATCATATCAGAGAAAAAACTCTCTTGTTGATGTCGTCAACGACTCATAGCCGGATGTCGCCGGTAATCTTCTGCACGATGGCGACGAGTGCCAAGCTGACGAAGAACTCGAGCGAGATCGTGCTCATGGTCTTCATCCACCTGGGGCATTCAGAGCGGAAGAAGTCGAGCTGGCCTGTATAGGTGAACCCCTCGCCGGATCTGACAAAGAGGAGCTTTGGGAAGAGCCCTTAGGCACGCCAGATTTGTGCGCCACACGGAGGCCCCTCACCTTGATTAGCTCGGTGGAAACCACAACGGGGATGGAGAGCACGAGGGCGATGTCGATCTGCTGGAGCGGGGTGAGCACCGTGAGCCCCACGAGCCTGCTAAGTTGGGTTGCCGGGGGCGATCGAGAAGCTGCGGGGCGCTAGCATCCATGCCGGAGAGGAGGTGGCGGTCGTCACAGCTGCAGCGGGGAGTGGCAGCCGTCGCGGTAGCTGGGAGGGGCCGAGGGGGACAGAGGTCTTGACCAGAGAGATAGTGAGGACTCAGGAGTGTGCAAATGTCGATTTGCCTGTGATGGTTTGCTCGAGCCGTCCATTAAAAACATCTATGGATTATCGAGTTTTTTAATCATAATTTTTTAAAGACATTCATAGTGAGATACATAGGTGTTTGCCTTTTTGGTGCATCTGCATTCTTCATTTAAAATATATTTTAAAATTTGAAAAATACAAAAAATTGTTCGCACATAAATTCCTATTATGTTTTTAAAGTAGTTTCAAGAAAAACCTATAGTGTTTGTAAAAAGGCAAATTTTAGTGCTAAAAAAAGTGTTAGTTAACTTGTGAACAGATAGAGTGTGAAGGTGTATTCGTAAAATTTTACTTATGATTTTTTTGACATTTTAAAATATGTTTTTATTTTATATACCGAGTGCATATGCACCCGAGAGGTAAAATGGATTTCACATCCATAGTTTCTTGTAGCAACGAGCCTTTTTTAATCTTGTAAAAACATATTCGTGCAATCCGTTGTAACATTGGAGGTACATACGTTTAGACAAATGATATTAATAATATACAACTTGTATGTAGGCAGATCGAAAAGACACCAGCAACAGTTGGACTTTGAGAGGGTACAACGAATTAAGATGATACCTATACAATGTCTCTATAATTAAACTTGCTATTACGTGACAATGCATCGTCTTAATTTGTGATATAAAAGTTAGGGACTATTTATATAGTGCTAATTCCAGTTTTAATCAAACTGTTAAGTTGCAGATAAATTCCAGATGGACTGTTTAAACCAAGACTCCTAGCTAACCAAACTAACCACCATCATTAGTAGCATATAAGGAGTCTAATTATCTGCAAAGTCCCAATCACACACATGCGAGTTGTGTGCCGAATCCGAACAAATATTCAGACCCGCAAGCTTTATCAATTCATGGAGCCAACTCATGAACAACTTGGTTATTCCAATATACATGTGCTCGGGCTATACATACAAAAGTATGACATATAATTCCAGTATTTAAACAATACTGTAATTCCATATATATTGTACCGACTTCCTCAAATAAATTCCATTTGAGTTAAGCAATATCCAATACAAGGGTAATTTCCATATTGAGTATATTTTCAGGAGCAAATAATGTACTATATATAAACTATAATGTTGCAACTTGCAAGCCACACAAATTAATATTTCCTACAGTCCTAACCTAGAGCGTTGTGCAATGTACCACGGCGCCCTATCGGACGTCACACAAAAATGGGTGAGATTGTAGAAAAACTAGAACGACACCCCGCGCGTTGCAGCGGGTCTCTCTCAAGAAATTTAATAAAAATAATGAAATTTGAAGTTGACTAATGAAAAATATACAAGATTTAGTTAATCATGCTAGTGAAGATGCTATAAATTTTAGACACCAAATATATGTGTGGTTTATAATTTAAAATATGCTTGAGCGGTGTATCTAATTGATATAGATGAGACTGTATCCATGTGTTGAAGAAGCGGGTGTTGTGAATGGCTTGCATAAAGATGACATGCACATTGCCGCATAATATTTCTAGAAACTATTTGAGTGAATACGTATAAAAGAGTCCACAATTTCGATCTTGAAAATAATTGGCAAAACGCTCACGAGGAATACTTATTCTGGTGTTCTACTTGCACATGATTTACTTGTGCTTATTATTCGGACAATTTGATGGGCTAAAAAAAAAGATGATGTGGATGCTTACATGTAGAGATAGAAAATAATAAATAAATGTTAGTGGGTGATATGGACAATTGATTGGCTAAAGGAGCAAGTGATTTGCATGTGAAGATAGAATAATATTAATTACACAGTTTTGCTTTATAAAAAGTATAGATTAGGTTCCGGTGCGAAAATTTTGGAAAAGGGTCACCTGTTTGCATTTTGCCCGGTGTAGCAAGTTAGCAACCTGGCTGCACCTTGGCTGGCCTATCCATTCTCGAAGTCTCAAAAGTTATTATAGATAAAATAATAAAAACGAAAAAGAAACTGTTCCCCAACTAACCGTGGGAGTGCCGACGAGCCAACAAACTTCGAGATGGCGGCCCCGGCGGCGGCGGCTCCGGCTCCGGCAGCGGGGAAGCGGAAGCGGGATCTCTCCGAGGATGACGTCTACCTCATCCTCCACAAGTACGTCCTTCTCCTTACCCTCCCCGTGAACCAGCCGCTCTGCCCCAAGTTCGACCTAGGGTTTTAATGCGCCGCTCAATCTTTCCGCAGGTACACGCCCGCTACGATCCTGACGGCACTTCAGGAGGTGGCGCAGCAAGCGGAGAGGAGGAGAATCGACTGGAGGGCGTTGGTGGCCAAGACGGCCACGGGGATAACCTCTGCCCGCGAGTACCAGATGCTCTGGCGCTACATCGCCTACCAGCACGACTTCGTGGAAAACGTCGACGACAGCTCCCAACCTCTGGTTTGTACCCTCGGATTATTTTACCAGTTTCAACTAGCTTCAGTTGTGTCTTTTAGCCAGGATCGTTGTGCTTAGGGACTGTTAGATCTTAAGAGCTAGTACCATTATACAGGAATTCGTTTAGTTCTACTGTTGCCTTATCTTTTCTGACGGTATTCTGGTACTTATGTTGCCCCTGATTGATGATGGTAGGGCGATGAGAGCGACTTGGAATGTGAGATTGAACCCTTTCCTACACCGAGCAGCGAGGCTGTAGCTGAGGCCTCAGGGTACGCCAAGGTATAACATTTTGTTTTCGCCAAGCATATATTTCTGTACCGAAGCTTGTAGGATTTCTTATCACTTCATCAGATCCCCTTTTGGATTTAGAATGCCAAAAGCCTAATTTTCTGTTTCACCCCTTTGCCTTATTTATATGTATTCTTTAGCTCCCCGGTTATATTAGCTTAGACACCACCAGGGTATTTAGTGTTTGAATTTTTTTTCTATTTGGTTCTGTGATCAAACACAATCAGAATCGAGTGTGAGATGTGAACGGAATTTGGTTTGGCATCTGCTTGAAGTCGTTGTGTCCTATTGCGCTACAAACCAGTATCTAATGTCATGCCATGTATTGGCTTGTCATTGCAGACCCTTTATTATAGTGTTATGCTATCCACAAGGATATGCAAGGTGTGACCTACTTGGATTATTACTTATTAGTAATGCTATGCACTTACTAACTTATCCGCACCTGCCATCGTAAAAGCATTGAGGTTGTGTCAAGTTAGTCCCAAATCCAGTCCCTCATAGTACCTTAAGTCTCAAACTCACCATTACAAAGAAAGAGCCGCCTCTCACGTGGGAGACTAGGAGCAACTGAAGGAGATGGGAGGCTGGCAGGCAACACTCAGATCTGAGAGGGAGAAGTGAGCAATCAAAGGAGATGTAGCCTGGGAGCTGTCCATAGACGTAGAAGGGAGAGGAAAAAGAAGACTCACCGGCAGCCGGCTCCTCCTTCGGGCATCAGCGACACCGGCAGGGAGAGATCGGAGGAGTCACACGGCGATGCTGCGTTAGCGGCATCGGCACCTGTAGCGATAGGGTTTGGCGCTTAGGTACCGATGGGCGGCGGGGATGAGTCGGTGAGTGAGTGGGAGGGCGGTTGCGTGGGAGGGGATTTATCGAGCAGTCCTGCTAGGTTTCCGTATCCTGAATGTGCCGCTGAGGTATCACACACATATCGCTTTTCTTAATTGGAAAATCGAAAAATACGTATGGGATAACGATACGCCGGCTAGCTGCCGTATCCCCTGTGTATCCATGTTTCCTATCACTCTGACAACTCAATCTTGTATTCTTTGGAAAACTTTCACGGTAATGTCATATTCCTGATTATCTCATTCCTATGTTAAGGTTCCTAGGAAATCGTACATTCCTTTCGATCTGGTTTTCTTAGAACGAAACTCTCCCGCAAGGTACTACAGGGACTAGAATATGCACTTCAATAGAATTAGGATGCTGATGCAGTTCACTCTTCAGTATGAGCCTATTGAAGATGATTGATGCACAATGTTGGCGCCGCTCAAAAGCTTGATTGATCCCTTAATAAGATGGGAGCTTGTATTTTCACTACAAATCATAGGATAGTGAAAATGGTTTCGGCTGTATGAAAAGTATTATGAATTCGTTAATAAATATTGAGTTCTTATGAGAGCTTCAAATTTCTTGTTCTATCAAGTGTAGTATTCTGTTTTATTTAATTTACTAGATGGACTTTCTAGAATGCCTCACTGAGTTGCAGCTCTAACTCTCTATGAAGGTTCATGAACTTAAAGTAGTGTCTACATAAACTGATTGATCAACCACTGGAACTGCAACTATGAGTCCGTCTCTATCTTTATATGCAGAAAGATAAAAAGGCCATAATATTTGGCCCCTATGGTTAAAAAAGATTGGTCATCATGTTATTTGGCAGTCAAGATCTTTTTGAATATCTAAATCAGGAAAATGAAAATATAATCCGAGATTTGTCTCGGAAACTGCTTTTACCTATAAATGTATATATTTCATTTATACTGCAATTGAAATTATTACTTATGGTAGTATTTGAGTGTGTACACCCAAACTGTCATCCTTATCACTGGGCAGAGTAGTCTAAAAACGGTGTAAGGATTTGTTGACATAAAACAGTTCTATGACAGTCGATCATTTAGTTTATGGAAAAGACAAACCTCTAGTTTCTTTAGCAATTTCGTATATTGCTGACAATGTCAAGTGTAATGCAATTGTGCCATGTAATATTTGCTGTATTGCATATTTGCGCTATAATTTTCTTGACGTCTTATACATGCGCAATGGCACTTGATCCTGTTATATGAATTGCAGATCTTAATGTACGGATCTTCACGTGAACAAGCTTCTAGTCACCGTGTTAACTCTGAAGTTCCTGTGCTAAACACTCCAAATGAGAAGATACCGCGTGTTCCATCTGACAAACAGCTTGGTCAGAGCCACCGTCTAACAAATGGTACAGGTCCAGTTTCCAACTCAAAACAGGCATCCCATACAGGGTTAGCTCCTGATCCTTTTGATGGGAATGGACCTCACAAAAAGAAAAAGAAGCCTAAACAATGGTCTAAAGAGGAGGATGCTGACTTAACGACCGGTGTACATAAGTGTGGTGAAGGAAATTGGCAGGACATTCTGCATAAATATAGCTTTGATAGTACAAGAACTGCTCTTCAATTGTCTCAGGTAATTACGCGATCACCTTGTAAATTGCACACTAGCATCTGTTATGGTGCTGCAGTTCATCCTTGTTTACATCCGTGTAGTTTTTACAAGTCAGACCGACTTATGGTAAATCGGTAAAATGCTTTGCAAATATGCTAAGACAAGTAGGCAAACCCTTACTAATCTACCGAAGTATTTGTCCAAAGCTCCAAGCACATGTGCTTCTTGTTGCAATTGTTATGTTGCTGTGCTTCTAATCTATTAGTTAATACAGGTTCCGTCTCAATCTTCATGGTCCTGTTTGATTATTTCTTATTTTCATGTAATTGCTGTATAATAATATAATGATTAGCATGATGTGACATCCTTGTTCCCATGCGCGTTTTCTCTGTAGAGTAATCGTAATGTATATTGCTCTTTTCAGAGATGGGCACTAATTTGCAAGCGTCATGGAACAACCAAGCCTGCTAACACTAAAGCAGTCACTGCGAATTTTGATATAAAAGCTACCCAAAAGGCATTTTCTATGGCTCTCGATATGCCTATGGGGAGGCCTGGATTATCTGCATTAAGATCAGGTATTTACAAAACTCTTGTACATTGTCAGTAAATCTTTTATCATTCAGAATAATGCTTCTTTGCTGAACTATTGACAACTCAAACATCCTATAGCTTCGTTGCATATCTCACTACATTTTGTGCTAGCCTTTTGGTGCTCATTTAAGCTTTTTCGTGCAGGAATTTTACAAAAAAACACTCAACATCATGCTCCAGTATTTGGTACTGCGACACCTGAGTTAAAATCCGCAACATCCTCTTCATCATGCCCATTGCCGGTACCAGTGCCAGTTGCAGTCCCTGTGCCTGTGCCTGTGCCAGTACAAGGACAGATGCCACTTCCTCAGGTGCAACAAGCTCCTGCACAAGCTGCACCCTTAAGAGTGTCAAATACTTCAAACAAGGCAAGAAATAACTCGAAGAAGCAAGCTGCACAAGGAAATCTTACAAATGCCCCTTCCTCGATACAAGCTGCAGCTATTGCTGCTGGTGGACGAATTGCCACACCCAGCGTGGCTACAGACTTGTTGAAAGCTGCACAATCTACGAAAGCTGTGCATATAAGATCTCGAGGAACAGGATCTTCAAAAACTTCTACAAGCTCTAAATCATCCACTATGGCCAGTGAGTCTGGGACACAACTTGGTAGTGCTCAACACCCAGAACTTCCAAATTGTAGTACCCCGACACCGTCTCCTCCGGTTTTGACTAAACAGTCAACTGGGCATGTTAATGTTGTGCCAGAAGTTGAAGGAGTTAACCCCCCAGAACAATCTGCTGCTGAACATTTGTTCGAAACTGATAGAACATTGAGCACCACACCAGTGTCTGGCCCATGCGACAATATGGAGATTGACGATGACTCCACATTTTGTGTTGTCACGATGGAGGACTTGTTTCCTGAAGATGTGAAGCAGCCAGATATTGAAGATCCCAACGCTGAGGAGATCATAGATCTCAAGGCTGAGGAGATCATAGATCCCAAGGCTGAGGAGATCATAGATCCCAAGGCTGAGGACATCATAGATCCCAAGGATGCTGACATGCTTGAGTTTGATCGCTTTGTTGCCCAAGGATGCTTGAAGATGGATTATTTGGATGAGAGCAAAGGTGTCAAAATTGCTCCTGGAGCTCAAGGTGTTATTGCCAGCCAGAAGAAACAACCGAAACAGCTACCCACAGTTGGGAAAAGCATCCCTGTGTTTTCTAAAGCACCAGCAAGCGTGAAGAGGACCAAAACTCTAGGTTCACATGGTGCGACCTCTACACAGACAGTAACATCTAGTGGCCTTGTTGGCACAGGCAATGCTGGTGTGCTGAGTAAAGCATTGGGGGGGCAGGCAACCGGTCCAGGCACCACAGGCAAGCAAAATAGGTGCCAAGAAATTATGGCCCAGAAGCAGCATGCCATGAACTCAAAAGGTAATGGAATGTCCAAGAATCCGGCTTCTGTCGCTGGAGCACCAGGCAGGAATGCGGCTCCCATCGCTGGAACACCAGCCAGGAATGCAGCTCCCGGCGCTGGAACACCAGCCAGGAATACGCCTCCTGGCATCGGAGCACCAGCCAGGAATACTGCTCCAGGCACTGTAACACTAGCTAAGAATACGGCTCCTGGGGCCAGAGCATCAGTCAGGAATGCGGCTCCAGGCACTGGAACACTAGCTAAGAATACGGCTCCGGGGGCCAGAGCACCAGTCAGGAATGCGGCTCCAGGCACTAAGAATGTGGCTCCTGCGACAGGACCAGCAGCTAAGAATGTGGCTCCCGGCACTGGACCAGCAGCGAATCGCCAATATAACCCAGTGGTGAATAATGGGGCTAGCAAGGGTAATCTGCCAGCCAGCAAGTAGCCAGGCTAACATGGTAAACGCTCCTAGGAAGTGTGCACATCCGTTAAATGTGAATAGGGTTATCGCACTGGTAGGCATCGTTATTCTCCCCCCCCCCCCCCCCCCCCCCCCTTTCATTTGCTCCCTTGCTTTCCGAGGAACACATTAGATTGGATTGCTCTTATCTTTGCAGTACCGCCAGTAATTAGCATACTTCATCCGCTTTTAGCATACCACTGTATCTTGATTTCCTCCTGTTGGCCTTTTTTGTTTTTGGATCTGAGACGTTAATGTCGCTGTGGTATGTGGAGATTGACGATGGCACGTTGAGATGTCCCATGTGGCTCTGGAAGTGGGGAGTTGTTGTTTTGACGTAAGATATCTCTGTCCAGTGCATGAACTGACTGCTTGTAGACTTGGTGTTGGACTTGCAGAAGGTATTCGTTTGTTGTGCAAGTGTGAACATCATCCCGGAGGTTTTTGAACTCTGTTTAGAGCAACTGTGGATCATATATATGGTGGTTGCAGCCTGGACCATCAGGTGCAGTGCCGTACCCCACGTGTACTGACGTTGTTGACAATTTGGTCACTTCCACTGCTCATGGCCTGCAGTTTTCATGCTTGCTATAGTATCGTGTCACTTTGAGCAAGAAACTGTTGTTGTCTGTCGGATCTTGCCTGGAAGCAATCCGGAATAGATACACAACACAAGGGAACTGTTGTACTACTAGTTATTACATTTGAAAGTCCAAGCGGAGCTTTGTAACTACAACGAGGTGTGATTTCAACCTGTGACATGAGTGGAATGTTAGGGGTTTTAGAAGAGGATTGAATAGAAAAAGGCATACGAGTAGAAGAAAATTGCTGGAGCGGGATAGGACACGATTGGTGCTGAATCGTTGCGGCGGTCAAGATGAGGGTACGTCGTATGGACGAAAGCTCGGCCAGCAGCCATCATCAAGTCTGTCATGCCACGGGGAAGAAAAGGTCAAAATACGGGGTAGCCTGATACCAACATGCTACGCCGTTCTTCCGCGCTCCCTTCACACTGCCGCGCCACGTGCCGTTTGGCGAATGTGATTGCCAATTAACGGAGGCAATGTGATATTTTATCCCCTCTGTGTAGTTAGATTGCCATCTCGTAAAGAGCACCTCATCGTTTCGGAAATTTTGTCATCGACCTACCTGGACGTAAATTTTCTGTTCTTTTGTGAGAAGGATTTTGAATTTTAGTCAGATTCGCTTATACTAGGTCTATAGTTGCTTTAGTGACAGTTTCAGTGAAACTTAGCAATACCAAGTTACCAACTGTAACAACCCCACTTTTGGTACCTGAAATATGAGTAAATTTTTCACTTTTGCATCTCATATTGCATCATGGCATTTATATCAAAAGTTACCCACATGAAATAATACTTTGGCTTTAACATGAAACCAAGGTTGGTGAATAATATTGGACAAACAAAATTCAAATTGAGCTTTCATATTTGTTCAGGAAGTTCCAAGAAATTCAAATATGTTTGTTGCAAGAATTAAAGCACTTGCCTTTTCAATCAATTAAAATAAAGCTCAAAATGCAAGAGAGCAATTCTAAAATATTTAACGCATGAAATATTTTCCAAATGGGCTGAAAATTTTATCTCAGGTTCCAAATGTAATATATTGGCTCTGTGAATTTTTCCAGAATTTTTAAAAATATTTAAGGGCCTTAATTCATTGTCTAAACCTACTAGAATTAAATAAAAACAAAAAAAGGAAAAGAATAAAACTCTGACAGTGGGGCCTACCTGTCATCCCTTTCCCCTGTCGCCACAGGGAAGGCACTGGCGCCATGGCCGCCGTGTCGCCCTGGCCTCCCCTGCCTCCTCCTCGCGCCTGGCCCCCTTGGGGGATAAGGAGGACCCCCACCGTGCTCTGCTCTCTCTCCCCCTCCTTTTTCCCCTCGCAGCGAACCCTAACCCTAAACGACGCCATGGCCGTGAGCTGACCGAGACGCCGCCATTCGCCGCCGTCGACAGGGACCACCCGAGACAGATCGAAGCGCACCAAAAGCTCGGCCTCCTCCCCTTCTTCCTCCTCGCCCAAGCAATCGAGCCGGGACGCTCGGAATCGTTGCCTTCTTCCTCGTCTTCCCTGCCTCCGACCGACGACCGCCGCCATGGTTGCCACTGTTGCAGCCCTCCTCCGCCACCACCGAGCACACCCATGCAACGAGGGTGAGCTGGCGACCCTCCTGGACACCTCTGTCCCTCTCCTCTCCCCCTAGATCGTAGGTGCCCTTGCCGCCCGCCGTCGGCCGCCGCCTGTCGCCGACGTACGCCTCGCTCCGGCGACCATAGCCTGGCGGCGCCGCCCGTTCCTGGCCCGCCGTGGTTCAGCGTTTCGTTTGCGCCCCTTTGCTCGGCCCCTAGTCCCCTCTGCTGTCGTCTCCGTGCGGTGCCATGCCGCTGGTCACCGCGGCGTCGCGCCGGTCGTGGCGTCCCTCCCCGGGTCAAACCTGGCAGTGGGCCGTTCGGCCGACGTGGATGCCCACGTGGCTCGGCCCCGCCAGTCAGCCACCGTGGCTAACCACGGTTCGGTGCAAAACGTCCGAAACATTTTTCTGGAATTTAAATAAAAGACAGAAAATGAATTCAAACTTTGAAACTGCATAACTTTTGAACCACAAATCAGAAAAATGCTTAATTCACTAAGTTAAAGATGGAGATTTAACCCGTTAATTGCAATATTTATTTTAGGGGTTCCATTTAACTTGTGGGACATGCCCAATATGATTTCAGTGCATAATTTGACCATCTCATCATAATTGTGCATTGCTCCTTTGTATTCGTGTTATTTATTTCGTTTCATGTATTGTTTGTGTATCGGTAGATTCAGGAGTCGAGGTTCCACCACAATACCTCGACGATCAGCGCGACTAGTACTATCAGCAAGGCAAGAGCTAACCTAACCTTCTGTGCATATCTCATCCTATTAGTACAAGTATTTTCTCCACCATAATATTGCATTCGATTCTAGAAACAACTTTTGTTCAGTGGATAGAGAATCCTACCACTTGCATGCTCCCTGAACCATTATCTGTTTCCCCTCCTATTAACCATAGGTTGAAGTGTTGGCCTGAGATAATTAATATCAGTTGTATGTTATGCTTAGATATGCTTAGCCATGCGTAGTCGGATGCTTAAGTTGTCCATTGATTATTTCCATACTTGTGAAGTTGATGGAATGTTCGGACGGTGGTGGAAACTTGTGTTAATAAATAATTGCTAAGAAGGCTGGGATGAGTTGCCATTAGGGATGGTGTTTTGTCTCGTTCTTGCCCCTAGTGCGAGTTCTTGTCTCTTGAACCAAGATCTAGCGTGCGACCATCGGTGGGGGTATGGGCCCCTTACTAACTAAATAACTTGTGCGGGCATATCCAAGGGTCCTCTAGTTTGCGCTTTCCATTTGCGAGTGTCTGGTCGGTGATGATGGTGATGACGATGATGATGATGTGATGAGGATGGTGGTGATAGGAGTGGCGATGGGGCAGGGTGTTGAAATAGGCACTGAACTTGTCCCGTCGTCACGATGACCCTTGGATAGTCTCATGTGAGGTAAAGGTTTAACCGCGCCCGCCCTGCCGGCTTTCCCCGGAAGAGAGCTAATTGTACAGGCAAGGGGTCGGACGGTACCAATGGATAAAAACAATACACCCCTGTAGGGTTTAATCTTTTCGAAAAGCCATGTCCGCGGTTATGGACAACTTGGGAATAGATTATGAGATCATAGAGAACATTTAACCTAATTGATATGGCAGCTAGAGGTTGCATAATCAACGTGTGGTAAAGGTTCATTTCCTCGAGGGTGATTTGAGGGAGTGCCTTGGTGGATATGAGTGGTGAATTCTGGTTACTACTGGTGCAAGGTGAACCGAAGAAAGAAAGTTTTACCATCTTATCCCCTTGAGAAAAACCTTCTGAGTAGTCGGTGCCATGAGTCCTAGTGTTACCCGAAAGGAAAACTAGCTTTCTGCAAAACCAACTACTATACAGCTTTGAAGCCAAACAGCATCGGGCCTATATCGCCCTACTAATTCTTGCGAGTATGTCGTACTCAGCCTTGTTTTGTTGATTATTATTTGTTTCAGAGGAGGACGTCACCGAACTGGAAGGTGGGTTCTTTATTGACATCGACGAGTAGTCTGGGGTTCCCAGGTGGCAGCTTGGGACGTCTCGGAATAGGCTGGCTGGGATATGTTATTGTAGGCCTCTTAGGCCGTAATTTGGATCTTGTTGTTAGACAACTGTATTTGCTTCCGCTTGATTTAATGTTGGGTCTGTGACCTCCGATTGTGACTTTTGCTATCTTTCTCATATATGAGTTGAACTATGATCTCTTGTGTCGTAGAGTCTGTGATATGCCAGTTGTTCCGCAGTCTTGGTCTCTTTACTATACATGATAGTGATGTCTGATCTTATGGCATGATCGAGGTGTTGTGTGCCGATGATCCATTCCGAGCACACCTGCCAATGAGTTTTGTCCTGGGATTGGTAAACCCAGTAACCTTCGATTGTGTAGCATGACCGGTTGCACAACGCTTCACTGTATAGTTCTGGGGTCGGGGCGCTACAAGTTGGTATCAGAGCAGGACTGCCTGTAGAAAACCCGTTCTATTGGTCGATGTCGAGTCTAGTTGAAAATTATTTATAACTTAGAAATGAGTTGTGAAAACCTTCTTAGGATTCTTTTTACTTCTTACCCAACTCGCTCTAACTCTGAGTCATCTTACCTCTATTTGTCCTGTAGTTGGGTCAAAGTTTAAGGTTCTCGGGGTTGGGTTCTTACCGTCTAGATTAATTCATGAGTCTCAATTCCGTTCCTAACTTTTGAACTGTTCTGTTGTTGCTACAGATGACGCGTCCGGGACTTGTTGTCTGTCTGACTCGATGTGAGGGTGTCCGCGGGTTCCCCGCCTTGTTTGCCGCTGCCTTAGCCAGCCAGGGTTGCCCTTGGTACCCCGAGTACGTGGTGTACGAGGAGCACATGCCGTACGGATAGGGGCAGTTCTTCTGCGAGGCTCGTGTCCTGACTCCGGATGGAAACAGCGTCCAGCACCAGGGTGTAGGTGTGGGCATGACCGTGGAGCAGGCTGTTCAGGAGGCTATGTTCAACGGCCTCTCCGTGTACCGCAGAGACTGTGACTACCTAGCTAATCCGATCTCAGATTTCTATCACTTTCCAGCTGCTGCTGACGGTCTGGAGGGCTGTTATGTTGCTAAGTACTCAAACCCAGCAATCGAGCCAGACCACAACCACCGAGCTCTTATCGAGATGGTTAGGGCGTTGGACATTCGTGCCCGTCAGTGGTACCTATACACGGTGGCTGCTCGTGAGAGTCACCGGAACACGCTGATGACCTTGGAGCCGTACGTCCATGCCGGGCTACTTCCCCCAGATCTCCTTTCGCCTCTACCGATGGAGCTGCCCGGCTACATGAGCAGCCCGAGAGTGGGTGGCACCATTCCACCACGAGGACCTGCTCGAGACACCGGTGGCGACGTCCACACGCCGCCGTATGACCGCCAGCCAGCGAGTGCCCGCCGTTTCCACACTCGCTCTATGCGTCTCCCGGGGTGTGCCCAGTACTTCTAGGAGACCGGTATCTACGGGTACCTTGTATCGTATCCTTGCCTTCCTGCGTGATGAGCAAGATACCCACTATCTGTAGTGGTTGCCTTTTCGAGTTCTAGTTGTAGTATCGAACTAAAAGACTTGTATCATCAGTAATTTCCATTAGTGTAATGCAGACTAAGGCATTTGTAAGCTCGTATCTGAACCACCTAATGGGTTTTATTCCGACTGGCTTGTGTTTGTTGAGTACAATTGTTTCCTTGCCATGTTGATGTGATGATACCTGTTCTTCCTCGCCCAATCTTGTTGAATTATTGCCATCCGTAGTCGCTTAGTCGGGTCTAAGCGCATACTTGATTCCTATCCATTCGGAGAGAGATACTAACTGTGTCCTTGTTCATATCTCCAGAATGGCTCCTACCCGTCGTGGTGAACAAAGCAATCCTGATCCACCACCGCCACCCTCTATGGCGGAGGTTCTGATGATTATTGAAGAGGGCCGCGTGCGCAACGAGAATCTGCTCACGCAGTTGGTGCAGCAGGGTGCACGGAGGAACACTGAATGCAACAACCTCACTGAATTCCAGTGGTCCCAGCCTCCCACTTTCGCTTATGCTAAAGAGCCCCTGGATGCTGATGACTGGCTTCGTGCTCTCGAGCGCAAGTTCACTGCCTTGCATGTTCCGGTGGCAGAACAAGTGAACTTCGCCACCTACCTGCTGACTGGAGCCGCAGGGTCCTGGTGGGAAACCCATGTGTCCATGTTTGCGGCTGGCCATACCTTCACTTGGGCTGAATTCCGCACTGCCTTCTGTGCGGCTTACATTCCCCAGCCCATCATGGACCTAAAAAGGAGGGAGTTCCTGGAGCTGACCCAGGGACGCATGGACATCCAAGCTTATGGGCGTGAGTTCAACCACCTTTCTCGTTACGCCCCCCGGGACGTGACCAATGATGAAGATAAGTAGTATCTGTTCCACAAGGGACTGACTCTGCGACTCCGTCATGAGCTGCTGCCCTTCAAGTTCCAGTCTTACCAGGAGCTGTACAACCTTGCTCTCACTCTGGAGCAGGGTAGGAAGGAACTGGAGGTTTCCAAGAGGCCTGCGCAGGGGGACCACCAGAGCTCCTCTTCTTCTGAGGGCAAGAAGCGCCGGGTATTCGTGCCCTTCAGCGCTGTGCCTAAGGCACCCTTCGCGCCAAAGCCTACAGGGTTCAGGCCACCTCCGCCTCGCCCAGCTACTTCGACCTTGGGTGCGGCTGGAAGTGGTTTCCGCCCTCAGCTGTCTGCACCGCCGAGGCTCACCTGCTACAGCTGTGGCCAGCCCGGTCACTACTCAAGGGACTGCCCTGGAAAGGCACCTGCTACCGCAACACCTGTACCAGCACCCTCTACACCAGCAGCCAAGGCTGTGACTACTAGCCGTGGCCGCCTGAACCACCTCTCTGCTGAAGGAGTCAAAGAGGACCCCGGTGTTCTCATGGGTACGCTTCGAATTAATAATTATCTAGCTTCAGTCTTGTTTGATTCTGGAGCATCGCATTCATTCATAACCATAGCTTTTGCACACAACCATCAAATACCGTTTGAGAATATGGACTCCCCACTAGTGGTCAAAACACCAGGCTCTAGTTGGCACACTAACTGGATCGCTCCAGAGGTTCAGATTTCTATAGGGTCGGTTCCCATTCCGTTCTCACTGATAGCCCTGAAGTCAGATGGGATAGATGTCATTATGGGCATGGACTGGTTAGTTAAATATCAGGCCAACCTAGACTGTGCTGCCAAGACTGTCACAGTGATCCACCCAACTTACGGGATAGTGCGATACTGGTCCCCTACTTCTGCAACTCCATCCGCAGCCATTCCTCTCTCTCCGGAGACCAGTCTATGGTTCCTGGAGAGAACCACACTGCCTGAAATGCATGAGGTTGCCGTGGTGTGTGATTTCCCCAATGTCTTCCCGGAGGAATTGCCTGGCATGCCACCTAATCGAAGCGTGGAATTTGTCATTGAGTTGGTTCCGGGAACCGCTCCAATTTCCAAAAGGCCCTACCGTATGCCAACGGAAGAGCTAACTGAACTAAAGAAGCAACTTGATGAGCTGCTGGAAAAATAATTCATCCGTCCGAGTAGCTCACCTTGGGGCTGCCCGGTCATCTTTGTCAAGAAGAGGGATACAAATGTTCCTCGCTTGGTTGTTGATTACCACCCTCTGAATGCGGTGACCATCAAGAACAAATATCCTATTTCCAGAATGAATGACCTGTTCGATCAGCTAGCTGGTGCAACGGTATTCCCCAAGATGGATCTGAGGTCAGGCTACCATCAGATAAAAATCAGAAAGGAGAATATTCCAAAGACGGCTTTCACTACCCGTTATGGGTTATATGAGTACACCGTCATGTCTTTCGGCCTCACAAATGCTCCGGCTACATTCATGAGGCTGATGAACTCCATCTTCCACGAGTATATCGACAAGTTCGTCATAATATACATTGATGACATCCTTGTCTACTCCAAAACCGAAGAAGAACATGCTGAGCATCTTCGGCTAGTTCTCACCAAGCTTCGTGATCATCGTCTCTATGCCAAGTTCTCCAAGTGCGAGTTTTGGCTACAGGAGCTCATCTTTCTCGATCATGTGGTGTCAGCTGCTGGAGTAGCGGTTATACCCGACAAGATTCAGTCAATCCTGGATTGGCCAACTCCCAAGTCCGTCAAAGATATCCGAAGCTTCCTTGGGTTGGCGGGTTATTACCGCCGATTCATCGAGGGCTTTTTCCAAAATAGCCAAAGCCTTGACTAACCTACTCAAGAAGAACAAACAGTTTGTGTGGTCAGACAAAGTGGAAGAGAGTTTCCAAACTCTCAAGGTCAAGCTCACTACCACACCGGTGCTTGTCCTTCCAGACACCGCCAAAGACTTTGTCGTCTATTGTGATGCATCACTCCAAGGCTTAGGCTGTGTTTTGATGCAAGAAGGCCATGTTGTAGCCTATGCCTCCCGCCAACTCAAACCGCATGAACTCAACTATCCAACTCATGATCTAGAGCTTGCTGCCGTAGTTCATGCTCTGAAGCAATGGAGACCCTACCTGTTGGGCAACCATTGCGAGATCTTCTCGGATCATCAGAGTCTGAAGTATCTCTTCACCCAGCCCGATCTGAATCTCCGACAGATAAGATGGTTGGAGTTGATCAAAGACTATGATGTGACCCTCAATTACCAGCCTGGCAAGGCAAATGTGGTTGCCGATGCGCTAAGTCGCAAGTCTTATTGCAACACTCTGATGGTTGAGCGAGCTCAGCCCGCTCTTCATGAAGAATTCGCACGTTTGAATCTGGAGATTGTTCCCTCCGGATATTTGGCCAACTTAGAGATCAAATCCACTCTTGAGGATGAGATCAAGGCGGCCCAGCAGCAGGATGCTGAGATCCTAGAAATCAAAGAGAAAATAGCTAGTGGGAAGGCTAACTGTTTTTCTGTTGATGACAACGGTGTCGTCTACTTTGGTAACCGTCTGGTGGTGCCCAAGAGTGGAAATACCAAAGGGTTGATACTATCAGAAACTCATGACTCTCCCATTTCTATTCATCCTGGTAGTACCAAAATGTACCAAGATCTCCACAGTCAGTTCTGGTGGTCTTGCATGGAACGAGAGATTGCCGAGTATGTCACTGAGTGCGACGTCTGTCGCCGTGTGAAGACTGAACATCAAAGGCCAGCTGGTACTCTTCGCCCTATAGACACTCCCGAGTGGAAGTGGGATGAAATTGGTGTGGATTTCATTACTGGCCTTCCAAGATCGCCAAAGGGTAATACTGTCATCTGGGTCATCATCAATCGTCTATCCAAGGTAGCTCATTTCCTTCCCGTACGCGAGGACATAACGGCGAAGCAATTGGCCGAGTTATATGTTGCCCGCATTGTTCCTCTCCACTGTGTTCCACTGAGGATCATCTCAGACCGTGGGAGCCTATTCGTATCCAGATTCTGGCAGAGCTTCCAATCTGCTATGGGAACCCGTCTCAACTTCAGTACAGCTTATCATCCTCAGACTGATGGTCAGACTGAAAGGGTAAACCAAGTTCTGGAGGACATGCTTCGGGCATGTGTCATCTCCTTCGGTAAGGGTTGGGAAAAGTATCTCCCCCTCGCCGAGTTCTCCTACAACAACAGTTATCAAGCCAGTTTGCAAATGGCTCCCTTTGAGGTTCTCTATGGACGGAAATGTATGACTCCTCTAAATTGGTCGGAAACCGGAGAGAGGTCACTCTTCGGTCCTGATGTGATCAGTGAGGCTGAAGAAAAGGTCCGTATCATTCGAGCAAATCTGAAGATTTCTCAGTCCAGGCAGAATATTATGATAAGCATCATCAGGAGGTTCACTATGAAATTGGTGACAAAGCCTATCTTCGAGTCTCTCCCCTCCGAGGCGTCCGTCGTTTTAGGATCAAGGGAAAATTGGCACCTCGGTTTGTTGGCCCTTTCACTGTCCTGGGTAAGTGAGGTGATCTCTCCTATCAGCTCGAGCTTCCAGAAAATTTCCTGGATGTGCATGATGTGTTCCATGTCTCCCAACTCCGTCGTTGCTTCAAGGATCCTATTCGTGGGGTTAATCATGAAGAGTTGGACATTCAGGAGGATCTGACTTACCGCGAGCATCCTGTCCGCATCTTGGATGAAGCGGAAAGGAAGACCCGCAACAAGAGCATCAAGTTCCTTAAGATCCAGTGGTCTAACCATTCTGAAGAAGAAGCAACCTGGGAACGTGAAACTAGTCTTCGTCAGCAATACCCCGCCTTGTTCACTCAAGCCTAGAATCTCGAGACGAGATTCCTGTAAGGGGGGGTAGAGTTGTAACAGCCCCAATTTTGGTACCTGAAATATGAGTAAAATTTCCACTTTTGCATCTCATATTGCATCATGGCATATATATCAAAAGTTACCCACATGAAACAATACTTTGGCTTTAACATGAAACCAAGGTTGGTGAATAATATTGGACAAACAAAATTCAAATTGAGCTTTCATATTTGTTCAGGAAGTTCCAAGAAATTCAAATATGTTTGTTGCAAGAATTAAAGCACTTGCCTTTTCTAATCAATTAAAATAAAGCCCAAAATGCAAGAGAGCAATTCCAAAATATTTAACACATGAAATATTTTCCAAATGGGCTGAAAATTTTATCTCAGGTTCCAAATGTAATATATTGGCTCTGTGAATTTTTCCAGAATTTTTAAAAATATTTAAGGTCCTTAATTCATTGTCTAAACCTACTGGAATTAAATAAAAACAAACAAGGAAAAGAATAAAACTCTGACAGTGGGGCCTACCTGTCATCCCTTTCCCCTGTCGCCATAGGGAAGGCACTGGCGCCATGGCCGCCGTGTCGCCCTGGCCTCCCCTGCCTCCTCCTCGCGCCTGGCCCCCTTGGAGGATAAGGAGGACCCCCACCGTGCTCTGCTCTCTCTCCCCCTCCTTTTTCCCCTCGCAACGAACCCTAGCCCTAAACGGCGCCATGGCCGTGAGCTGACTGAGACGTCGTCGTTCGCCGCCGTCGACAGGAACCGCCCGAGACAGATCGAAGCGCACCAAAAGCTCGGCCTCCTCCCCTTCTTCCTCCTCGCCCAAGCAATCGAGCCGGGACGCTCGGAATCGCCGCCTTCTTCCTCGTCTTCCCCGCCTCCGACCGACGACTGCCGCCACGGTTGCCGCCGTTGCAGCCCTCCTCCGCCACCACCGAGCATACCCACGCAACGAGGGTGAGCTGGCGACCCTCCTGGACACCTCCGTCCCTCTCCTCTCCCCCTAGATCATAGGTGCCCTTGCTGCCCGCCGTCGGCCGCCGCCTGTCGCCGACGTACGCCTCGCTCCGGCGACCATAACCTGGCGGCGCCGCCCATTCCTGGCCCGCCGTGGTTCAGAGTTTCGTTTGCGCCCCTTAGCTCGGCCCCTAGTCCCCTCTGCCGTCGTCTCCATGCGGTGCCGTGCCGCCGGTCACCGCGGCGTCGCGCCGGTTGTGGCGTCCCTCCCCGGGTCAAACCTGGCAGTGGGCCGTTCGGCCGACGTGGATGCCCACGTGGCTCGGCCCCGCTAGTCAGCCACCATGGCTAACCACGGTTTGGTGCAAAACGTCCGAAACGTTTTTCTGGAATTTAAATAAAAGACAGAAAATGAATTCAAACTTTGAAATTGCATAACTTTTGAACCACAAATCAGAAAAATGCTTAATTCACTAAGTTAAAGATGGAGATTTAACCCGTTAATTGCAATATTTATTGTAGGGGTTCCATTTAACTTGTGGGACATGCCCAATATGATTTCAGTGCATAATTTGACCATCTCATCATAATTGTGCATTGCACCTTTATATTCGTGTTATTTATTTCGTTTCCTGTATTGTTTGTGTATCGGTAGATTCAGGAGTCGAGGTTCCACCACAATACCTCGACGATCAGCGCGACCAGTACTATCAGCAAGGCAAGAGCTAACCTAACCTTCTGTGCATATCTCATCCTATTAGTACAAGTATTTTCTCCACCATAATATTGCATTCGATTCTAGAAACAACTTTTGTTCAGTGGATAGAGAATCCTACCACTTGCATGCTCCCTGAGCCATTATCTGTTTTCCCTCCTATTAACCATAGGTTGAAGTGTTGGCCTGAGATAATTAATATCAGTTGTATGTTATGCTTAGATATGCTTAGCCACGCATAGTCGGATGCTTAAGTTGTCCGTTGATTATTTTCATACTTGTGAAGTTGATGGAATGTTCCGACGGTGGTGGAAACTTGTGTTAATAAATAATTGCTAAGAAGGCTGGGATGAGTTTCCATCAGGGATGGTGTTTTGTTTCGTTCTTGCCCCTAGGTGCGAGTTCTTGTCTCTTGAACCAAGATCTAGCGTGCGACCATCGGTGGGGGTATGGGCCCCTTACTAACTAAATAACTTGTGCGGGCGTATCCAAGGGTCCTCTAGTTTGCGCTTTCCATTTGCGAGTGTGTGGTCGGTGATGATGGTGATGACGATGATGATGATGTGATGAGGATGGTGGTGATAGGAGTGGCGATGAGGCAGGGTGTTGAAATAGGCACTGAACTTGTCCCGTCGTCACGATGACCCTTGAATAGTCTCATGCGAGGTAAAGGTTTAACCGCGCCCGCCCTGCCGGCTTTCCCCGGAAGAGAGCTAATTGTACAGGCAAGGGGTCGGACGGTACCAATGGATAAAAACAGTACACCCTTGCAGGGTTTAATCTTTTCGAAAAGCCGTGTCCGCGGTTATGGACAACTTGGGAATAGATTATGAGATCATAGAGAACATTTAACCTAATTGATATGGCAGCAAGAGGTTGCATAATCAACGTATGGTAAAGGTTCATTTCCTCGAGGGTGATTCAAGGGAGTGCCTTGGTGGATATGAGTGGTGAATTCTGGTTACTACTGGTGCAAGGTGAACCGAAGAAAGAAAGTTTTACTATCTTATCCCCTTGAGAAAAACCTTCTGAGTAGTCGGTGCCATGAGTCCTAGTGTTACCCGAAAGGAAAAACTAGCTTTCTGCAAAACCAACTACTATACAGCTTTGAAGCCAAACAGCATCGGGCCTATATCGCCCTACTAATTCTTGCGAGTACGTCGCACTCAGACTTGCTTTGTTGATTATTATTTGTTTCAGAGGAGGACGTCACCAAACTGGAAGGTGGGTTCTTTATTGACATCGATGAGTAGTCTGGGTTCCCAGGTGGCAGCTTGGGACGTCTCGGAACAGGCTGGCTGGGATATGTTATTGTAGGCCTCTTAGGCCGTAATTTGGATCTTGTTGTTAGACAACTGTATTTGCTTCCGCTTGATGTAATGTTGGGTCTGTGACCTCCGATTATGACTTTTGCTATCTTTCTCATATATGAGTTGAACTATGATCTCTTGTGTCGTAGAGTCTGTAATGTGCCAGTTGTTCCGCAGTCTTGGTCTCTTTACTATACATGATAGCGATGTCTGAGCTTATGGCATGATCGAGGTGTTGTGTGCCGATGATCCATTCCGAGCACACCTGCCAATGAGTTTTGGCCTGGGATTGGTAAACCCAGTAACCTTCGATTGTGTAGCATGACCGGTTGCACAACGCTTCACTGTATAGTTCTGGGGTCGGGGCGCTACACCAACACACTAGGTGTTGCTAGCTTGCAAAAAGGAAAAAAAAGTGAAAAAAATATGGGCCTCTTTGGATCACAGGGTTGAAAAACACAGGAATATGAAAAACACAGTAATATTACAGGTTTGTAAGTGCAAAACAAAGGATTATAAAACACAGAAAAGCTGTAGGGATTGTCGTTTGGATAAGACGCAGGAAAAACACAGGAAAAGTGTCTCGATCCTACGCACTTGAGTCTAAAAAAAGAGGTTGGAGTGGATGTTCAAATTCATATGGAATTGAGGCATAGGAATCCAATCCGTAGGATTTTGGTAGCACCATTCCTTTGAACCAAAGGCAATTCATAGGAAAAATTCCTAAGATTGAAATCCTATGAAAATCCTTTCAAATTCCTACAATTCAAAGAGGCCCTATAACTTGTTTTGGGGAGAAATTAGGTGACCATTTGCTGCTGGAACTGCAAGGTTATCTACCTAAGGGCCAAAGTTGCAGCAAGTTATTAAATGGAAGGTTCATATAGACATATAGTCAATGATCTATACTATACTGGTCATCATATGACGACCAACCACTGCAGCTGCTGCACGCATACCTCGGCGCGCCACAACGTCTGATCACCGCATAAAATTAATCCCAAGCACCTAAACTAATCACGCCCAAATCCAAACCCAACAGAACCAGGAAGAGGAAGAGAAAGCACCACAATACAGCGGCAACTACTAAAGAAAAAGAAGCCTCCCGCTGAAGCTTCGAATCCTCTTCCATTCCCTCCCTCCCCTAGTCCCTCCCCTCTCACCAGCAGCAAGCAAGCTTCCCAGGCAGCAGGACCAAAACTCCCCGATCGAGCTCCCCACACCCTCGCCACCAATTCGATCGGGCAAAGGCCTTCGCGCGCGCCGGGTCCATGGAGAAGTACGAGCTCCTCAAGGACATCGGCTCCGGCAACTTCGGGGTGGCGCGGCTGATGCGGAACAGGGACACCAAGGAGCTCGTCGCCATGAAGTACATCCCGCGAGGCCACAAGGTGCGCCTGCCTCTGGATTCCACCTCAATTCGTGCTGTTTCTGGGGTAATTTTGACTGAGGTGTCTACTGACCAGATTGACGAGAATGTGGCGAGGGAGATTATAAACCACCGCTCGCTCCGGCACCCAAACATAATTCGGTTCAAGGAGGTGGGTAACAGGGAAGGTTTATTTGGGGAATTTTTCTTCTTCTTAGATTAGATTAGATGGTGATCAATCTCTGTTGTGTTGTTCATTTGGGGCATGCTGTTCATAGGTTCTGCTCACGCCTACGCACCTCGCAATCGTCATGGAGTACGCCGCTGGCGGCGAGCTCTTCGACCGGATCTGCAGCGCCGGAAGATTCAGCGAGGATGAGGTGATCATTACTTTCCGCCCGTATCTTTCCTATTTCGTCCAAAGTTCTGAGCTTGGTCAGGTGTACTAATATTTTCCTTTCTGTTCTAGGCGAGGTACTTCTTCCAGCAGCTAATTTGCGGTGTTAGCTACTGCCACTTCATGGTGAGGATCGCGACGAAGTAACCTCTTTTCCTGAAATAGTAAATCTTACTAATCTTTTGTGTGTCGCAAATTCGTTTGAGCTTTCAGCAAATTTGCCACCGAGACTTGAAACTGGAGAACACCTTACTGGATGGTAACCCAGCTCCGCGTCTCAAGATCTGCGATTTCGGCTACTCCAAGGTACGTACCAAGCATTTATTTTCTTCTTTCTTCAAGCGGTATGCCAACTCTGTTCAACATTGAATGCTGGGGTGGGAGGACCAAAATTTTGACACGAAACTCTCTTGACTTCCTCACTGTGCTTATCAAACTCGTGTCTATTGCCTTGAAAAGGAAATATACCTCTTTTTCCAGATTTATTAAGTCATGTTACCAACAAATCGTTCAAAACGATATTTTTGCAAGAAAGAGAAAAAGACACCAAGCATGATTTTCTGTTTCTTAGTTTAAACTCACGCCTTTCTTTTGCAATGTTTCTTCCTCGCAGTCATCACTGCTGCACTCGAAACCAAAGTCCACTGTCGGGACTCCTGCGTACATTGCTCCGGAGGTGCTCTCTCGTCGGGAATACGACGGCAAGGTCAGTTTTGTTATTTTGGCAAATCTCTCTTTCTTAGTTTCTTACATCCCTGCAACAAGGCCGTACTATGAATAATCCTTATATGAAAATGCAATTATGCATCGGCTATGCTTGTGGGTTGTGGCAGCCTGCTCCAAAATGACCCGTGCATGAAAAAGCCAGGTGCATTTGTGTGTGGCTCCAAAGCGACATGCATCTGTGCCTCTTAGACTAGGATCCTGGTGCGCCTCCCTAATTAACGGCTTTGAATTTTGGAATTTTGTTCTGAGGTCAAGTATACAGGGATTGCTCCAATTATTTGTCTTGACAATTTTGTCAAAAAGAAGCAGGGGGGCGAGATAGTATAACCGAATGTTGCTGATGTTCACTCAGTGTCATTGGGACATTATCTTTCTGGTAAAGCAATCAATAACAATATCACTCTTGACGGAGATCTTTGCCCCACTGGGTGGCCCACTTACCTCCATGCAAAATTCTATCCTTGAATGGGTTCACAATCGATTTACCTGGTGGAATCCTGGCTGTGTACTTGTTGCGGTAATGACCTCAAAAGAAAGTTGGATTTGCCGGAGAAAAGCACAAGATTCCCTTCATGCAGATCTTGCTTACCATGCTTAATTTAAGCGATCTACTTGAAGTGAGGAATAATAAAATATATTGTGCACTTTGTTATATCGTGATCTTTGACTGACGGAAAAACATCATTATGAAGCTCGAACATACTGTTTCTGCCTAGGTACACTAAGAAAAAGAACATGAACATCCTTGCTTCTGATGAGAGCTCTCTATCATGCTCCATGTCCTTTTCTGAAGAGTATTTACACCATGTTTCCAACCCTAATTAATGCGTATCATGGGGCACTCGGACCTGTTCTTTTGATTTAACCATGTTAGAGTGAACATCTGTTTGGTCAGCTGTAGTCCTTTGAGCTAGTCTTGTTTCATTTTTATCATCAATTATTTGTCCTTTGCTCATTTAGTTTTGCTAAAAAATTGCATGCCCTGGTTATTTCTTACTTTCTGCGATACCAAGTCTTAACTGCTAACAAAAATTCTTTTCCATATGGTCATATTGGTTGTCTCTGTGCAAACCAGTAGGGCTAGTGAGTTTTGTTTTGGAAATGGGGGTGATTTTTTTATAACGTTATTGGTTTCTTGAATCAATTTTAGTGTCGTTTTTCTAGGTTCACATATAACCATCTCCCAATTCCAATTGACTTCACTGCTCCAAATATGTCTGAGCAAGTAAAGAGTGTTTCTTTGAATTTTTGCTACATGTGGACATTCTTTGCTTATTATTTTCTTAGCCACTGACTACATGTACAACACAATATGTGCGTCCTCATTTTACTCATGATGCAAATATATAGCTGTGACAAGTTCACCATCATTGACGGAAAAAAAGAAAACAAAAATGATTTTACTCATGATGCAAATATATTGATTTGTCCATATGATTGTGAGCTCAAATTGTTCGGCCAACTCAAATTTCTGGAACGGCACCTGTTCCTTGATACTGTAAATATTGTTGCTGTACATGCTCCTCGCTAAAATGATCTACTTTAAGTTGTGTGATAGATTTTTTTTCTTGGTGCAGATGGCAGACGTGTGGTCATGTGGAGTGACCCTTTATGTGATGCTTGTTGGTGGATACCCTTTTGAGACCCTGATGACCCCAAGAATTTCCGAAAGACGATCGGGGTAATAATACGCTCATCTCTTCCAGTAGTATCTATAAACCCCTCTTTGGGCGCCTTGCAAATTATATTGTGCCCACATTGTTGTTTTGCAGAGAATTGTGTCAATTCAATACAAAATACCAGAGTATGTCCACATATCTCAAGATTGTAGGCAACTCCTCTCTAAGATCTTTGTCGCGAATCCTGCAAAGGTATTTGTTGGAGAGTGAAGGCTGTAAAACTTCATCCTTTTTTGTGTCTATATCATTGCCATAACACAATTCTCCCAAATCATGCAGAGAATTTCGATTAGGGAGATCAGAAACCATCCCTGGTTCCTGAAGAACTTGCCTAGAGAGTTAACAGAAGCGGTACAAGCAAAATACTACAAGAAGGACAACAGTGCTCCGATCTTCTCTGACCAAACTGTTGAAGAGATTATGAAGATTGTTGAGGATGCACGCACACCACCTCCATCATCTACTCCAGTGGCTGGTTTTGGGTGGGCAGAGGAAGAAGATCAGGAAGATGGAAAGAGACCTGATGGGGAACAGAACGACGACGATGAAGAATATGATGTCGAGGACGAGTATGACAAGCAGGTAAAACAAGTCCATGCCAGCGGAGAGTTTCAGATCAGCTGAAGAGATCAGGTTACCAGCAAGCGTAGGTTTGGTTACATGACATATATTGTTTATATTTGTGGTAGTTATGGGGGTGATGTTTATTTTGTAGTCTTGTAGTCTTGTCGTTGAGGGTATCTTTTTTCTGGTGTGATATTACAGTTATGTACATCATTGAATTGGCAGTGTCAATGTAATTGCACTGAAGGGTTGAGTTTTCAAACTATCAAGATGGAATGTAGTTTGTGGAATAATACTTCTATCTTGATATAATTTTGGACTGTGCTAATTAGGGCACGTGCCCTAGATTAGACTTTCGTGGGCACGGATGAAATACGGTAATTAAGCCATGCATGTAGCCACCATGTTTATCTCCTGAACCGTAAGTTAAAACCCAGATCCGTTTTCACGGTTAGCTTTGTCGCGCCGAGATCTTCGAATATAGATCCCATGTTGATATGTTTCCATAATATTTTTTCTGATCCTATGTCTCCGTATAGGGGCGGAGAGACCATGTTGATACGTTGATGACTATAATCTGGCAACTAGGATCAGAAAAAATATTATGGAAACATATCAACATGGGATCTATATTCGAAGATCTCGGCGCGACAAAGCTAACCGTGCAAATGGATCTGGGTTTTGACTTACGGTTCAGGAGATAAAACATTTCAAAGTTTGAAAATAAAAAAAGATTAAAATACTTACGGTTGATGATCATTTTTTCTGACCCTGATTTTTTCTGGACTCTCCGCCCCTATACGGCCTACAACCCACCCACCGGACGAAAGAGAATATTGGGGCACGTTTCTTTATTAGATTATCTGTAAAAAATTTGGGCAAATAGGATTAATTGACCTACCGAGGTTATTGAACTATTATTCTTCATGCAATATTTTTTCCAAGAACGTGTGCAAATAAACTATAAACATCTATTGCAAATCTAATCATAGAACCCACAATCTTGGTGATGAAGTAACTTCCACTAATCCTCACTAACTTCTTCAGGCATCTTAGTGGCAAACACTGGTTTGTAGTATTCTTTAAAAAACACCAAGTCCTCTATATTTATTTTTCAAGTTGATATTTTTTACTAGCAAATGATATGTCGCACTATATTCACTTCCATGTTCAAGCAGAGGCAAACTTCAGTCAACCCAAAGCAAAACTTGCTATGAATCTTGGGTCAGGCTTTGAACCTCTCCTCTGGTGCCACTCTGATGGGGTTGGATATCAACAAAGCATGTATTGAAGGGGTTCGTGTGCAGAAAACAAATAATTTCCTAGTAACGCGAATGATAAACTAGACAAGATCTATCACTATGCAGATATAAAGTAACGGAGGGTTCCGGTGTTCGTACCTCTTGAAGACCGAAAGAGTTACATTCCGAGAACATTGGTGATGGAGTCGTACGACGCAGACCTCAGGGTCGTGGAGTCGTACCGGCAACGAGTGCTGCAGCGGGCAGCACCTCCGTAGTTCTACACACGTAGGTGTAGCGACGATCCCCGACTCCGGTCCAGCGGCACAAAAATCACGCGGTGGATTTTAGTGGAGAGACCCCTCTAACATATGCGACTCCAATATTCCGGAACCACACGTGAGAGAGAGAAATTGGGATGCCTCAAAGGGAGAGGGGGCACCTCCTTATATAGGAGGAGGGGGGAGGCCAACCTCCTTGGCTTAGCCATGTGGGACTAATCCCACACAGCTGCACACGGTATCTGTACCATCCATTACGCATGGGGATCGGTGGGAGAGTGGAATTTAAGGCCGTGTGAGATCGCCAGAAAACCGCGAATACAGGTACGATGTATGGTGTCAGTTCCCGTACAGCGGGACGGCAGCTCGTGCGAACTAGACGGCATCCGCGGGCTAATGACTTGAGCCGCTGGAACAGGATCGCATTAATTATGTTCCGCCGGTACAGGAAAGACGTTTCACCGTTGTCCACAATCGAGACATAACCAGAGAGTTTCAGCCAGAGGGTGCTAGCTGAGGTCGGGAGGGGAGAAGATGGAGATGCTTGAAACAGCGGGTCCCCCTCCGCCGCATCCCCCCGCTTCTCCTGCCTATGTAGCCGTCGCCGCCTCCGGTCGTTCAGATGGTGGGTGCTCGGGTGGTTTCCGTTTGATTCTGGCGGGGATCCGCGGCTTGGGGGGGGGGGGGGGGGTTCTGATCCGTGCTGTTTTTAGTTTTTTTGCAGACGTTGCCCGAACCTCGGGACTGTCGATGCCCCAGATACAAGCTCATCATCATCAGCAATGGTGGGACTGGTGAGTTTCCCGGGGCTGGCTCTTGGTAGTTCATTTGTATGTTTCCGTATTAGAAAAGGCCATGATCTGTTTTGTGCGTCCGCTGGCTTTCGGTTTTGGTGAGATGGATATGGTGGGTCATGGCTTTGTCAGGCCTCTGAAATCTGGATTGCATAGAGATTGTGGGAATAATATGTAGGGGGTTAGAGATTGATTTACACATGGCAATTACTCTATGATATGCTTTATTACTTTACATTTCAAATGCCTACAAAATTGTGTCTATGGTTGTGAAGTGATTAGGTATTGGAGTTGTTATGAAACATCATGATCTGTTTATGCGCGCTGAGATTTTGCTGTTAGATTAACGAAAAGTTCTCTAATAAATTTACAAATAGAATAGACACCGTGACATCTCTATGACCTGACGGAGTCTATGTTGTTAGAGCTAAACTTTTGATATGCAGTTGTAGGAAAAACTCTACTCCATTTTTTTTTGTTTTGTCTTCGTGGAAATCAAGAACATAATCTTGCATCCTACAGAAGGTTGGACATCAGCTAGAACTACAAAATCTTGCGTCCTTCATTGCTGATAGAGTTGGTTTGTTTCTAGTTGTATGGAGTATGAAACGGATTGTGAATAGTATCAATTATATGGTAGCGAGCGTGTGGTTTCAAGTCACTTTTTAACCTGGCATGTTGCTTGTACCTCTGAAGTGATATTTTGTTTTTTGGATTCTGGGAAAAGTTGCTAGTCATTACTGTAAAAGAAGCAGATAAAAAGAACCTACTGTCATCCGGTATGATCCGTGCAATCCTTCTCTTGGTTATCCAGGGTTAGAATTGGTGCAGCGCCACCGGAAGGACCCCTTTGCGCTGATCGGTGGGAGAAATAATAACTGAATCTTATTCTTTCCTAAAGCAGGGCAATATATTTTCCTTTTCTGTAAAAAAAAATCGGTGGGAGAAATAGAGAAGTCGATAAGGATTATACTGAAGATCCAAGGGAAGGTGTCATGAAACCTGAGCTGGGAACTAGTTTCGACTCGCCATGAGCGGTACATGATTTTTACAATACGTATTTCTGGGAGAATGGTTTTAGCGTCAGATACAGCAAGAGCACGCTCAACGTGACTAGGACTAAGTGCATGCAAATTTTGTTTATGGCTGTGCTGTGAGTACTATGGAGCAGAAAATTAAGTTTTACGTAGTTAGTTTCAGGTCAAGCAAGCACTTGATAACACAGATTTATTTTTCAGGGTTGTGTGCAGGGGATACACGGTCATGCAGATATGCAGATGTGAGTGTCCATCTATGATCAGGTTGCTCCGCACAGATAACAATGGGTGGTATATAGCAAAGCATATGGTGAAACACAACCACTCAATGTCCCTGACTTGCATTGAGAAGGTGTACTGGCCCTCGCATAAACACATCGACACATACACAAAGGACCTAGTAAAGCAATTTAGGGAGAGCATCAGTATTGGTAAGGCGTACAACATAATTGGAAGCTTCTTTGTGTCAGTTGAAAATGTGCCTTTCGGAGAAAAAGGACACTGAGAAACCTGTGTGGGCGGATAAGCCGTGACCTATCTGATGACGATGTCAGCAAAATCAGCAATGTTTTCGCAGAGTTGGGTTCAAAGGACCCGGATTACGAATTTGATGTGGGCATCAGGAAGAAGCAGAAGGCAATACAAGTATTTTGGCGATGTCATCACTTTCAGTACGATTTACTATTCAGACTACTTGTTGGAGTGAACAATCGCTTACAGAGCATCATACTAACAGGTGTACTTGTTCAGGATGAGTGTGTGCCGAGTTTTGAGTTGGTTTTTTCAGAGTTTATACACATGATGGGTAAGGTTGCACCACAAACAATTCTTACATGTTGGGCCATGATTTTCTTTGTTTGCACATTATGAAGAACTTGATACTGTCTATGTGAACGAAGCGATTTTCGAGCTATCTGGTCCACGACCTGAGCATGTAACAAGCTATAGTTGTTGTTTTACTTTATAAACCATATTAATTGATTTGGTTAATATTTTCCTTGAACATTCTAAACCTGAATTGTCTGACGGGCAATTAGATAAAAAAAATAGCAAGTCTTAAAGATGCGCTTTGCGTGGCAGGGAGAATTGATGGCATCCACAATACGTGGAGTTCTAGAGTTTATTTCTTTCCCTAGAATCGGAAAGAGTATTTATCGTGTCCTGCAAATCACTCTAGGGGGCCGAAAAATCATGGATATGCGTGGTAGATCACTGTCGTTCTAGAGTTTATCAGGTCCTGGCTTAGTACTGAAATTTATTTGTTTCATATTGAAATGGTGAATGGCACGAAGGAGAATTTTTGCACTAATGGCTAGAAAACCTTTTTTTGTTGTTGAGAAATGGCCTGAAAACCTGGGCGTCACTCTATGAGGCGGTGGCCCACCCAAATCCAAGGAGACCGAACAGGATAACACAGTTACCGGTCTACTCCGTTGCCTCTATCTGTCCCGGACGGAGAAAACGTTGTACAAAGAGTTAATTCCTCGATTTAGGAACCCATGTTTTGATGGGTCCTTTCTTGTTAGTCACAAGGGTCTTGGGAACCCAAATAGAAGCATGATAATCACTACCATATGAAGTTCCAACATATTTTGCATAAACATGTCCATCATTAGATTTCAAAAGCACATATGATGGGTTATACTTTCCCGCAAAATTGTTGTGAGGAGATGTGTTCTTAGGAGTAATGCTCTTAGAAAGGATATCAAATTCATCTTCATCATTAGCCAACTCCCCCTCCTTCACAAAAACAATAGCATTAGTGGAGGGAGTTGGTTTCCTCTTCTCATTGGTCTTCTTGGATGTGACTCCGAATCCAAGTCCTTCCTTACCCACAACTCTCCTTTGATTTCTCAAAAGATTATTGAGGTTCTTTTCTCCTTGGATGCAAGACACAAGTCCTTTCTCAAGTTGAGCCTTCAACCTATTGTTCTCCAATATGAGAGGTGCTTTGACACACAAGGGGTTAGTGGCACAAGCATTTTCATTTACATCCTTATTTTGAGAGTTGTCATGTGACTCCTTAAGAACCTTGAGCTCTCTTGAGAGTGCCATGTGAGCTTTCTCAAGATGCTCAAAATCCTTAAGTAGTTCATTGTGACCATTCATAATGTTGTCATTTTCATCCATGAATTCCTTAAGTTTACATAGTGCATGATCACGGTCACCCATCATTTTAGATAGATCTAAAGTGGAGATTTCCTCAATAGAATCTTTAAGACATAGTGCATTATCTAGGGCTTTCTCAAGCTCCGCTATCCTATTAGCATCATCACGAGCGAAACCCTCAAGTTCACATATTCTTTCTTCATGTTCTTCTATGAGACCATATGCATTACCAAGTTGAGTCATGAAGGCATCAAATGCAATTTTATTTTCACTTTCAAGTGATCTCATGACTTTTGAAAGATTATTAGAATTCTCATCATCAAGTTCCTCAACACAATTTAACAATGATGGAGTAGAGGAAATTGAGGGTTTTCGTGAGTGGGTTACCTTTGGAGATGTACCCTTGGCCATAAGGCACTTGTGTTTGGTAGGACCTTGCTTGTCATTCGGGGTTGAAAAGAGTGAATCCAAAGAAGAAGGAATAACCCCAATTGCCATTGCCGCCATGCCGACTTGTTCTTCTTCATCTTCACTTTCTTCACCTCCAGATATATATTCTTGCTCATTTGTCACCATTGCCCTTTTAGATACCTTCTTCATGAAGTTCTTGTTTTTAGGAACAAAGTTGGTTTTCTTGACGAGCTTTCCTCCATTCTCAATTCTACTCTTGTAGGGACAATCCGCAACGAAGTGCTCACTATCTCCACAATTGAAACAAGTTCTTGCTTTCTTTGTACTTGAGCCTTCTCTTCCCTTGTTCTTCGTTGCATTTGATCTAAAATCCCCTTTCTTCCACCAATTGTGGTTGGCAAGCGCTAAGCACTCATTGTGTGACACCCTCTTTTCCTTCTCGGATGGCAAATAGGTGGATCCACCTTCATCACTTGATTCTTCCTCATCATAGTATGTTGCCTTCAAGGCAAGAGATACTTTCTTCATTCCATTCACACGAGCTAGAACATCTTCCGAGGATTTCTTCATCATATTCATGGTGACAAAGGTGCCCAAAACATCATTGGGAGTTAGTTCCATGTAGTCCGCTCTTGCTTGAACATTCATTACCATGTTCTCATTGTATGGAATCAAGGTTTGAAGAAATTTTCCCTTGAACCAATCATCATCGCAATCCTTGAATCCAACATCCTTCATGTCCATAACAAGGGCCTTGAGTCTTCGATATACATCCTCCGGAACTTCTCCATCCTTCATGATGAAGTGATCCACTTGCCGTTGAAGAAGTGTTTTCTTTGAGCGTTGCATGCTCACATTGCCATCATACATAGCAAGTAGATACTCCCAAGCTTCCTTGGCGTTTGGGAGAGACCGGATGTGCTCGACACCTTCATTGACCATTGCCTTCTCTAGCATGTGCATAGCATGTGCATTGAGTTGTTCATCAATGATCTCACTTGAGGTCAAATTGTTGATATCCTTAGGATGGTATCCCCTCTCAATGATTCTCCATATTTGCATTGAAGAGCTACACACATAAGATTTCATAGAAGCTTTCCAATTAGTAAACGGGCCCTATCTACTAAAGGTGGATTACCAAGATTGTTCACATGCGGATGTTGAACATTAAGAGCATTGTTATAAATATGTCCAAATTGATTTGGGTTTTCATTTTTAGATGAGTGTTCGTCACTTTCTTTTGAATGAGATATGGGATTACCATTTTCATCTAGTGAGGGACTTTCATTTGCATTGCTAGATGTAGAGGCAAGTTTCATTATTAGTTCCTCTAACCTATCCAACCTCTTATCGGATCTTTCCCCCATGGACTCGACTTGCTTTTGAAGCAATTCCATGGGAGTGGGATCCCCCATCCTCCTCTTTAGGCGGTGAAGCCTTTAATAAAGAGACGAGGCTCTGATACCAATTGAAAGGATCGATGAGGTTAACTAGAGGGGGGGGTGAATAGGTTAACTACAAATTTTACTTCTTTTTCGTTTTAAAAGAATATTGCTCAAATATAAGTTCTCTAGAATATGCAACTAGGTGAACAACCTTATATGATGAGCAAAGATCACTAGCACAAGATATAGATATAGTAAGCTAGTGCTAACAAGTAAAGATAAGTGCAAAGATAAGCAACAAGATGACACGAAGATTTATCCCGAAGTTCACTTCCCAATGGAAGCTAATCTCCGTTGGAGCGGCGCGGTGTTCACCAAAGTGAAACACCGAGTAGCCTTGATATGGCACACCGTATCTCCGTTGTGACTTACCACCGATGTGGCGAGGCACTTGTCACTATGTTGCCGTTGAGGTTGACAACTAGAACCTTTACAAGGATGAAGCACACTCCACAAGTTGGAGGGTCTTCACCAAATGCACTGAGCCGCCAAGACTCGATGCCCAAGGCCGGGGCATGCACCACGACTTAATTGGTGGCTCCCGGCAAAGTCTTCGTAGCTCCCAAAGCTCCGAAGGACCACAACCTCTTAGGATTCCAATGAACACCAAGAGTAGCAATCCCCCTCTCACAAATCAAGGGGGAAATCAAATTGGTTTGGTTGAAGTGTAGATCTAGGTCTCCTCTCTCAAATCTCCAAAGGACTAAGTGATTGAGTAGCTAGAGAGGGAGATCTATCGATTTGAAGCTTTCAAACAATGGTGGCGTTCTTCTTTTGGTCGTGGTAGTTGTCCCGAGGTAGATGGAGGGGTATAAGTACCCCCTCCCGAAATGTAGCCGTTGGACATAAAGGGGGCCCGGTCTGGAGGTCGGCCCAGGCCGGCCAGGGGGCCGGCCATCGATCTTCAAACTGGAACAAGTTGGGCCGCCGGCCTGGAGCCCGGCCTGGGCCGGCCTAGAGGCCGGCCACCCACCAGACGCCACCGGCCTGGAGACCGGCCGAGGCCGGCCTGGGGGCCGGCCACCCACCAGATCCCGCCGGCCTGGAGCCCGGCCGAGGCCGGCCTGGGGGCCGGCCACCCACCAGACGAGCCCGGCCAGGACACCGGCCTAGGCCGGTTTGGGGGCCGGACACCCACCAGATTGCTCCGGCCTGGAGCCCGGCCTAGGCCGGTCTGGGGGCCGGCCAGCCTGCTGAACGTCCTTCCTTTCCTGTTGCATTTCCGATAATACGGAATTTCTTCCTTTTTGCATATTTCCTGTTGATACTAGAGAGTATGTTAAATACTTCCAAGTGTTGTAATCAAACGTCAAAACAAGATTATCGGACAATGTCCTTTCACCCATCCCGTTTTTCGACAAATTTATTTGCTCGTCTCCATGATATTACATCTCCGTGACCTGGTCACATGCTTGCAAGACTTTGATGTAATATCACCGAGTGGGCCCAGTGATATCTGTCCGTCACGCGGATGTATAAATCCCGCTCTTGATGCATACGCCTCAACGTATTCCTTTAAGAAACCTGATAGACACCTTTATGATCACCCTGTTACGGTGTGACGTTTGATGTAGTCAAAGCTTCCCTCCGGAACAGTGATTAAATATGATCTCACGGTCTAAGGACTTGGCTACTACTATGTTTTTATTAAGTTATCGCAATGCCGATATTCGTGACAGATCTTATTGTGCTAACTTACTTTGGGTGGATGTCCATCATGTCATTCCCCAATGACAAGACTCCATTGTCAATTGACATAAATGTCCATGATCAAGAAACCTTAATCATCGGTTGACCAATGGACTAGTCAAAGTAGAGGCTACTAGGGACCTGGTTGTTTTATATCACATGTGTATTAATGTTTCCGCTTAATACAGTTATAGCATGACATAAAACTTATTATGAACACTTTGAGATATGATAATAAAAACTCCTTTATTAATTTCCTCTAGGGCATATCTCCAAAAGTCTCCCACTTGCACTAGAATATAATTAATCTAGTTTACATCTGGTAAGAATCTAACACCCATAGCTCCTTGGTGTTGATCATGCTTCTCTCGTGGAAGAGGTTTAGTCAATGGATCTGCCACGTTCAGATCCGTGTGTACTTTGCAAATCTTAATCTCCCCTTCCTTGATATACTGCCTTATCACATGGAAGCGTCGGAGTATATGCTTGGCTGTAGAGTGAGACCTTGGTTCCCTAGCATTCGCAATAGCCCCGATGTTGTCACAGTAGATGTTCACGGGGTCTTGCATGCCAGGAAACACTCCAAGTTCAATGACGAACTTCCTGAGCCAGACAGCTTCATTCGCCGCTTCTGCAGCGGCAATGTACTCCGACTCCATTGTAGATTGGGCTACGGTGGGTTGCTTTCCACTCCTCCAGCTCATAGGGCCACCATTCACCAGAAACACATATCTCGTTTGAGATTTAGAATCATCCGGATCTGTGTCAAAACTTGCATCAACGTAACCCTTTATGCCAAATTCTTCTTCACAGCAACCGTAGACTAACACCATATCTCTTGTTCTCTTGAGATATTTCAGGATGTTCTTTACGGCTGTCCAGTGGTCCATACCAGGATTACTTTGGAAGCGGCTCGTCAGACTTAGAGCCAGAGCTACATCGGGCCGGGTACTTAGCATGGCGTACATGATAGACCCTATGGCGGAGGCATAGGGGATGTTCGACATCATTTCCTTATCACTAGCCGACACTGGGCATTGAGTCAGACTCAATGCTTTACCTTTCAACACGGGCAAGAACCCCTTCTTGGACCGATCCATTTTGAACTTCTTAAAAATCTTATCTAGGTAATTCCCCTGAATTAATGCTAGTAGGCGCCTTGATCTATCCCGATAGATTTTAATGCCTAATGCATATGCAGCTTCTCCCAAATCTTTCATTGAAAATTTACTATTCAAGTAATCCTTTACACTCTTTAGAAGATTTACATCATTCCCCATGATTAATATGTCATCTACATATAGGACTAGAAACGCCACAGAGCTCCCACTCTGTTTCTTATAAATGCAGGTTTCTTCTACATTTTGGACAAATCCAAAAGCTTTGTTCACCTCATCAAATCGAAGATTCCAGCTCTGACATGCTTGCTTCAATCCATAGATGGATAGCTGAAGCTTGCATACCTTACCAACGCCTTCTGGATCGACAAAACCTTCCGGTTGCACCATGTACAACTCTTACTCAATATTTCCATTTAGGAAAGCGGTTTTGACTTCCATCTGCCATATTTCATAATCAAAATATGCAGCGACTGCTAGAAAAATCCGAATAGACTTAAGCATCGCTACGGATGAGAACGTCTGATCTTAGTCAATCCCTTGAATTTTTCGAAACCCCTTTGCGACAAGTTGAGCTTTATAAACGGTGACATTACCGTCAGCGTCAGTCTTCTTCTTAAAGATCCATTTATTCTCGACATGCTTCCGACCTTCGGGAATATCCACCAAGGTCCATACTTGGTTGTCATACATGGATCCTATTTCGGATTTCATGGCTTCGAGCCATTTCTCGGACTCAGGGCCTTCCATCGCTTCCTTGTAGGTTACAGGTTCGTCTTGTTCAACCAACATGACACAATCACCGTACCATTCAGGAGAGGTACGTGGTCGGGTCAACCTGCGGGGTAGAGTAGGCTCCTCGACGTGATCACCATCATTTGCTCCCACTCCACTAGTGGATGATGGCTCCGGAACATCTTCCGTTGCGCCACTCGGTATTTCGAGTTCGGGATCAACAATTTCGTCGAGCTCTATCCTCCTTCCACTAACACCTTTGGCAAGAAACTCCTTCTCCAGAAAGGTACCATTCTTAGCGACAAAAGTTTTGCCCTCGGTTTTGTTGTAGAAGGTATATCCGATAGTTTCCTTCAGATATCCTATAGAGATACATTTTTTCGACTTTGGTTCGAGTTTATCGGGCTGCAATTTCTTAATAAAAGCCTCACAACCCAAAACCTTCAGAAACGACAACTTAGACTTCTTGACATGCCATATTTCATATGGTGTCGTCTCACCGGACTTGGATGGTGCCCTATCTTATATATATACTAGTAAAATGCCCGTGCGTTGCTATGAGTGACACAACTAAATGAATCATCATGTTTTTAAATAGTTCACATTTCTTATATCTATGCATATGCGCATATTGCTCCTTAACGTGTTGTCTAATGGTTTTTTTGGATCTGTACGTATTGTGGACTCTATGTCACAGGTCCCCATCATTTTTTTAGGGAGAGGGGCAAAATATAGATGCATGGCAACCACTCCATTTTTTTAGGGAGGGGGCATAATATAGATGCACGGAAACCACTCGATCATCCACTCCAACTCTGAGGCCTTGCCAATGAATTCCAATCAAATTAAAAACAAAGACGTCCAACTCTCGAGAAAACAATCAGGCAGAAAGATACATAAACGTGTGCTATGATACGTGTCAAACGTATCTATAATTTTTGAGTGATCCATGCTAATTTTGTGATGTTGTCACATGTTTCTATTATCATAGCACATCATTTTTATGCATTTTGTTGGACTAACCTATTGACAAGATGCCCAGTGCCAGTTCCCTGTTTTTGCTGTTTTTCTATTTCAGAAATTTACTTCTGGAAATATTCTCGGAATTGGACGAAAATTTACGACGATTTTTATGTGAAATAAGACACCCGAAGACCAAAGGGGAGCCTGAGGGGCCACCCATAGGGCACAGGCGCCCCCCTGCCGCGGCCCCCTGGACCCGCGGGTGGGGCCCGCCCCTGCCCGTGGGGCACCCCCTCGGCCTCCTCCGACGCCTATAAATTGACATTAAACCTAAAAATGTCGGGGCGGCCATTATTTTCCAGACAAGTCATCCCGAGGTGCCGTCACCTCAAACCCTAATTCGGGGGTGATTCTGAAGCAAATCCCGGCACTCTGCCGGAGGGGAGATCGATCCCGGAGGGCTCTTCATCGCCATGCCTTCCTCCGGGATGATTTGTGAGTAGTCCCACCTTGGACCTTGGGTCCACGGCAGTAGCTAGATGGTAGTCTCTCTCTCTTTTGCTTCATGACTTATGATCTTGTGAGCTGCCTAGCATGATAAAGATCGATTATTGTAATGCTATGTTATGTGTTTGCTGGGATCCGATGGATTATAAAGTTATGATCAGATTGTGCATGATTCTTATATGTTGATTTATGTTCTTGCATGCTCTCCGATGTGCGTAGTTATTTTAGCCAAGTGATTGTGTGTATCTCCAAGAGAGAGTATTTATGCTAGATAGTGGGTTCATGCCCCCTTTTGTTCCTGGACACGAGTGACAGAAACGTCTAAGGGCGAGGGTGTGCTGTTGCCACTAAGGGTAAAACAGCGGTGTTAAAGTCTATTTTGATATTTAATATTGCTTACTTCATGCGCTTTACTTAATTCAAATGTCTGTTGCTTGCAACTTAATACCGATGGGTGACAGGCTGGATAGCGATCCCACGGTGGACTTTTTAGACAAAGATGCAGTTGGACTCAATGGTCTTTGTTCGTTGTCGTGATGCCTACTTAAATATTATCATGTTCTCTTTGTCATAGCTAGATTAAGTTTGTGTTATAATCTTGTCAATTGCCCAGCTGTAATTTGTTTACCCATCATATGAATGTTCTATTTACTTGAGAGACTCCACTAGTGAACCCATGGCCCCCGGTCCATCTTTTTACATTTATTGCTACCTTTATTCATCACTTTTCACCATCATTATTCCTCTGGTCACTTTTCATATTTCATCTATTTCACCATACAATTAACCGCTTTGTTTTCTACGAGACCAGAAAGATTGACAACCTTTCCGCCGTTGGGGGGAAAGTATTTTGGTTGAGTGTGTGCAGGTCCAAGTTCGTCAACGGAACGCGTGACACGTTGACGTTCACCTCGTTGTTTATTTCAAGGTCCTACTGGTTCGATAAACCTCGGTTCGATATCGAGGGAAAACTGCTGCTTGCTACATCTCCGCCTTCGCTTGGGGCACCACCCAACTCTTCATCAGTAGCAATCAAGCTCTTTTCTGGCGCCGTTGCCGGGGATCTTGGAGCTATAGCAAGGGGATTCTCACACTCTCAATCACTTTACTTTGTTTTGTCTTGCTTGTTTTATTTCTCGTTAGCTTATTTTTCTTATTACAAAATTTTAAAACCCAAAAAAAAATTAGTGTAGACTTTATTCCTGTCTTGTTATTTTATTTTATCATTATGTCTTCCACTGAAAACACCAAGTTGTGTGATTTACTAGCACTAATAACAATGATTTCATATGCTCTCCAATTGCTCCACCCGCTACTAAAGCGGAATCTTATGAAATTAAGCCTGCCTTGTTAAATCTTGTTATGAAAGAGCAATTTTCTGGTGCTAGTACTGATGATGCCGCCTCTCATTTAAATAACTTTGTTGAGTTATGTGATATGCAAAAGTATAAAGAGGTAGAAAGTGACATCATAAAACTGAAGCTTTTCCCTTTCTCTTTGAGAGGGAGAGCAAAAGAATGGTTATTGTCTTTGCCTAGAAATAGCATTGATTCTTGGATTAAATGCAAAGATGCTTTTATTGGAAAATATTATCCACCTGCTAAAATCATACAATTAAGGAGTAACATTATGAACTTTAGACAATTTGATAATGAACATGTTGCTCAAGCTTGGGAGAGAATTATGGTTAAAATTGTCCCACGCATGGATTAACTATGTGGATGGTTATCCAAACCTTTTATGCAGGTTTGAATTTTTCTTCAAGGAACCTCTTGGACTCGGCAGTGGGAGGTACTTTCATGTCCACAACATTAAGTGCAGCAACTAAACTCTTGGATGAGATGATGACAAATTATTCGCAATGGCATACCGAAAGAGCTCCAAGTGGTAAGAAGGTAAATTCTGTCGAGGAAATTTCCTCTTTGAGTGATAAGGTTGATATGATTATGTCTATGCTTGCTACCAATCAGTCCCATACTGATCCTAATAATGTCCCACTTGCTTCATTAATTTCCCAAGAAAAGGATCAAGTTGATGTTAATTTTCTTAATAGAAGTAACTTCAACAATAATGCTTATCGAAATAATTTTGGTAGTAACAACTATAAGCCTTATCCTCCCAATAATGGAAACTCTTATGGCAATTCCTATGATAATTCTTATAATCCTAATAATAATGTGTCCTCTGATCTTGAAAATGTTTTAAAATAATTTATCACTTCACAAAAAGCTTTCAACAAAACTGTCGAAGAGAAACTTGAAAAATTGGATAGACTTGTCTCTAAAGTGGAAGATCTTGCTCATGATGTTGAAATTTAAAAAATTAGAACCATTCCTCTTCAAGACAATCCTACTGAATCTTTAAATGCTATTTCTATTCAAATTAATGAGAATGAAAGGATGATGGCCCGCTTGAAAGCTAGGTGGGCTAGAGAGAAAGAAGAAGCTAGAATTGCTGAAATGAATAGGAAAACTGTTAAAGTTTATAGTATCCAAACTACTAATGAGGAACCTCCTAGCCTATTTAAAGATGATGAAATTGATTTTGATAATTGCAATCTTACTGAAGTCATAAAGTTCCTACAAAAACTTGCTAAGTCACCGGATGCTAGTAAATTAAATAGTGCCTTCACCAAACATATTACCGATGATCTTATCAAGGCTAGGGAAGAAAAGCTTAAGCTAGAAACTTCTATTCCTAGAAAATTAGAAGATGGATGGGAACCCACTATTAAGATGAAAATAAATGACTTTGATTGTAATGCTTTGTGTGATCTTGGTGCTAGTGTTTCTGTTATGCCTAAAAGTTTCTATGATATGCTCAATTTAAATCCTTTGGAAGAATGCTATTTAAATGTTCATCTTACTGATTCTTCTAAAAGAAACCTTTGGGTAGAGTTGATTATGTCCTTATTGTTGTTAATGATAACTATGTTCCGGTTGATTTTATTGTCATGGACATTGAGTGCAATGCTTCTTGTCCTATTATTTTGGGGAGACCGTTTTTGAGAACCGTTGGTGCCATTATTGATATGAAAGAGGGAAATATAAGATTTCGGTTCCCCCTCAGAAGAGGGATGGAGCACTTCCCTAGAAAGAGAAAAAATCTTCCTTTTGAATCAATCATAAGGTCAAGCTATGCTCTTGATGTTGCAAATGCCTCCGAAAAAACTTGATATTTGGCATTGCGCCTAGCTAAAAGGCGTTAAAGAAAAGCGCTTGTTGGGAGGCAACCCATCTTTTACTTTCAGTTTGATTTTTTACTTTTCTTGAGTCTTGAAGTTGTTGCCTCTGTAGCAACTTCATTGTATATTTTTCTTTTGGTTTTTTGCGCCAAGTTTAGCCTCTAATGCATTGAAAGTGCGAGGTGTTGTTTTGCTGTCCAGAAACAGATTTCTGTCCTTCACTGTTCGAAAATCCAAAAAATCTCTGTGTTTTATCTTTTTCTGAAATTTTTAGACAGCAAGTCTGATACTTTTATATATGTTTCGTTAGTTTTTAGTTTTCTGATTTGAGCTACAGAAGTGCAACGAAAAATTCGATCTTTACAGACTGTTCAGATTTTGACAGATTCTGATTTTATTTTGCATTCGTCTCTTTACTATCGTTAAATGTGATACTCTAGAGGTGGAGTGCCACATTGAGACTTAGTGAACAGTATCTAATGCCAAATAAAGTTGTTTGTAATTTGTCTTGAGTTGAACACATGTGCATTTTAATTTATGAGCACTAACCCTCTAATCAGTTTATGAGAAGTTTTGTGTGAAGGGAGTTTTTAAGTTCCAAAGGAGAGGATAATGAAAAAATTGAAGATGGATCAGAGCTCAAGCTTGGGGATGCCCCCATGGAACCCCCTCTGAATATCAAGAACTATCAAGCGTCAAAGCTTGGGGATGCCCAAGGCATCTCCTCTTCTTCATCGACTATCATGAGGTCGTCTTCGTTGAACTAAGTTTTTATCACTTTACATATTATGTGCTATACTTGGAGCGTCTTTTTACTTTCAGTTTTGTTTGTTATTTTGCTGGTCATATGCTTGTTTGATCCTTGCTTTATGTGTGGGAGAGAGACACGCTCCGCTTTTTCATTTGAATACTCATGTGCTTCGCTTATATTTTGTTGAGTATTCTTAGTTACTGTTTGTTTGCTAGTAAGCTCTCGCTTTTAGCTTTTATCTTATTTAGAGATGCTAGTGGTTGATGTTAAACTCTCTTGTTCTTCACTTATATTTGTTAGTGAGTTGTTTTGGTTGCTTGGTTAATGCATTAGATCGGTAAAATGCTATGCATGTGGTAGTGGTATGAAGTAGAAAAACCTGCATAGTCTTGTAGATCACTATGTGGATAATTTGATACTTTTCAATTGTTTTGAGACATTAAAATAACTAATGGTTAAAATGTGTTGGTTAATGGTGTTAGAGCTGATTAGTGGAGATGTGTTAGTAAAGCGTGGAGCCATACTTTTCTGAACTAAACAACCTAAGTCAAAAATGCTAATGTGTCATGAATTATGCTCAGTTGAAAATAAGTTCCTAGTGGGTAGTTACTGCAACGGTCGGGGAAGCCAACGGGGCACTTGTGTCGCCGCCACGATCCCTCACACGGTGTCTCTAACCATTTGTGGAATATTGAAACTGCTAGTTGTTTGCAATAGTATATGAAATGCATTGTGAGTTTTGGTTTTTGGCACTTCCACTTCCATATTTTGCTAGCCTCTTCGGTGCTGCGCAATGCCCTTTCTCACATTGAGATTGGTGCATACTTCGCGAGTACATCCAACTCCGTGGGAGAACTTCATCCTGTTCTCCTACACATAAGCCAATTATCTCCCTCAAAACAGCCACCATACCTACCTATCACGGCATTTCCATAGCCGTTCTGAGATACATTGCCATGCAACATCCATCATTACATTACATGACTTGATGTCATTATTCATTACCATATAGTTTGCTTGATCATTGAGTTAGTGTGTTGCGTGGCTTGCCACATGTTCTATATTTTTTCCACACTACGCTCGATCATGCATATCTCCTTTTATACATCATGTATTATTCTTATGAGTTATGAGTACCAAAAAGTGTGATGATCCAATTGTAATATAGAGTGTTGCTCCTACAGTGAGGTATAAAAAAAAGAGAAGAATAAAAGAGCCCAAAGGAGGCCAAATGAGAGAGCATTTAGAAGAGCCAAGGAGGCCACCCAAAATCCAAAAAAAAAGAAAAAGAGAGAGGGAGCAACACTACTATCCTTTTTACCACACTTGTGCTAGTAGCACCTACACTTCATTGTAGAGAGTGCTCATGTTGTTTTAGTAGTATAACTAAGTGGGGAACTAACGTTATAGAACTTGGCTTGTATATTCCAAGGATGAGCCTCCTCAAGTGAGCTCTAGGTCTTCATGAGCAAGCAAGTTGGATGCACCCCCACTAGTTCCATTGGAGAGCTTTCATACACTTATAGCTCTATGTGCATCTGTTGCATGGCAATCACTACTCCTCATACAGTGTCAACTACAGAACTTCCTTCTGTCTTGTGGTTACCTTCTCCACTGTTTGAGCCTTTCGTTTTGACCTTCCAAACCTCCATCATTGTTCTCTTTGCCATAACATCTTGGTGCCAAAGCCACTTCTTACTTGCACTAGTTGAGTAGACTTCGAAACAGTTGATTTGTGAAGTAGATGGATTAGTACACTTGACTTGAGCTTGGCTATTTTCATGAATGACTAATTAGATGCTTTGAAGAATGATTGATACTTTACATTGGAGACATAATTTGCAATTCTTCTTTCTAAACCTTATGTATGGTTCCATGTCTCCAACGCACATGAAAACTTTTTAGCATTTGTTAGCTAGCGTTTGTTAATCATTGTTTGCTTAATGTCAACTATAGACAATTGTTTTGGATCACCTTATTCATATCATGTGCTTTGCATTACTATCTTGATCAAGATTATGTTGGTTGCATGTCTCATCAAAAATTATTTTGTTATCACTTACCTACTCGAGTACGAGTAGGAGTTAAGCTTGGGGATGCTGATACGTGTCAAACATATCTATAATTTTTGAGTGATCCATGCTACTTTTGTGATGTTGTCACATGTTTCTATTATCATATCACATTATTTGTATGCATTTTGTTGGACTAACCTATTGACAAGATGCCCAGTGCCAGTTCCCTGTTTTTGCTGTTTTTCTATTTCAGAAATTTACTTCTAGAAATATTCTCAGAATTGGACGAAAATTTACGGAGATTTTTTATGCAAAATAAGACACCCAAAGACCAAAGGGGAGCCTGAGGGGCCACCCACAGGGCACAGGCGTCCCCTGCCGCGGCCCCCTGGACCCGCGGGTGGGGCCGACCCCTGCCCGTGGGGCACCCCCTCGGCCCCCTCCGACGCCTATAAATTGACATTAAACCTAAAAACGTCGGGGCGGCCATTATTTTACAGAGAAGTCATCCCGAGGCGCCATCACCTCAAACCCTAATTCGGGGGTGATTCTGAAGCAAATCCCGGCACTCTGCCGGAGGGGAGATCGATCTCGGAGGGCTCTTCATCGCCATGCTTTCCTCCGGGATGATTTGTGAGTAGTCCCACCTTGGACCTTGGGTCCATGGCAGTAGCTAGATGGTAGTCTCTCTCTCTAGTGCTTCATGTCTTATGATCTTGTGAGCTGCCTAACATGATCAAGATCGATTATTGTAATGCTATGTGATGTGTTTACTGGGATCCGATGGATTATAAAGTTATGATCAGATTGTGCATGATTCTTATATGTTGATTTATGTTCTTGCATGCTCTCCGATGTGCGTAGTTACTTTGGCCAAGTGATTGTGTGTATCTCCAAGAGAGAGTATTTATGCTAGATAGTGGGTTCATGCCCCCCTTTTGTTCCTGGGCACGAGTGACATAAACGTCTAAGGGCGAGGGTGTGCTGTTGCTACTAAGGATAAAACAGCGGTGTTAAAGTCTATTTTGATATTTAATATTGCTTACTTCATGCGCTTTACTTAATGCAAATGTATGTTGCTTGTAACTTAATACCGATAGGTGACAGGCTGGATAGCGATCCCACGGTGGACTTTTTAGACAAAGATGCAGTTAGACTCAACGGTCTTTGTTCATTGTCGTGATGCCTACTTAAATATTATCATGTTCTCTTTGTCATAGCTAGATTAAGTTTGTGTTATAATCTTGTCAATTGCCCAGCTGTAATTTGTTTACCCATCATATGTATGTTCTATTTACTTGAGAGACTCCACTAGTGAACCCATGGCCCCCGGTCCATCTTTTTACATTGATTGTAACCTTTATTCATCACTTTTCACCATCATTATTTCTCTGGTCACTTTTCATATTTCATCTATTTCACCATACAATTAACCGCTTTGTTTTCTGCGAGACCGGAAAGATTGACAACCTTTCCGCCGTTGGGGGCAAAGTATTTTGGTTGAGTGTGTGCAGGTCCAAGTTCGTCAACGGAACGCGTGACACGTTGACGTTCACCTCGTTGTTGATTTCAAGGTCTTACTGGTTCGATAAACCTCGGTTCGATATCGAGGGAAAACTGCTGCTTGCTACATCTCCGCCTTCGCTTGGGGCACCACCCAACTCTTAATCAATAGCAATCATGCTACAATTCGCGCAAACAAATTAAAAAGAAAGTTAAAATATAAGATTCACATCTTCCATCTATGGCATTGTTCACTTTTTTGTTAAACGGGCACACACGTGTTACCTTAGAAATAAATTATCTCATTCTTTTTGATAATAAAGAGACCCATACTTAAACACAATTAAGTAATTTCATTCTTAAATCTAACAACTGCTACGAAATTGCTCAACTAAAATTCCAATAAAACTCAATGCAACAACTAATTGAGCATAGAAAGGTCTATTTACTAAACGTGCCATGTATATCCTTACTAAAATAGTACAAGCTACAATTCAGCCTTGTATGCATCCATTTCCTAATGCTAGAAGCAATCGAAGCATTCCTACAGTCCAACCTCGACGACAATCTTTCTTCACTTTGCCAACGCACGTACCATCCATGTTCGCAACCATGGACGGTTGCTTCACCTTCAGCACCAGCTGCAGACATGAAAGAGACCGTACCTCCAAACTGTTGTGCGTGGTACCAGGCCAAGCTGCTCTCCACTCCGACCATGAAAGCCGATTACCTTTTCCTGTTGAATCTCTGATTTGTGATTTAAGCGTGATGCCAATCAGTCACTTTGAACTTGTCATATCGATGCTAAGGACACAACAGTACAACACACACAATGATAAAAAATAAATTATCAGTTAGGTAAAAAAATGATGAATGACAAGTTCCTGTCCACCAAAAAATCTCCATCCATGAAGAATCTGAATAGACAAAACAATAAAAGATGTAGTTCATATGTGCAGGCAGCCTAACAAAGAGATGATAGTCTATCGGGGCATTATTCTAGCGAAGTAAGGAAAACATGGAACAGGTTATAGGCACAACTTAAGCACATTAGAAAGTAACTTCCCAAGATGACCGTGTCAACTGATATTTAAATAGTCAAGAGATATTAGGATATGACAAAACATATTGGAAAGGAGCTATGTTTGGTCTATGACCTGACCTGCATGAAGTACAATTTAAAATAACTTTAATGGATACAGTAAACCAACATGAATTTGTCATATTGAAGGGTAACAGAAATAAGTGCTTATGAACCGTGTTAGCACATCATTTCAGAATGAAAAAACTCAAGCTGACAAACAGGTCATCAAAATATTATTTTGTATTTAGCATATCAATTGGACAATTCGCTAATATAATTACCCTCCAAGGGTAAAAGGCTTTGGATGAACTGATATCACTTTATGTCGTACGTGCAGCTTGATTAGGATTTAAATATTCACTCATGGAATAAGGACTAAATGTACTACTGAATGATAACAAATCATTTATGTAGACCTAGTTAAAAAAATTGAACCAGTAAGCATAAATACATTTTGTAATGAGATCATGAACTGATGGTGGTCTGTGTCTAATTTGTTTTCTTTTTTAACACAAAAAGATGGTGGAGCGTGACTGGTTACAATAAAGTTACACACACCACATAAAAAATGGTTCAGCTTCACCAATTATAGAGAAATCTGAGTTTATTATGACATATATTCAGAAAATAAAGAAGGTTTAGTGAGTTTTCACGGTGATATCTTACATTTTTAGTCCACCATTGATCTCCAAAAGCAATACCTTGTAGCCTAAATACATCACCCTCTATGCAGAGAGAAAATACTTGCCATAGAGTACTCAGGGGCCATGAGGCACTGGAAGAACAATAACCCAATAAGTGCAATGTCCATGAAGTATAAATCAGATGTCAATACAAACAAAAGTACTTACCATGTTCCAATGACTCTCTCTAGATGCCTGCAATCTGCAGCGTAACCGACAAACAAATGTAAGGCAGGTGCACCTTGTTGACCATTGTTTTGTCATTCCAAAAAAGAACTGTGGTGCCAATGGAAGAGGCGTGCTTCACCACATTCTCTGCCTCAGAGACACATGGTCCAGCATGCGCTCTTTTGTTATAATTAAATCTATCAAACTGATGGACATCTCATTCACCAGAGCCCAAGCGCTCTCGACGACTTCCGCCAACATGAGCATCCATGTTGCAACCCTTCGGCTGGGGGGTCTATATCAGACATAACCAAATTGTTCCATGCATGTGTGACACTGAAGACAGGTTCATCCTAGCGAAGAGAAATCATCATCTCCACTAACACAAGCTTCAGTCTGTTCTTCTCACGAGGGAGTTCTTGATATTTGTTAGGCTGCAAATAGATAATAGCCCCAGAGTAAATAAAACCTTAGGACTATATTACTGTGCTTGTAGACACATGAAAACAAATAGTACTAAGATGTTACTAACTGTAATGAACACATTCATATTTATAACTGATAATATCTTCTAACCTTTTCAATCCATGAAAAAAAAAACTATACAATTCAACTAATTCATTCAGAACGTTACATTGATTACTCAATAAACTATAAATGTTGTGATGGATCAAAAGGTGCATACAGAAATACAATTTAGCAAACGCAGTGTTCTGATGATTGGGGCTTTAAAAGGATCTCAGCCCATTGTACCACAGCATAGTATGAGAAATTAACATAGCTTTCTGTCAGGATGCTATCACCATGTTTTTAGGTTCTGATATCAACATCTGAGTCACAGACCAATGAGTTAAGATGCACATATATCCCTGACATTTCCGTTGTTATAGGAAACAGAGCTACAAATGCTCACAGATATTCAAACTGCACCTATACTTCTCTACCTAAGCATATGAAAATAGCTACATCATCATACATCCATATATCTCTTCTCTTCTTCACACCTGCATTTAGTAATGTCAAATATTTGCTCAGACATAAGAGTTGGACAGATAACCTTGGGGTCAGAGCTTACCGAAAATGCAGGTCCATTCACTCAGCGATCATCACCTACTTTTGTCCAATAAGCACGTCCGGGAGGGAGTGAGGGACTGAGCAGGTCGGCAGTTGTGTTGATGCCGCGCTCCTGGCTACTCCATGAAACTAACAATCAATATATTGGTTGGGCCAGTTCGTCTAGATCAAGCAGTAATACTGCGTAAACTTCAGAGAAGAAGCAAAAGATTACCGAGCTGATAGTCAAGAAGGGCGGGGTTGGCCTCCTTGTCCCTGGACGGCGCGTGGACCTGCACCCCGACGGCCCTCCCCAATCTATGCGAGTTACTCACAGAGGGTTAGCCTCTCCGGCAGGAGGGGATCGCTCGGGCTGGGTCGAGCTGGGGGGCTTACCTCTTACATCATGTCCTCATCGACGCCTTTGCCATTTCCAAATCCTCCTCGTGCCTTCTATCTGCTAGAACTTCTGAAACCATTATACTGCACGTCAAAACACAAATTTATCACTAACTTCATGGCTCACTAATTTTCTAAAATATAAATATATCACGAACTTCCATCTCATTGCAACAGATTAACATAACTTCAAGTTCAGAATTCATGGATGTATCTGTGTACATATCTTCAGCTGCTGCCTAAAACTTGTGAAATGTTTTTGGACACAAGAGACAATACCATACACAGATAACCCAAATCATTAAGTATAATCCTTGATTTTTTTTATTATACACGCCTTGAAGCACTGCATGCTCTGATGCGGCCGTACCATTCGATTCATTCCTTACTTGCATTCTACTCCACACAATTGGCTACTGGTTGTAGGTCCCTTCAACAAAAGGCTTGCTCAAGGTCCACTGCATATTTGACGCAAGGATGGTCCGAGGCAAAAGCTCCAGCTTAGTGTGGAATTCAGCTATTCTGTTCTCAGCCAGCAGTCTCACGATATTAAGCCCAAAAATTGGGTATTCGTTTGGTGAGCCTGTAGTTATGCCTCTGATGAACAATCACAAAGTCTGTGCGGATGCTCCTGCATCTCCATTGTCTGTGCGGATACAATGAGTAGCACTCAACAAACATTACTTCAGGAAACACAGTATCCATGTGGAAATGTATAGCTTTTAGCTACACAACAATTCTGCTTCTAAAATTTCAGCGACGGCTACCTGCATCTCCATTGTCTGTGCAGATGCTCCTGGTGCCTCGACGTCAGCCGCTTCCTTTTCCTCCCTGAACATGATGTCCAAGTAAAATATCCAATAAACGCACATTGTAAGAAATTCCACAGCAGATTCTGTTATGGCCCGAAACCAGTCAACAAGACTATATCCCTACATAGGATTTCTGAGTCGAAACACATGAAATCGATCGTACCTGAATCACCGAACCAATACCTCACAGAAATTTATTGACCATGTAGTGAAATGGAAAAAGCGTAATTACCGAAATTATTATAATTCGTTCATGATTTAATAGTGGCCACCAGGACTATCGCACTAAACACTGCAATGGGAACCAAATTTAAACCTCCAAACTCAATTGTCAATTGGCATGCAATAAAAATGAAAAAGAATTAAGGTCACTCAAATAAGAGTACAATCTAAGCATTTTAAATAGCCAGGACCATCATGTCATGTGAAATTAAGAGAGTAAATGTAACCTTGCTTGCCGGTACTATTTTCTGGAATTCATCAATTCACACACATAAAATTGGAGATGTATATAATAAACTTATTCAACAGTGTCATATGTTGAGAAAAAAATAATATACCTTTGCCTTAGTGAATTTCAAGTTCTGGAGCAAGAGAATCTTTGCAACCAATAGAAAATTTCCAACACTGCATGATGATTAAAAAATCAGAACTGCCAATTGTAACCATTTTTACGAGATAGGCTGCATTAGAGGCAGATACCACAATGCATCTGCTTGGAATAAGCTGCATAGCCATAATATCATCAGTGATGGGATGGTCTGCTCGAAAAGGACAATGAAAAATAAAGTGCTACCATGGTCATCACTAAACAGATCATTGCCTCAATACTGCTAAACAGATCAGTGTCGACGGTTTGTCAATATACACAGGCTCATAGTAAGCCCGATTTGGTCAGGTTGGGACATCAGGAGGGAAGTAATAGGCAGAGTAAGCTCACCTAGATGCGCCTTTGTCATCCTTGATCGAGGTCGTTGATGTCCATGGTCACGTGGATGCGGAGAGGGCTGGGGGAGAGCCAGGAGGGAGGCGGTCCTTGGTCACAGGAACGGGATTTCTCTGTGCCTCGAACCTCCTGGAGGTGCAGAAGTGGTTAAGGAGAGAAGACAGGCGTTGGATCTCGGCGTCCACATCATCATGCTCGGGGCGGCAGTTCTCCTTGTCGTCCCTGGTGAGAACGGGGGTGGCGTGCGCGTGTGAGACGAAGGTGGAGGAAGATGAGGATTCGCCGAAGGAGGCATTGTGTACACCAGCAGTATCAGCGAGCCGATGTGGTGCGGTGCTGTTGATGCGTACGGATTCAATATGGTGCTTGGGCTCGGAGGACGTCGCCGTCTGCTCCATGCCTGGTCATCTGGGCGTCCCGACGAAGGTGGAATTGCTCGTCGATAGAGAGAGGTGTCGGGGCAGAGGGAGAGGATGGCGACGCCGGAGCGGACGGGGGAGGGGTAGTTTGTTGCAGGGTGAGCGGCGGCGCCGGGCGAGATCTATGGGCGAGCGTGCGAGGGAGGAGCGGGGACGTCGGCAACGTTTCCTTGTCCCGAACAGCCCCAAAACACAGAGGGAGTTGGACGAAAGGAGGAGTGAAAACACGGAACAAAACTTTTTTTTTAGACAGGAGAGAAAGTTCTGGAGCAAGAGAATCTGTGCAACCAATAGAAAATTTCCAACACTGCATGATGATTAAAAAATCAGAACTGCCAATTGTAACCATTTTTACGAGATAGGCTGCATTAGATGCAGATACCACAATGCATCTGCTTGGAATAAGCTGCATAGCCATAATATCATCAGTGATGGGATGGTCTGCTCGAAAAGGACAATGAAAAATAAAGTGCTACCATGGTCATCACTAAACAGATCATTGCCTCAATACTGCTAAACAGATCAGTGTCGACGGTTTGTCAATATACACAGGCTCATAGTAAGCCCGATTTGGTCAGGTTGGGACATCAGGAGGGAAGTAATAGGTAGAGTAAGCTCACCTGGATGCGCCTTTGTCATCCTTGATCGAGGTCGTTGATGTCCATGGTCACGTGGATGCGGAGAGGGCTGGGGGAGAGCCAGGAGGGAGGCGGTCCTTGGCCGCAGGAACGGGATTCCTCTGTGCCTCGAACCTCCTGGAGGTGCAGAAGTGGTTAAGGAGAGAAGACAGGCGTTGGATCTCGGCGTCCACATCATCATGCTCGGGGCGGCAGTTCTCCTTGTCGTCCCTGGTGAGAACGGGGGTGGCGTGCGCGTGTGAGACGAAGGTGGAGGAAGATGAGGATTCGTCGAAGGAGGCATTGTGTACACCAGCAGTATCAGCGAGCCGATGTGGTGCGGTGCTGTTGATGCGTACGGATTCAATATGGTGCTTGGGCTCGGAGGACGTCGCCGTCTGCTCCATGCCTGGCCATCTGGGCGTCCCGGCGGAGGTGGAATTGCTCGTCGGTAGAGAGAGGTGTCGGGGCATGTAATGTCCCGGGATTTTTCCCCAAAAATTAGTTTTGTTTGTTATTTTCTTTTTGCATCATCATGGCATCATGCATTCAATTACCTTGCATATCTTTCAAAATAAAAAAAATAAAATCAAATCAAAATATTATTTTAACAAACCTATTTTTGTTTTGCAAATTAATCCTCGGGTTAATAAATCAATCCCTCCCTCCTTTTCTAATTTTCAAACAAACTCCAAAAATAAATTTGGGAATATTTGTAAAGCTATTTCAAAATAAATAAAAAAATAAAGCTTTTGAAAAATTATTTGGCAAAAACCTTATTTTTTTATCTTGCAAAACCCTTCTCCCTCTTTTCTTTTCCCTCTTATCTTTTCTTTTCCTCTCCTTGCTTTCTCTCTTTTTCCTAATTCTGCATTTAGGAAATCCACAAATTCGTGAAGGGCCGGTTTGCACCATCCAGCCCATCTCCCTCTTCTTCTTTCTCCTTTGGCCCAGCAACATCCAGCCCAACACCCACTTTCTTCCACCTTTTGACGTCACACCTGTACCAACCATCTTGTCACCGTCCATCTCCATGGAAGCCATCCGATGGGCGTCGTACAGCTCTCCTCCTCCTATAAGGACATGTCCAGGAGCTTGACCTAGCCCTCCTCTTCCTTTTCCCCCACAACCGCCTCCGTTCCCTTCCTCCTTGCCTCGCTGTTGTCATGCCAAGCAGCGCGCCCTGAAGCTCTATGCCGGCCGCCGTCGGCCTCCTCTTCGGTGTCCGCCTCCCCGAGCCACGCCACCATGTCCAGGAGGCCCGCGGCAACGCCTACGACCACCACGCACGAGGAATCGAGCCGAGGATCGCCGCACGCATTGTTTTCTTCCACGACGTCCTCGCCGGCCGTCGCCGCCCCGCCGTCGAATTCGTCTCCACCAGTCTTCCCCAAGCCTTCCCGTTTCTTCATGAAGATGCGGCACATCTTCCTCTTCAACCTGACGCAGAAGATGGAGCCGGAGCTGCACAGGGTCGTCGTCCATCGGGAGCACGCCAAGGCCGCCATCGAGCACGTCTTCCTCCTCTACATCCGCTGCCCTTCTTCCCCTTCCTCCGGTTGATGCCGTCGTCCCCGAGCCCGTGCTCGTTGCCAGCGGCCTCCTCGAGGTGAGCCGCCTGTCGTTGTTGCCGGTCTGCTCGCGCCTGAGGTCCATGGCCATGGCAACCTGTCCATGATCACGCACGCGCTGCTGCATACTTCCCTTGCTCCACCCACGCAGATCCTTCTGCTTGCACCCTGGCCTGCACCGCACCTTGGCCTCCAGGACGCGCAGGTGAAGCAGCCGCGTCGCTGCCTTTGTCTCTCTGAACCTGAAGATCTGCATCCTCTCTGATCCAAAATTCACATAACGCTTGGCGTGCTGGCTCTTTAACGGTCGAACCTCACATCCATCACCAACTCGAGCGTAGCCCAGTGGCTCCCACTCTTCCCCTCAGCCCAGCAGACCCGAGTTCAACTCCCCACGGCCACCCCCTTTTTCTGTTTTATGTTTTTTTTTCTGCAAACTATGTTTATATCATATATTGCAATCTATAAGTTCAAACTGAAAATGTTTTATATGAAAGTTTATCAGAAAAATGTGTAGATTTTGAATATGCCATTCATACTTTTGTTTGAATCATGTAGTTTGTAATTTAGATGTAATCTATATATCACCTAATTAAGTAAATATGGAATGTGAAGGGAATTAATTTAATTTTTTTCCCAATTCCATTTAATTTTGACTAGCTCACCCGTGCATTGTTTAGAATTGTTAATAACATTTAATTTTGATGGTTAGAAAAATAACTTGAACCTATTAATTAAATGTCGGAATCTCGGTTCCGTTTAATTTGGTTAAGTTGCATCTCTCATGTTTTGCCATGCCATGCATGCATTGCATCAACATGCCGAATCTTTTGCCGTAGTAGTAAGATGTATCTTTTCCGTTGTCCAGTGTTTGTTGCTTCTTCGTGGGAATAGGACGTTGAGTTGATGTGAGCAACGACAAGTTCCACTACCTCTACCGGAATTGCAGGCAAGGACTACTCACTTGCTATCTTTGCTTGTTTTCTGTCTCTTACTCCTCCTATCTTTTGTTCCTTGCTAGCCATATGTATCGATGCTTGTGTCTCGATCCTATTTGCATGTTTACCTTGCAGCCATGATATAGCCACTTTCCCCACACCCTATTAACCTGTTGATTGTTAGCCTTGCGAGTCGTAGTGCATGTGCTTAGGAGTTGTTTGTGGTTTATCTCATACACTGCTGATGTTTAGATGGTATAATTTAATTAATGAAGACCTGTTATGTGGGAGAACTTATATAATAAAGATAAGGCACCGGCGGAAGACCAATTATGGTGATTTGTTCTGCTAGTGTCGCCTAGGAAAAACCGTTCTTTTCCGCTTATCCAAGAATGAGCGCCCTACCCACACGTGGGAAGACTTATGGAACTCCCCTCAACTCAGTACCGGATCTGCTATATTGGTTAGGGAGCCACAAAGTAGTTTGGGTGTTTACCATTTGGAGCATACGCACGATGCATGTTGAAGATGAGAGGTTACAACTATGGGGGGCGCATATAGGTTTGCGGTACGTTCGTTTATCGAGTGTGGAAGGAGGAGCAATCGTATGAGTGTTTTCCTCCCGAAGCCGTCCTCGCAACGTTTGGGCCCGCAAAGGAGTTTCGGCCGGGCTCCCGACGTGGATCAGTCTCAGATAGGTGGCTCCCTATCCAATGTAGTAGTGAAGGGGAAGGTCGTGTTGAGATACCTTTTGCCTTTGTGGCATGTGGTTGATCGAACGTGTATGGTTACATTTGGGCACCCCTGCAGGGTTAAATCTTTTCGAAAAGCCGAGTCCGCGGTTATGGACGACTTGGGTAATGTGCTGGCTAAAAAGATCATAGATATCACCGTAGTTCTTAAATAGTAATTGCTTAGTAAGTAGCCTTACTTGAATAATAATATGAATAAAACTTGATCAACGTGTGAGTGCCCGGACTTCTTCTTCGTGGGAATCTGATACGATGGAGTTGTCTCAGGGCGGGTTTTGCTCGGTGAGTAGATTAGCCTAGTCGTGCAAGCGCTCTCTTTCCTTATTCTAATTAGACGAAAGTTGTAGCGTGTCTCTATAAGTTGTTAGTGCTGCTTGCCGCCGCTTCAATTGCTAACCCTCTTCCCCAGAATTCAAGTTTTGATATCTTGTGAGTATTCCTTGCCAGTACTTCTACTAGTACTGACCCCTTCGGGGCTGCTATTCCAATGCAGCCGACAGGTTTGAAGTCTGACGACGTTAGCTTGGGAATCCCTCCGGCTTGGCCTAGGTAGGGTTATGGTGCCTTCGTTTATCTTCAGGACTCTTAGTCCCATTTGTATTCTTATCCGTACTCGGATACTATTTCGCTTCCGTTGTTAATTGGATCTTTGAATTGTATCTTTGTACTCTTGACTCGGTGAGTTGTTGTAAATATATATTCTTTTGTGGGTTCCATCGTGAACTATTGTAATGATCATCACAATTCCACCCGCATAATGTGTGTGTTTCGACGTACCCATTATGCCTGGTGGGCGTCCTAGGATCGTTATTATGCGGATTTGGCGGAAATCGCTCAAATCTGCATAGTACCGATCCCGAGGCATTATAGGGCAGAGGGAGAGGATGGCGATGCCGGAGCGAACGGGGGAGGGGTAGTTTGCTGCAGGGTGAGTGGCGGCGCCGGGCGAGATCTATGGGCGAGCGTGCGAGGGAGGATCGGGGACGTCGGCAATGTTTCCTTGTCCCGAACGGCCCCAAAACACAGAGGGAGTTGGATGAAAGGAGGAGTGAAAACACGGAACAAAACTTTCTTTTTAGACAGGAGAGATATCGCTTCAAACCGTTAATCCTAGCTGAAATCCGGAGCTATGGTGCGTTCTCCGCTTTGGGCCCGCTTGGCTGTGAACCTATGGTTACTCATGGGCGTCTACCGTGTGGGCCTCCTGATATGTTCGGTTTCTAGGTCGGTTTGGTGTTTCATTTTTTTGCAGGCCGGCCGCGTGTAAACCTAGCCAACGGGCTGGCCCGGCACTGGCTTGATGTGCCTGTCCCGGCACGGCACCTTTCGGCCCGCGAAGCACGCGTGCCGTGCCGGGCCGGCCCATTAATGACGGAATTGATGAGAGTGTTTCTCCCTCAACTATGCCAACAAGCACTCTTGATACCCTAAAAGGAAAATAATATATGGGATAGGTTGAGCCTCCAAGTGGAAGTTTTTTCCCCACGAGGGTGACTCGAGGGTTTAATATCGAACTCTCGGGGAATCAGTAGTGGGGATTTTATCTCCTTGTCCTTCTCTAGATTTCCTGCAAACAAAGTAGATTGCTTTGTGCCGTCAACCTCACCAAGTGGTTGTCAAGCACAAGGTGTGAGAATGATATTAAGATAATAATGAATGCAAAACAGTAAATAAATATGCAATGGTGGTAAGTAGTAATGCAAGGATGATAGTAATGATGATGGATGATATTTTTGGGGTTTTTATATGTGTATGCAATGAATAAAAGTGTTTTTGTATTTTCTGATTTTAAAAATGGCTGAATGTAGAAAATGCTTAAAAGTGGTTGGAAAGTTGTTTCTTATGATTAAAAATGGACCGGGGTTCATGGTTTCACACATGCACTCTCTCTTTAATATAGTGTGGCAAATTAGACATGGGATTAACATATGAGATTGCAAACAAATTTAATGACATGTTACTAATTATATGGGCATCACGTCCTAACATAGAGACCTTTTGATTATTAGTCTCACTTATACTCCACCAAGATGCGAACTAAATCATAACACCTCAGTAATTAAGATGACTCAGAGTATAGCCTTAAGATTAATGACATGAAGTGAAAATAAGAACATGCTGGATCTAGTCATAGGTAGAGGCTTGTCACTCCTCATACCTTGCAACATGGTATTTTGGTTTATCCCTAGTGAGGCAACAAAGTAAGGTAAACACCCAATGGATCGCGATATTAAGTTGTCAGCTTATCACATCACCACCCCCGTTACTCCAACTAATGCACACGTTCCCCCTCACACGCTCTCATAAACATGCTTGATCAAAACAAGGATACAAGAACGGGTACATAATATGCATCTACTTTCATAACTGAAATAAACATTGCAATCTCAACATATATTAACTCATAAAAAGATCCACCACAAAGGTAATACAACGATGACCGTAATCATGTTCAACAGCTCATACGGTGCTAATTAGTGAAGCTCAAGAGAGAGAGAGGATACATATGCTACTGCCACAAACCCATAGTCCAGAGGTGGACTACTCCCTCTTCATCATGGAGACGGTGGAGATATCGATGGAGAAGAAGGAGACCTCTCCGGCAGCACTCCGCCGGAGTTCCCCCCTCCAATCTGCAGCCTCCTGGTCTCTGTTTCTTGTTTCTCTCGTGTGGCGGCTCTCTCTCCGAAAAACGTCGGGGGGCTCTTTATATAGGCGTTTTAGGTCACGAGGAAGCTTCAGGAAGAAGGATCGTCGCAAACGGGGCCACGAGGGCCAAAAGAGGTGGGCCCACGCGGCCCCTGTACCTGGCCGCGTGGGGCACCCTCTTTCGCCCCTCCGGCCTCCGTTTGCTTGCTTCCTTCGCTCCTAGGTCTTCCTCCTTCCAAAATAATGATCCCCGTAAATTTGCAGCTCATTATGACGTCGTTAAGGCCCTGAAATAAATAAGGAAAGAAATAGGGGTTTTCTGCCTACGCAGGATTAATTCCATAAAAAGGGGAAATCATTATTAATTACCAAAAATCATTAAATAACAGTAATATACCCCTTATATGATGCAAATATGAATGGAAAACAAGTGTTATAGTGCAAAGTTCATGTATGCATTTTACATGCATCAACATCCTCAAGCTTAACTCATGCTCGTCCTCGAGTATGAAAGTGATAAAACTAACATGAACTTTGCAATATAATAACAATATGGATATAAAAGATGATTGCTACTGCTACATAAAGTCAAATGATTCATAAATTCAAAGAAGTTGCAATATGCAAACAGTTTATAAAGTGATATCAAGTATTCAATGCAAGGATGTTCAATGATAGTTCACAAAGTGTAACATAAAAGATAGTAATATGGACCACAAGTATGCAATATGATAAGTAAGAACATCCTATATTGGTCATAGAGTGAAGATGAAAATCTGAAAGTAAAAGGTGGACACTTTGGAAAAGATATATAAATGGGTAGAGGTAAAACATGCATAAGTTTCATCTATCCTCCAAACTATTCTACTTGAGTTATTGATTGCAATGGTAATACTTGGTGTCAAGCTCTCATTCCCCTATCATAGCATCTTGAATGATTAAAGTTAAATGTGAAAGCAAATATGAGTAGTGGCCTTGATAAAGTAAAGGTTAGATGTCTCATGCCCCTTGAATACAAGTACCTACACCATGATTACTCATCTTGGGAAACAAAGCAAGTTTAAGTTATCTATCATTGTAAGTAATAATGGTATTATCAAGAGCCTCAACTGGGGTACCTCTTGTCCCATGATATGGATCAAGCCCACATCAAAACAACAAGACAAACAAACATAATGAACAACCTCAACACCCTTTTTATTTACCACTTGATATAGCTTTTTATTGTAGGGTGTATCACAGAAAGTTCAAAATAGCATGTAAGTAAATTTCCACCATGAATGATGCATGGCTTAGATTAGCGGCTCAGGTTTCTCTCTAACCATTTATACAAACTCATTTAAACTTACTCTATTTCCACATTATTTCACCATGATAGGCATCCATAAACAAAAGTACATGATATCAACTAAATAAATGATGGAATATGTTGAAAGCTTTGCATGTGACAGCACATATGGGCTAACTCCCAACCTTAAACATTTATCAAGCCACTATCATCATAATATTAATCACAATGGTTCATGTTTATTAAATGCAATAAAAGTAAAGTGTGCATCAAGTTCGCGAGAGCTTTTTAACCAACTTTTCCCATTACAATAAATAACATAATCATTTTCATTTAGAGGTATAGATAACACAAATAACATGGTAAACATACTTGGAATAGCATAAAGCTAATAGGTAGATATGGTGGACTCACTGGAAAAACTTGGGTTGAGGGTGCTGGAAACAAGTTTTTACTTGTTGGAATTTTTGGGCTAGCAAAAGGGAGAAAGATGACCATCTAGATGCATGCATGAGTGTACATAGAACTAACTAATTCATGTCAAACAAGGTGAAATAACATACAACATCAAAACATGAATAAAAGATAGCTCATGATAAAGCATTTGCAAATTATTACTCATAAAGAAGCTCATGAATCATGCAACTATATGTGTCATTAAAAATCAACTTAGACATCCCTTTTCCAAATACAACAAAAGCATGCAAGATATTTCAACCCATATTTCCAGTAGCTTTCTTATATATAAATGATAGTGTGATGGTCTCACAAAATAAAAATAAAGGCAAAAACAAACAAAAAGACGCTCCAAGTTTATGCGATAAAGTGTTTCAAATGAAAAACAGAAGTTAGACGTGTGCAAACCAAGAGTATGTTGGTTCAGTGGGGATGTTCTCCACATCCCCAAGCTTATGGTTTTCACCATCCTTGGATAAATCATGGTGCATCTCCTCCAATCCCTGTGAAAAAACTTCAAAACACTGTTTCTCCCATTTCTTTTTTGTGGGGTGATATTAGTAGAGATAAACAAATAGGCTTCTTTCTGCATATAATCCATGAACTAAAATTCATATGAATGATCAGAGAGTGTATAATGTTGTATGCCCACTCATAAACTCAATTGGATAAAAAAGATTCAACTCAAAAGTTCAAACTATGCATAAAACAATATGGGACAGAATCTGTCCAGAAAAACAGCAGCAGCAAAACATATTTTTCTGTCCTACTTAAACTCATCGAAAAATTCTGAAAACATTCAGGCATACAGAGGATGAAACTTTGCAGTTACAGTTAAAATCTCAGCTCAATCGGAGTTACGGAATAGCAATGAAAAATCAAACCGTGCACAGACTTCGTGCAGGAATAAAATCTCCGAATAGAAGTAGCAACTTTTTTCAAACCAAAATAGGTAAACTTGGCACTTTATTAAAAATTCCAGAAACTAAGCTAAGAAGACAATCTCTTGTTACAGCAAGAGGACACAAAGAAAATCCAAATAAAAACAACCGGGTTGCCTACCGTAAAGCGCTTTCTTTATAGCCATATAGCTAGGCTTACTTACTTGTTGTTTACCGAAGATGAAGCTCATGAGGAGCTTAAAAGTTGTGCCCTTCTTCCTTGGGAAGTGTTCCATGCATTTCTTATGTGGAAACTGAAACTTCACATTCCCTTCCTTTGAATCAATAATAGGCCCTGTGGTACGAAGAAAAGGTCTTCAAGAATAATAGGACTAGAGGTTTTATTCTCCATATCCATGATTAGAAAATCCACAGGTACAAAAGTCATATGTAACTCTACCATAACATCACTTACTTTTCCTAAAGCACGTTTTTTTTTTTTGAACAGGGGCGGTCCCGGAAGGGACCTAGAAGCTTGTATTCATTGCGATGGCATTATACAAGAGGGACTTCAAGAAAATAGAAATTACAACCAGATCCCAACAATTTGCACATTGGACCCTAAAGCTAGAAGAAGAAACGCCATCAGGTCCAGCTCCGTCACCACCGCGACGAACCTCGCCGCTGCCAGACGCATCTCCACCGGGGACGAGACCACTTGGTGGCGGGAGCCGGGAGCCAATAGCAGCAGAGGCAGAAAGGGCCTCCAAACAGGCATAACAGCCAGGAGGTTGATGAGCACCTGCAAACGCCAGCCGGAGAACCGTAGCCGACGAAGAGGGAGGGAGTGGTCGCCATTCGACCATGGTAAACAGCAGCCGCTGCTGGGCCACCGTGGATGTACTCCCAGGAGCAGCTTCGAAGCTCCCCTGCCGCCGAGCTGGTAGCCAGCAGATAAGAAGATAAAAGCCATCTTCCTGCTCGCCTCCTTGACGAGAGCCAGAAGGACCTTCCATCCGCTCACCGCGGCCACCAGATCTGCAAAGCTTTAAGGCCTTATTGAAAGAGGTGGTTGGAGTGGATTGCATCATCTTCAGCTCCTTCCGCCGGAGCACTGGGAGAAACAAGATCCACTCCATCAAACACTGGACTCGGCCGGGGAAGTCCAGCGCTATCCTCTCGACGCCAACCTCAGATCTAGCAACCAGGACGACACTCCACTCTCTCCCCTCGCCACCAAGGCCGGCCAGAGAGAGCTTCCCCGCCCCGCATCGCCAGATCCAGAGCAAGCCAGACATACCTTTATTGAAGGAGCCCTTGATCTGCGCAGCGTCACCGTCAACCTCCCGCCTCGGGAGCTCGCCGGAGAGCGTCAAACGCAGCCCAACCGCGCCAGGTAGAGGCATCGGCATGGAACATGGCAGCGGCATCTCGCCAAACGCCACATGGGACAAGTCAACTAAGCCTAAATCTACAACTACGGCGAGGCAAACTACTCCTACTATGGACAGAGGGGCCCAGCGACCATCTTCAACTCCTCCCCTGCCGGCAGAGCCGCCGGAAAAGGAGAGAAGCGGCGCCGGGAGCTCACTGGAGACTCTCAAGGGTGAGGGAGGAGAGAGAAGAGGAAGGGGGGAAATGAGAGCCTCCTAGTGGTCACCCCCTAAAGCACGTTTAATGGTATTATCAGCAAGTGCAAGTTCAACAGAGCATTTTTCAAGATTCTTTAATTCAAGTACTTCATATAATTCTTTAGATAAAATAGAGACACTAGATCCTAGATCAAGTATGGCATGGTGTGTCTCTTTTCCACTAGTTACTAGCACCTTGGGGATCCATATATCCCCAAGCTTAGGTGGTATCATAGCTTCTTGATTGTATCTAGCAATTTTTTCTTTCGAGACATGATTAGCAATATAGGAACCAAAACCAGATTGGTTAACATCAATAGAAGGATCACTTGCAAATTTTTGTAAGATAGATATTAATTCATGCAAGGTACAATTCTCTAAATCAAGCAAAGTATCTTTAACTTTCTTTTACTTTTTGACCCAAACTTGTTTTTTAACAGGGGTGAAAGAACAAACGATGTTCCAGATGTCGCCTAGAGAGGGGGTGAATAGGTGATTAACACTTTTTCTATTTAGGGGCTTGATAATTGCGGAATAAAACTATGTGTTTAAATTAACAAGCCAACAACCTAAATTACTAGGTTTACCTATGTGCACCAACAACTTATGCTAAGCAAGGCAAGCAACAAGGTGATAGCAAGATATAGACTTCAAGCACGATGGCTATCACAATGTAAATTTGCATAAGTAAAAGCTCGGGTATAGAAATAACCGAGGCACGCGGAGACGAGGATTTATTCCCGAGTTCCTCCTTGTTAAGGGAGTACGTCTCGTTGGAGGGGTGTGAGCTCGCCACAAGAGGCTTACTCAAGATGCCACAAAGGCCTCACCCTATTCTCCGATGAACCGCACCCAAAGGTTTGGTTCACCTTCCACTATCGGAATCCTTCGAGGCGGAATCCGGAGCCTTTACACCACAAAGCTTTGGGCACGCATCCACAACCGAATTGGAGGCTCCCAAGAATCACCACAACACCGTCTAGGGTCCAATGACCCAAGAGTAACAAGCTCCCAACCGTCAATCCCACGAATCTTCGTGGGGAGCACAACCCGATGCAACTAATGCAAAAGGGGAAGATCACAATAAGTGGTCAAATCCTTCTCCCCAAAATCCAACCAAAGCAACTAATGCTATGGAGGGATTTAGGACGAAGAACAAAGGAGAAACACCAAGAACTCCAAAATCTAGATCCAACGAGTTCCCCTCACTTAGAGGAGATTTTGTTTGGTGGAGTAGTGGATCTAGATCTCCTCTCTTGTTTCCCTAAATTTGGGCAAGAATCATCAGAGGGATTAGGAGGAATCGAGCTCTCAAGTTTTGCAACAATGGAGGAGAGAGAGGGGAAAAACTAGTTGAAACAATGGGGAAGAAGCCCCTTTTATATGGGGCCTCAAAATGTGGCCGTTGGGGGAAAAAAATCTCCCAGCCCCGACAGCCCGGCCTAGGGCCGGCCTGGGGCCGGCCTGGCTGGGCAGGAACCCGAAGCGTCCGGCCTTGGCCCGGCCTAAGCCTGGCCTGGGCTGGCCAAACTGCAGAAAAACATCCAACACGAAAACAAACATATTTTGATCATCCGAACTCCGTTTTCGATGTTCTTGGGCTCGTTGGAATCGCAACGAAAAGCTCTACAAGAATATATAGAGAAACATCATAGTCCAACAAGGGAGAACTAAACCAAATGTGGAAAGGTAAAACCTTCTCTCGCAAACCGAAAATGCTATATCTTTTGTAAATGAAGTCCGAATGAAGTGAAACCAATTTTGTTGGAAAGAGGACGAAAAATGCTACCCTTGGAAATAGCAAACAAGTAATGGAGATTTTGCAAAGAAATGGAAGAGAGAAGTCTTCCGCACGGATGAACCGGCAAAATTTCCAATACCGAAAACACAATAGGGAACGCATATGAAAACCGTTTTCGGTGAACTTAGCCTTGTCATGACAAGCACGACAAGCACCAAGACCACACCACGATAATAGACAAATAAGAACCAATAAAGATGATTGCATGGATGCAAAGGTTTGTGCTCTGTACGATGATACGATCACGATATTAGGTCGAGAGCCCCTCTTGATAGTGCGGTAATCTATCCTATAATCCGGTCTCTCACTAAACAACATGAGACCGGTAAAATAGAAACCCTATCAAGATCATACCTTTGCCTTGCGCATTAAACCACTTGAGGTCGATGAAGACGATCTTCAACTCCTCAAGACGCACCACCTTCCTCGATCGCGCTTCGGTGAAGATTCACATGATGCTCCCCCATACACCAAGATGGGAGACGCACTCTTCGGCATATCTTCACTTGGCCTTGAGTGATGATCAACCCGCACAAAGCCTTGATCAACACAAACTTTTCTGGGAAGAAAAATTTAGAGAGCCAATATAATATGAGTTCCTCCATAAAGGTGATGACAATCCCTTTTAATGAATAATTAGAGGAAATCAAACTATATTGAGGATCAAAAGATTGCAAAAGGATGAAATCATTTAAACATCACCACAAAGGAGATAGGCAATCAAAAGATCCAAAGCGAGAGTTCTAAATAAAACCGGAGAAGCTCCCCAATGTTCATGCACTATAGAGAAGTGCACAAATATGGCATCCTCGCTCCCCAAAATCATCGAGAACACTCAACAAGTGCAAGAGTGCATAATGCAAAAGCAAATCATAGCACTTGCACCAAAGATGTGGTTGAGCCATAAGAAGATACCAATTTTCAAAAAATCATCATAAGATAGGCCCAACCGAGATAAAAAGATCTTTTAAAGAAATATGTTCACACGCTTAGGGATACCAATTGGAAACTAAAACCAATTGAAAATGCCAAAAGCTAGTGAGATCATTTAGCCAATAAAATTCAACATGCTCACCATGGTAAGCATGAAGTCAAAGATCTTCAAGAAATACATGAGTGTGCAAAGATACCAATAAACAATAAGACAAGCACTCATGAGACAAATTTGGAGCCACCAAAGAATTGATAAGGGGTGGCCCGATCTTCTCTGTGAGCGGTGGTAGATGGTTGATGATGGTAGATAACTTGCGAGGTTCCGTCGAACTCTCCGGCTGCTCCCCTGTTGCCAATGCAACAGCTCTTCAACCCAATGGATATTCGCGACGCCTCACACCGATGCAACGTAGCCGCCGGCCACGAAGCGGTTTCTGCGATCTACTAATTCCCAATGGAACAACAGATCACACTCTAACTTTGGTAGCAAGAACCTCCAGATCGAAACAAAGTGGAGGGGTTGTATTCCTGATCGCAACAAAGAGGAACACGGCAAAAGATGAATGCTTGTAGCAATCCAATCTAGGGTTTAATCAAAACGTGGTCTAACCTCTCTCTAGCAGCCGGCCCTAGCTTTATATAGGGGGCCAACCGACCTAACACAAAAACCTAACTTGGTTCGGACTCCAACGGGTACAAACCGACCCAAAAGTGGGTTCGGCCGAAATCTGGCGCGCAGGCCAGGTCCAGGCCGGGCTTAGGCCGGGCCAAGGCCGGGCTGGGATTCGCATGGCAGGTAAGCCGGCCTGGCCGGGCGGAGGCCGGGCTGAGGCCGGCCGCTTCGGGTGCATGGCCGGCCTAGGCCGGGCTGAGGCCGGCCGCTTCGGGCACATGCCCGGCCTAGGCTGGGCTTGGGCCGGCCTTCCTGCGTCTCGGAGGCCGGCCGCTTCGGGTGGCTGGCCGGCCTGGCCGGGCTGAGGCCGGCCTCAGGCCGGGCTGACTGGTTTTCTTCGTCTTCCTTTCTTGCGCCTTCCTCCCGCTCCTCCCTCGCGCCATAGGTGACGTTGTACTCCATTCCTTGCCGCTCCTCTGGTACTCCTCCAATATTTGTGTTATCAACAACCCTAATCATACACAAGTGCATAGACTTAGGCAGTATAAAGTTCTCGTTATCACAAACATCATATTCAATTAAGAGTGAGTTCACCTGTTGTCCAAGTAGCTTGGCACGAGCTCTTGTCATCGGTCCAATCCTCACCTCATTGGGCTTGTCTTGAGCAGCAACATCATCGATAGAAGAAAATGGTAAAGGACTAGGGATGTCCTCATCATCCTCCCCCCCTTGAAAAGGCGTCGACCTCGACGCGTCAAGGTCTTCTCCAGTATATGGCGTCAAATCAGCAACATTGAAAGTATTACTGACACCAAACTCAGTTGTAGGAAGATCTATCTTGTATGCATTATCATTTATCTTGGCAAGAACCTTGAATGGACCATCACCCCGCGGCATCAACTTGGACTTGCGCTGAACAGGAAATCTGTCTTTACGAAAGTGCACCCAAACCATGTCGCCGGGCTGAAAGATCACCTCCTTTCTCTTCTTGTTGACACGAGCTGCATTGTACGTGCCTTTCTTCTCAATTGCCTCTTTAGTCTTCTCATGTATCTTCCTCACAAAATCTGCACGCTTCGATGCCTCCATGTTGACTCTCTCATGTAATGGAAGCGGCAGCAAATCAAGTGGAGTAATGGGTTTGAAACCATACACCACCTCAAACGGACATAATTGTGTGGTGGAATGTACCGCCCTGTTATATGCAAACTCCACATGCAGCAAACAATCTTCCCACTCACGCAAGTTCTTCTTGATCATGGCTCGCAGCAACGTTGATAGTGTGCGATTCACCACCTCCGTTTGTCCATCAGTTTGGGGATGACAAGTGGTACTGAACAGCAGCTTTGTTCCCAGCTTGCCCCAAAGTGTCTTCCAAAAGTAACTCATGAACTTGACATCTCGATCAGAAACAATTGTCTTGGGTACTCCATGTAAGCGCACGATGTCCCTGAAAAACAGATTAGCAATATGCGATGCATCGTCGCTTTTGTGGCAGGCAATAAAGTGTGACATCTTAGAAAAACGATCCACTACCACAAAAATAGAATCATGTCCTCTCCTAGTTCTAGGCAATCCTAACACAAAATCCATGCTTATGTCCTCCCATGGAGTTGTAGGTGCAGGAAGAGGAGTATACAAACCATGAGGCTTCAGCTTGGACTTTGCCTTGTTGCAAGTGATGCAACGCTTAACAAACCTGTCCACATCCCGCCTCATCCGTGGCCAATAAAAGTGATCAGCCAACATCAGTAACGTCTTCTCACGTCCAAAGTGTCCCATCAAACCGCCACCATGAGATTCCTGCAACAACAGCAAACGCACGGACGATTCTGGCACACATAATTTGTTAGCTCTAAACAAGTATCCATCATGCATATGGTATTTTTCCCAAGCTTTCACAGCAGAACACTTAGCAAAAGGCATGGAAAAATCAGTATCATTAGCATATAAATCACGCAAACTCTCTAAACCAGGAACTTGAACATCCAAATGTGTCAAAAGCATGCTTTTCCTAGAGAGTGCATCAGCAACCACGTTTTCTTTGCCTTTCTTATACTTAATAATGTATGGGAAGGATTCAATGAACTCAACCCATTTAGCATGACGTTTATTCAAGTTAGATTGGCACTTCAAATACTTCAAAGCTTCATGATCAGAATGTATGATAAATTCTTTTGGCCACAAATAATGTTGCCAAACCTCAAGAACACGAACAAGTGCATACAATTCTTTATCATAAACAGGATAGTTCAATTGGGCACCATTTAATTTCTCCGAAAAATATGCAATTGGTTTTCCCTCTTGCATCAACACACCTCCTATTCCAATACCACTAGCATCACATTCAATATCAAATTGCTTATTGAAATCAGGAAGCATAAGCAAAGGTGCAGAAATTAAACGACGTTTCAGCTCATCAAAAGCGACATCTTGGGCTGCGCCCCACACAAACTCAACACCTTTTTTAGTTAAATCATTCAAAGGTGCAGCAATAGAACTGAAGTCTTTCACAAAACGTCTATAAAAACCAGCAAGACCAAGAAAGCTTCTTTGTTGACTAATAGTCATGGGAATAGGCCAATTTTTAATTGCTTCAATTTTAGATTCATCAACCTCAACACCATCCTTAGAAACAACAAAACCCAGAAATATGACCTTATCTTTGCAAAAAGTGCATTTAGCAAGATTACCATATAGCTTATTATCACGCAACACTTGCAAAACTTGTCTAATATGATCAGTATGCTCAGATTCATTGCAGCTATAAATCAATACTACCACAAATTTACCAATGAAATGCCTCAAAACATGATTCATCAATCTCATGAAAGTACTAGGTGCATTAGTTAACCCAAAAGGCATCACTAACCACTCATATAAACCGAATTTTGTTTTAAAGGCAGTTTTCCATTCATCTCCTTCTTTCATTCTAATTTGATGATAACCACTACGCAAATCAATTTTAGAGAAAATAACAGCACCACTTAATTCGTCTAACATGTCATCCAAACGAGGAATGGGGTGTCTATAACGAATAGTGATGTTATTTATCGCTCTACAATCTACGCACATGCGCCAAGTACCATCTTTCTTAGGAACCAAAATAACAGGAACAGCACAAGGACTTAAGCTCACACGAATATACCCTTTGTCAAGAAGCTCTTGAACTTGTCGCTGTATCTCCTTTGTCTCCTCCGGGTTGGTCCTATAGGGAGCTCGGTTTGGAAGTGTTGCTCCGGGAATCAAGTCAATTTGATGTTCAATACCCCGCAATGGAGGCAAACCAGCGGGCACTTCCTCCGGAAAAACATCACCAAAATCCTGCAAGACATTAGAAACACCAATAGAGAGAGGGGTCATGTCGTTAGAAACAAGAATTTCCCCCTTGCACACAAGCACAAGAGGTACTAGAGTGGGATCCTCACGAAACTCTCTCAAATCAGATTTGGTGGCTAACATTACTATTTTGTTCTCTCCCTCACTTTTCTTTTTACCACTCAAATTTGGCTTGTGGCTCTCGCTCACCGAAGGTGGAGTCTCTCGCCTAGCTAATCTCTCACGCTCAGCCTCACGGTTAACTTCCACTTTTTGGCGAGATTCATTTACTATCTCTTGAGGTGTCATTGGCCGCAACATCACCTCCTTGCCATGCCAATTGAGTTGATAGGTATTTGCTCTCCCATTGTGGCGCACATCTCTATCAAACTGCCAAGGACGTCCCAACAACAAGTGACACACGGTCATTGGAACCACGTCGAACTCCACGGTGTCCTTGTAAGGCCCAATCTGAAACTCAACTTGTACCATGTGATTAACCTTCATCTCCCCACTTTCACTTAGCCACTGAATAAAATATGGATGGGGATGTGGCAAGTATTTCAGATTCAGTTTTTGACAGAGCTCTTTACTAGCTAAATTGCGGCAGCTTCCACCATCAATGATTACCTTGCAAGAACGTCCATTGCCAACTGCAGCCCTTGTTTGAAACAAATTGCATCGCTGCTCCGAAGAACTAGGGGCCACACTTAGCACCTTAGGCGTGCACACAATAGATGGTAAACGCTCGGCATCCGCATAATACAACTCATCTTCTAGTTCCTCCTCAAACTCAGCATTAGGATCCACCTCATCACCACTCTCATACTCACCGGTCTCCTCATTGATCAACATGACCTTCTTGTTGGGACACTCACGCTTGAAGTGACCCTTGCCTCCACACGTATGACAATTCATATCACGTGTACGAGCTGTAGAATTGGAAGAGCCAGTAGCACTTGCAGCAGGTTGTGGTGATTGCTTGGCATTAGGAGCAACTGAAACCGACTTGGAAGGAGCAGCACCACGAAAACTAGGAACAGGACTAGGCGGCACCACACTAGGTGTTGCTCGTGATGACACATTACCTCGCCCATAGGAAGAACGCGTCACATATTTGGCATCTTCGGCCAACTGTAACTCAACTTCACGTGCTTGATGTAACAAATCTTGCACATCGCCATATTGATGATGACGTACAATTCTCTTGATGTTAAAGCTCAAACCTGAAAGGAAACGCTGCATAGTTTGTTCAGGTTCTTCTCGCACTTTAGCACGCTGCATAATGAACTCCATCTCCTTATAGTACTCATCAACGGACTTGGCACCTTGCTTCAAATTCTGCAACTTATCATACAAAGAACGGATGTAATTGCGAGGAACAAAACGATGACGCATCTCCGCCTTCATCTCTCGCCAAGACAAAATAGGTACATCATTTGCTTCACGCCTAGCACTCACAAGACCGTCCCACCATAGCAAAGCATAGCCATCGAACTCAGAAGATGCAAGCTTGATCTTTCTATCCTCAGTGTAGTCATGCAAACGCCATAATTGTTCCATCTTCAACTCCCAGTTAATATATTCTTCCACATCAACGGAACCTTCAAACTTGGGAATACTGAATTTGGGCTTACCAACGCTATCATCATCACGGTTGGCTGCATGACCAAGATTGTCGCCGAGCATACGGCGCGCACCAAGAGGCGCAAAACCACGACCAGGAGGTATAGCACCACCTCGGCCACCTCCACGTCCACCATTAGCATGTGGTTGTGGCTGTTGTTGCCGTTGCAACCTCTCACGACGAGCAGCTGCTTGCTCATCATCCTCCTCAGCATCAAAATCAACACCGTGATCACCATGAACACTTGCATCATCAACAGTTGCTCATTTCGCTGCGTCAACACTTGCACGGCACGGTTCAATGCACCAATAGAATTCTGAATTGCTGTCAAAGCAGCTGCAGACTCAGTTGCCGTTTGTAGCACATTGTCAACCTTTATATCCGTAGCAGTCAAATCAGCTTGTAACCTGTCACATTGAGTGGTGAACTGACGTGTCAGGTGACCTCGAAGAGCTTCATATTCAGCCCAACAAACAGGAGCGTTGCCGTCCTTCTTTTGCCTTACAACACCATCATCCTCATCTCCTGAAGACATGATTAGTGCACACAAGGGTATATAGAAATATGTATGTGGAAAACTCTCAACTCACTCAAAACAAAAGAAATTGTGTATCTTACCGTTCCAAAGTGAATAGTATAGCTTACCACTTGTATGGACAGAACGTGCACGGATGGGGTGAAGCGAATATTATGGGTCTCAAAGTGTTACACAACAAAACCAGGGTATTATAGTGGAGCTTGGTAAGGAAACCTAACTACACCAAAAGGCAAACCCTAGTGCTGGTCGTATAACACACGGGAAACGCACACGGTGGAGATAAACGGGGCAAAGTGACTATGAACAAGAGTGTCACAAAGCACTAGAAAAGACACTAGCAAGTAGCTCAGATTAATAGGCACACGATTGCTCAAGGACTATCAGTGTCACAAACGATACAGAAACTTGCACTTTTATCTCTCTTTTTTTTTTTAAAGTATCTCCTTTTTTTTGACTATTTATGACCAACAACTTTGAAAAGCAACAAGACACACGTCCAGGAGCAGCCTGTGAGCACAAAACGTAGCTAGTCTTATATGGGTAAGCTCCTATCACGTGCTGTAGAAAGGCTGTGTCTAAGTTTGTTCACCAAAAAGTCCGGTTTTTGCCGAAACTGAAACTTCAAAGGCCAAACGTGCCACGGCAGGACGCACGGCAGGATTCCGATTGCAATTCGACTCGGCAACGAAAACAAGATACGCAAAAGGAAAACGACCAGCAACTAGAACTTGACCTAATGATGCAATCTAAGGCTATGGCGAAAACTAACCCTAATATTTTTGGCTTTTTCTGGATAGGACGAAAAACAGTAAATCTACGGGGATTTGTGGATGCTCACCGAGGAAACTCTGGAAATCTGATACCAAGATGATAAGGGGTGGCCCGATCTTCTCTGTGAGCGGTGGTAGATGGTTGATGATGGTAGATAACTTGCGAGGTTCCGTCGAACTCTCCGGCTGCTCCCCTGTTGCCAATGCAACAGCTCTTCAACCCAATGGATATTCGCGACGCCTCACACCGATGCAACGTAGCCGCCGGCCACGAAGCGGTTTCTGCGATCTACTAATTCCCAATGGAACAACAGATCACACTCTAACTTTGGTAGCAAGAACCTCCAGATCGAACAAGTGGAGGGGTTGTATTCCTGATCGCAACAAAGAGGAACACGGCAAAAGATGAATGCTTGTAGCAATCCAATCTAGGGTTTAATCAAAACGTGGTCTAACCTCTCTCTAGCAGCCGGCCCTAGCTTTATATAGGGGGCCAACCGACCTAACACAAAAACCTAACTTGGTTCGGACTCCAACGGGTACAAACCGACCCAAAAGTGGGTTCGGCCGAAATCTGGCGCGCAGGCCGGGTCCAGGCCGGGCTTAGGCCGGGCCAAGGCCGGGCTGGGATTCGCATGGCAGGTAAGCCGGCCTGGCCGGGCGGAGGCCGGGCTGAGGCCGGCCGCTTCGGGTGCATGGCCGGCCTAGGCCGGGCTGAGGCCGGCCGCTTCGGGCACATGCCCGGCCTAGGCTGGGCTTGGGCCGGCCTTCCTGCGTCTCGGAGGCCGGCCGCTTCGGGTGGCTGGCCGGCCTGGCCGGGCTGAGGCCGGCCTCAGGCCGGGCTGACTGGTTTTCTTCGTCTTCCTTTCTTGCGCCTTCCTCCCGCTCCTCCCTCGCGCCATAGGTGACGTTGTACTCCATTCCTTGCCGCTCCTCTGGTACTCCTCCAATATTTGTGTTATCAACAACCCTAATCATACACAAGTGCATAGACTTAGGCAGTATAAAGTTCTCGTTATCACAAACATCATATTCAATTAAGAGTGAGTTCACCTGTTGTCCAAGTAGCTTGGCACGAGCTCTTGTCATCGGTCCAATCCTCACCTCATTGGGCTTGTCTTGAGCAGCAACATCATCGATAGAAGAAAATGGTAAAGGACTAGGGATGTCCTCATCAAGAATTATAGATGAAACACAAGGTGGCTCAAAAATAAATAGGATACCAACTAAAAGGTGACCTCTCTCATATGTATAGGTTTCTAATTGGACAAACCATTGAAGATATACATCCGCAAAGAAACATATACATACGAAATGGTTCGGGAAAAAGAGAACAAGGTATCCTAAAGGAAGTCATAAATATACAAACGAGATTGTTGCTTGAAAGCATAGCACATAGCTCAAATTTATCTCATTGTATATAAATGAACTTCAAATATATCAAATGCATCACACATATCGCTAAGGGAACAAGAGATAGTGAAGATGCTTTGAAATATGCAACAAGTATCACAAAGGAATAATATCAATTAAAGAAAAGGTTTTTGAAAAATCATCACACATATCACAAAGATATATTAAGTGAAGGAAATAAGCCAAAACCACACCAATTGCATATAAGAGATTTCATGCCAAGAGGCAACCTACACAAGGTTGAAAACTAGAAAGGTATGCATGAGATGGATACTTGTTACCGAGATGCATTGACGATGAAGATGATGAGAGTTGGTTTGTCATCAAAGCTTGACTCCGACAATCACATGGTGAGAACACCTTCCTTATGAATGAGGCAAGCATCCAATGCTTCTCCATTGTACCTAAAACAAAATTAGAGTACAAAATAGTTCCCAAACTCATTGGGTCCCATAGTAGTTAGATCAACTACAATATATAGGAAACACTCCACATAAATATGTGCATATAGATATGAAATTGAATTTCATGCACATCTTAGCCGATTCAGGATTCGGTGGAGTATCCCCTATATATTGGATCAAGAAAGACGAGCATGCCATATAGATTATATATTAGTAAATATGCATACATAGACGTACAAGAACCAAACAAGATACAATTTGGACAAAAACACCAAGTCAACCAAGAAGAGAGCACACCAAAGTGTGACACAAAAAGGTTGTCCAAATTATATCAAAATCCAAATCAACACATGATTGAGGAAAAATCAAATCAACATATGATTGATTCCAAAACACATCAACACATGAAGTGTGATATCAAAAGGAATCAAATCAACACAACAAATGATCGATAAGACACCAATTGAAGATAAGGTACCAATTAAAACAAAAAATATCAACTAGGAGAAAAGATACCAAGAAGAGGATAATACTTGACCGAAATCAAGTAAAGTAAAATAAGGCAAAAAGGTATCAAGACTCCCACAATAAATATAAATTGGAACAAATATCTATGGAGGAGATATTAAATTCCAATTAATACCAATTGAAGGTACCAACACATAAGATAGAGAATCAAATGCCAATTGAAAGGATCAAATATTGATAGATAGGATAGTGTTCTAAATAAAAAGGAATGCTCCCCCAAGATTGATGCATTATCTTAGATATTTGCATTTGAATACAAAATGCACACACAAGGGATCATTACTCTCCATATTTTATCTAAAACACTAAACACTACCGATTGAAAGATAGGATCCTTGCAAGAGGCAAAGAGGGCAATAAATAGGGCAATTTAATGCAAGAGGCAAAGTGAAGATGATCTACAAAATCCACCACAATTACTAGTATCACTTGTCATGGACAAGGAGTATATAGAGATATTTCTCGGTGGTATATAGGAATGATGTTCAAGACCAACTCCTCAACAAATAAGCATATGGCAAGAGATAAGAATTAACACGCCATATTTTGAAAAAGGTTTATTGGTAGTTTCAACTATTCGAACCAACCGGCAAAGCCATGGTTAAAATAAGATGAAACAAATGGTTTCTCACATAATATATGGAAATGGATATTAGAGAAAAACCACACCAAGCAAACTTATGCAAACAAGAGCCAAAAGATAACCAAAAAGAAAAATGGAACTTGTTTGAGCCAACATGCCACATAGGAATAAGATAACTTGTAATATCAAATCTTAAGTGGCAAACCTCAAATGTTCACATTTTGTGGGATTGTAATATGCACATAGCTTATTACTCCCCCATAATGTGATAATTCATTTATTTTTAAACAAGAGGCAAATAAGACCAACTAGAGAAATTAATGGACATTGTAGAATTTGAATTTCTCATGAAAATGACATACCACATAGTAACTAGATAATATTGAAATATCAATACTAGGTGGTGTGCCTCATGTACACACATTTTTAGGTTTGTGAGGTGCACAAAGCACATCACTCCCCCAAAATGGGATAATCCATTAATATCTCAAAGAGCCAATTGAAATCAACACAAGATCCAATAAAGCTCAACACAAAGTTACACATACATGATACACAACTTAACATACACAACCTTGAATAACAAGACAAGTAGGAAAGTAGCATATCATATACAAGCACATGCTAGGAACAAAACTAACACATGCAAGGGAGCAAGCAACTTTCAATGTATATATGAATTAAATACAAGTTACCGCAAGGAGAAAGCATTGGATATGAGATAGATATGTGATAATCCAATTGACTTGGCTTGAGAAATAAAACCATGAAGATCCCTTAATTCTTAAAAAATAGCCAAGTCACCAATGTCCTCCACTAACACCTATTGATCAAGTTGAAGCTTGTTGGTTCCCAACCAAGTTGGGTCCTAAGAGGTTAGTCACAATAGGTTTGGGAACCCAAATGGTGTTTTTCTTGACACCACTTTGAGATCCCACATACTTGGCAAACACATTGCCAACCCTATCCTTCCTAAGACAATATACATCATTAATTATGATAGGAGACGAAGAGGTACCATTAGTGCATGAAGAAGCAAAATGACCTTTGCCACGACAAAGGTAGCAACACCGACTCTTCTTCTTAATAGGCTCCTCAACTTGAGGAGCATTGACTTGAGTCTTCTTAGGAGGTGGCCTTTGTTCAACTCGTGGTTGAGCACGAGATTGAACAAGAGGCCGCTTCCGTAGTTGCTTCTCACTAAGAGGCTTCTTCTTCTTCATTGGGCAATCCCGAACATGGTGCCCTTCAACCTTGCACTTGAAGCAAATGATGTTGGCCGGATTCTTGATTTGAACTTGGCCCTTCTTCTTCTTCTTCTCAACCTTGGACTTGATCTTGTTGTTGGAGTTGAATCCAAGTCCACTCTTGTCATTGGGGGATTGTTGCACACTCAACATGTTGTCAAGTGCACGCTTCCCTTCATGACGCTTTTCCAAGCCTTTCTTCATAGAAGTGGCTTGGGCCTTGAGCTCTCCTCTTTTCTCTACATGGTTAGTGATAACACAAGAACTAGAGGAGGTAGATGCATCATTGTTAGAGCAACAAGGCAAAGAAAGTAATTCATCACATGATGTACAACCATTTTTAGTGGATGAACTACTAGGACTAGCACATGGCAATATAGCATTTTTGGTTAAGGTTGTGCTATCATCCACATGAGGTTCACTAGATGTTACCTTTGTCATGATGGCCTCATGAGCTAACTTTAGACTAGCATAGGATGCTAGAAGATCCTCATTAGAGCTAGATAGCTTTTTATGACTTTCTTTCAACTCCCTATACCTGCTAGTTAGCAACTCAAGTTGAGACCTTAGCTCAACATTCTCCTTCTAATTAGATGCTTCACAAGAATTGGAGTTAGTAGCACAAGCATCATTAACATTAGGAACGGAGGAAGACAACATGACAAGCTCATTATTCAATCTAGCATTTTCCATTTTAAACACTTTATATTTTGCATAAGGATGGTCACATTCTTTAATGATTTTAGCATTTATTTCATTATGAGACTCCTCTATATTTTCTAGTTTCTTCTCAAGAGAAGCACGAGTCTCTTGCTCTTCCTCAAGAGCATCTTCTAGCGAAGTTTTTTCCATAGCATCATCTCTCTCGATCTTACCCTTTTCTTCAAGGCTTGCTTCCAAAGCATCAATAGTTTCCCCACGCTCAATTAGCGTTTCCATAATTTCAAATAGGATAGCTTGAGCATTTTTATTTTTAGGAAGGGCTTTAAGAATGGTTAGACCTTTATTTTGAAGGAGAGCATTAACCTTTTCCACATCATCTTCTTCATCATTATTATCATCATTATTATCATTATTATTATCATTATCATCACTAGAAGAAGATTTAGCCATAAGACAATGAGTGATGGATGAAGATGAGCAATTAATTTTTGAACTACTCAAGTTCACATCTTGTTGCATAGCTAATTGGGTTTCCTCTACATTATTATTCATGTAAGAGTTAGAGGAAACACAAGCATTTTTATCATGACAACAAGATAAAGCAAGCATATCATCATTAGATTTATCTAAGCAATTTTTGGATGATATACAAGGACTATCAACACTAGCATGTATGACATTTGGAGTGCTAGAAGAGTTTAAGTCCAAAGATGAGGCATTGCAACAAGATAGAGATAGAAGATCACCATAAAAGAGCTCACTATCAATATTGAAAAGCCTATCACTACTCACCATTACATTGGTTTGTGGCTTACCACATTTGGGTGAAGTAGACAAAGACGAGAGCTCGTCACGGCCGGAGGTGGAGGGAGAGCAATCATCCTCAATAGAGTTGGACACTCCATATTTTTCTTGTAGCTTGGTCCAAAGCTCATGAACATCCCGGAGAGGCATGATTGACTTGAAAACTACAATACTCAAAAATTTGTAAAACTCATTAGAATCTAGAGTATCTAGATATAAGTTTTTCTCATCCTCTAAAGTCGTACTTTCGTAATCCTTTGGAGGAGAAAAACCTATATCTAAGATACGCTCAATATTGGGGTCCAAGACCCGTAAGTGATTAAGCATATGAGTTTTCCAAACATTAAATTTTGTGCCATTAAATCTAAACAAGGAATTGTGCACTAAATCCCTAGACGACATCTTTACTCTCTAGGCGGTAAAGCCAAACAAGAGAGACGAGGCTCTGATACCAATTGAAAGAACAAACGATGTTCCGGATGTCGCCTAGAGGGGGGGTGAATAGGCGATTAACACTTTTTCTATTTAGGGGCTTGATAATTGTGGAATAAAACTATGTGTTTAAATTAACAAGCCAACAACCTAAATTACTAGGTTTACCTATGTGCACCAACAACTTATGCTAAGCAAGGCAATCAACAAGGTGATAGCAAGATATAGACTTCAAGCACGATGGCTATCACAATGTAAATTTGCATAAGTAAAAGCTCGGGTATAGAAATAACCGAGGCACGCGGAGACGAGGATTTATTCCCGAGTTCCTCCTTGTTAAGGGAGTACGTCTCGTTGGAGGGGTGTGAGCTCGCCACAAGAGGCCTACTCAAGATGCCACAAAGGCCTCACCCTATTCTCCGATGAACCGCACCCAAAGGTTTGGTTCACCTTCCACTATCGGAATCCTTCGAGGTGGAATCCGGAGCCTTTACACCACAAAGCTTGGGGCACGCATCCACAACCGAATTGGAGGCTCCCAAGAATCACCACAACACCGTCTAGGGTCCAATGACCCAAGAGTAACAAGCTCCCAACCGTCAATCCCACGAATCACCGTGGGGAGCACAACCCGATGCAACTAATGTAAAAGGGGAAGATCACAATAAGTGGTCAAATCCTTCTCCCCAAAATCCAACCAAAGCAACTAATGCTATGGAGGGATTTAGGAGGAAGAACGAAGGAGAAACACCAAGAACTCCAAAATCTAGATCCAACGAGTTCCCCTCACTTAGAGGAGATTTGTTTGGTGGAGTAGTGGATCTAGATCTCCTGTATTGTTTCCCTAAATTTGGGCAAGAATCATCGGAGGGATTAGGAGGAATCGAGCTCTCAAGTTTTGCAACAATGGAGGAGAGAGAGGGGAAAAACTAGTTGAAACAATGGGGAAGAAGCCCCTTTTATATGGGGCCTCAAAATGTGGCCGTTGGGGGCAAAAAAGCTCCTAGCCCCGACAGCCCGGCCTAGGGCTGGGCTAGGGCCGGCCTGGCTGGGCAGGAACCCGAAGCGGCCGGCCTTGGCCCGGCCTAAGCCCGGGCTGGGCTGGCCAAACTGCAGAAAAACATCCAACACGAAAACAAACATATTTTGATCATCCAAACTCCGTTTTCGATGTTCTTGGGCTCGTTGGAATCGCAACGAAAAGCTCTACAAGAATATACAGAGAAACATCATAGTCCAATAAGGGAGAATTAAAACAAATGTGGAAAGGTAAAACCTTCTCTCGCAAACCGAAAATGCTATATCTTTTGTAAATGAAGTCCGAATGAAGTGAAACCAATTTTGTTGGAAAGAGGACGACAAATGCTACCCTTGGAAATAGAAAACAAGTAATGGAGATTTTGCAAGGAAATGGAAGAGATAAATCTTCCGCACGGATGAACCGGCAAAATTTCCAATACCGAAAACGCAATAGGGAACGCATATGAAAACCATTTTCGGTGAACTTAGCCTTGTCATGACAAGCACGACAAGCACCAAGACCACACCACGATAATAGACAAATAAGAACCAATAAAGATGATTGCATGGATGCAAAGGTTTGTGCTCTGTACGACGATACGATCACGATATTCGGTCGAGAGCCCCTCTTGATAGTATGGTAATCTATCCTATAATCCGGTCTCTCACTAAACAACATGAGACCGGTAAAATAGAAACCCTATCAAGATCATACCTTTGCCTTACGCATTAAACCACTTGAGGTCGATGAAGACGATCTTCAACTCCTCAAGACGCAGCACCTTCCTCGATCGCGCTTCGGTGAAGATTCACATGATGCTCCCCCATACACCAAGATGGGAGACGCACTCTTCGGCATATCTTCACTTGGCCTTGAGTGATGATCAACCCGCACAAAGCCTTGATCAACACAAACTTTTCTTCCCTTAGCTTTGACCCCAACAAATGGACACACCTATAAATATAGCTCAATACAAATATTAGTCCATAGAGATTGTCATTAATTACCAAAACCATGCATGGGGTCAACCATGCACTTTCAAGGGGGCACTTCCTCACTTCTAGTTTTTTGCTCATTGTCCATAGAATTGGTCAGTTTGTTTTTATGTAGCCAATCTTTAAAAGAGGGACAATTTTTTCTAATGAAAGCTTTTTCTAATTCCCCCCAGGTCTTGGTTGTAGCAGGTGGTAGTGAACGTATCCATTCTCTTGCCTCTCCTTTTAATGAAAGAGAAAATAATTTTGGCATCACAATATCAGGTTCCTTGAGGTTTAGTGCAGAACAAATACTGATAAAATTATTCAGATGATCAAGATAGTCTTCTTTTCTTTTATCACCAAATTGTTTCTTAGTTATCAAGTGTAGTAAGTCATAAATTACTCTAGAATTATCAGCTTGTATCTCAGGTGTGGTAATAGGTTTAGCAATAAATTGATCATTTGGAGTATTTGTGTAGTCACACAACTTAGTCCTATCACCCATTTTAGCAAGTTTTTATGTGTTTTAAATTTTTTATGCAAAACTAAAAATAAAATGACACTGAATAATGCAAACCGAATTAACTAATGCAAAACAAAATGCAAAACTGAAAATAAAAAAAATGCAAACCGAAATCTAAAAATGATATGCAAGACAATAACAAAACAAAATAAAATGCTTGAAGGTAAAGATGGACAAGATGATGCTCATGTAGGTGCAACCTCCCCAAGCTTAGGTGTTAGCACAAGTTGGTTATGAAGTTGACTTTGTTGTGATATCCTTGGATAAAACCTTCCAACTATGATTCCCCGGCAACGGCGCCAGAAAAAACACGTGATGACGGAATTGATGAGAGTGTTTCTCCCTCAACTACGCCAACAAGCACTCTTGATACTCTGAAAGGAAAATAATATATGGGATAGGTTGAGCCTCCAAGTGTCAGAGTATGTAGAAGTGGAAGTTTTTTCCCCACGAGGGTGACTCGAGGGTTTAATATCGAACTCTCGGGGAATCAGTAGTGGGGATTTTATCTCCTTGTCCTTCTCTAGATTTCCTGCAAACAAAGTAGATTGCTTTGTGCCCTCAACCTCACCAAGTGGTTGTCAAGCACAAGGTGTGAGAATGATATTAAGATAATAATGAATGCAAAACAGTAAATAAATATGCAATGGTGGTTAGTAGTAATGCAATGATGATAGTAATGATGATGGATGTTATTTTTAGGGTTTTTATATGTGTATGCAATGAATAAAAGTGTTTTTGTATTTTCTGATTTTAAAATGGCTGAATGTAGAAAATGCTTAAAAGTGGTTGGAAAGTTGTTTCTTATGATTAAAAATGGACCGGGGTTCATGGTTTCACACATGCACTCTCTCTTTAATATAGTGTGGCAAATAAGTAGACATAGGATTAACATATGAGATTGCAAACAAGTTTAATGACATGTTACTAATTATATGGGCATCACGTCCTAACATAGAGACCTTTTGATTATTAGTCTCACTTATACTCCACCAAGATGCGAACTAAATCATAACACCTCAGTAATTAAGATGACTCAGAGTATAGCCTTAAGATTAATGACATGAAGTGAAAATAAGAACATGCTGGATCTAGTCATAGGTAGAGGCTTGTCACTCCTCATACCTTGCAACATGGTATTTTGGTTTATCCCTAGTGAGGCAACAAAGTAAGGTAAACACCCAATGTATCGCGATATTAAGTTGTCAGCTTATCACATCACCACCCCGTTACTCCAACTAATGCACACGTTCCCCCTCACACGCTCTCATAAACATGCTTGATCAAAACAAGGATACAAGAACGGGTTACATATTATGCATCTACTTTCATAACTGAAATAAACATTGCAATCTCAACATATATTAACTCATAAAAAGATCCACCACAAAGGTAATACAACGGTGACCGTAATCATGTTCAGCAGCTCATACGGTGCTAATTAGTGAAGCTCAAGAGAGAGATATATATGCTACTGCCACAAACCCATAGTCCAGATGTGGACTACTCCCTCTTCATCATGGAGACGGTGGAGATGTCGATGAGAAGAAGGAGACCTCTCCGACAGCGCTCCGCCGGAGTTTCCCCCCTCCAATCTGCAGCCTCCTGGTCTCTGTTTCTTGTTTCTCTCGTGTGGCGGCTCTCTCTCCGAAAAACGTCGGGGGCTCTTTATATAGTCGTTTTTAGGTCACGAGAAAGTTTTAGAAAGAAGGATCGTCGCAAACGGGGCCACGAGGGCCAAAAGAGGTGGACCCACGCGGCCCCTGTACCTGGCCGCGTGGGGCACCCTCTTTCGCCCCTCCGGCCTCCGTTTGCTTACTTCCTTCGCTCCTAGGTTTTCCTCCTTCCAAAATAATGATTCCCGTAAATTTGCAGCTCATTATGACGTCGTTAAGACCTTGAAATAAATAAGGAAAGAAATAGGGGTTTTCTGCCTGCGCAGGATTAATTCCATAAAAAGGGGAAATCATTATTAATTACCAAAAATCATTAAATAACAATAATATACCCCTTATATGATGTAAATATGAATGGAAAACAAGTGTTATAGTGCAAAGTTCATGTATGCATTTTACATAGATCACCCCATGTGCCTGGCTGAGCGGCACGGGCATAGCACCGGACTTAGACGGGCCGGCCCGCGGGACGTGAGCCCGCGTCCTGTTTGTCTTTTTTTCTATTTTTTCAATTTCAGTTTAAAAAAATGCAAAAAAAATGCAAAAAGGCCTGGCGTGCCGTGCCGGGCTGGCACGCGGGCCTCAAGACGCGGCCCAGGCACGGCACCCGCCTCTCACGGGCCGGCACAGGCACGACACGCCACGGGCCGGGCCAGGCCGGTTCCGGGCTTTTTTCGCGTTCCACGTGCCGGGCCGCAAAAAGCACGGCCATTGGCCAGGTCTGGCCGCGTGGCTTGTGTCATCGCTTCTTTGGTCTCTTCTTTTTCTTTGGTCTCCGCTGCTATTGCGCCCAGTTTGGTTCGTCGCCGCTGTGTCTCTGCTCTTCCTCGCGACGCCAGTGTTCTCGGTACGACTCCAGGCCGCCTTGCGGATCCTATTTTTCTTGGCTAATTTCGCTTATGATTCCGATGCTTTTCGGCTGCAGATCCGCTGCTCCGCCTCTGGATTTGGAGCATTGGGAGGTTGTTCCATTTTCCCCCTTCTGCTTTGTATCTAGATTTTAGATCCTATTTATTTAGACGGCGTTGTGGCGGTATGTGTGTGGTCTGATTTGTTGTTGTGGGGAATGGCGATTTGACGGTGGCATTCGATGGTTTAGTCGCTTGGGCCTCTTCGGGGGAGCCTCTGTTTGTTCTTGCGAGTTGATGGATTTTTTTGGGTTGCTCGGTGCGATATGGGGTTGCTCTATGGGGATTCGTTCTTAGTCTGCATTTTGTTTGCCTGCCCGTCTGTTGTGTTAGATTCGTTGGGGATTTGGTACTAGGTTTCGTTGCTGATTTTTCCTGTTGCGTGTATAAGAGTCTGTCTCCAAGCTTGCTTTGTGCTGATGTGTTCAACGTGGTTTTGCTTTCATTGTTCCTCGTGTCTCCTCATTCCCCTCATCTTCCACGTGACCTAGGTTTTCTGGCCGTCGCCCTGCCCGGCTCCGGTGCAGTACTGATAGGACCGATCTATCTACTGCTACTAGGAATTGGGAAATCACAGGAACAGAACACTCAACGATTACCGGATTTGGAAGTTTATATTGCAAATTGTCACCGGATTACAAGAAGTGGAAGCCGACCTCGAACAGAGGCGGCGCACAAGGGATGAAACCCTAGAAACGAAAAACGAGTGCTACGATCCCGATCGGGTTACATATATATGAGGTTCACGACAAACAAGTGAGCAGGTAGAACTAGCTGAGCTGTAAAGCTATTGCCGGAACTCCTATTGCCGGACGCGCCAGGAGCCCTTGGATTGAAGATCGACGGTCCAGGTTGAACGACGCTGGCGCGAAGAGGTAGTTGAAGAAGAACAGGGGATCAAGATCCTGACAACTCCCCTCCGCCGAGACCAGACTTGCCCTCAAGGCTGGAGGTCTGGGAAGATCTTCTGGATGAAGGAAGCATCTTCCCAGGTGGCTTGTTCTGCAGGCATATTAATCCACTTGATCAACCATTGAACGACAGGAATTTCAATGTTACCTTGTTTCCGTGGTATAAGTTTGCGTTGTAGGATCTTCTCAGGAGCAATTAGTATGGTGCCATCAGCGTTGATGAGAGGCAAGTGAGGGGTTGGAATTGCTTGAGGCCCCAGGTGCTTTTTCAGTTGGCTGACATGAAAGGAAGGATGGAGCTGACAGCCTTCAGGTAGCAGCAGCTTATAAGCAACTGGGCCAATTCTGTCAATTATCCTGAAAGGTCCATAGTACTTGGAGTGGAGCTTTAGACACTTGTGGATGCTAAGTGAGGTGTGCCTGTAAGGTTGAAGTTTGAGGTAGACCATGTCACCTATCTGAAATTCCCTTTCCTTTCTGTTCTTATCAGCTTGTACCTTCATCCTGTTTTGGGCTTTCAGCAGGTTTTGCTTGATTTGGGCTGAGATTTCTTCCTTAGTTGTGTTGTCCAAATCCAGCTCTTGTGGTAATAGTGCTTCTGCCAATTGAGGAGGATCTCTGCCATAAAGTGCCTTGAAAGGAGACATTTGTAGGGCAGTGTGAAAGCAAGTGTTATACCACCATTCAGCCAGAGCTAGCCATTTATGCCATTTTCCTGGATTTTGAAAAGCCATACATCTCAAATACTGCTCCAAACACTGGTTGACCCTCTCAGTTTGGCCATCTGTTTGAGGGTGGTAAGAGGTGCTAAAGTGGAGTTTAACACCCAAGGATTTGAATAATTGTTGCCATAGGTTACTGGTAAATACCCTGTCTCTGTCAGTGACCATGACTGAAGGGAGACCATGCAGTTTAAACACATTTTCTTGAAAGGCTTTTGCTACTGATTGCACTGAAATGGGATGTTTCATAGCAATGAAGTGGGCATATTTAGTGAATCTATCCACCACAACTAATATCAGGTCCTTGTTGTCAGAGAGGGGTAGACCTTCTATGAAATCCATACTGATGTGGCACCAGGCCATGTCTGGGACAGGTAGTGGTTGGAGGAGTCCTGGGTACTTGCAATGTTCAGGTTTATTCAGCTGGCAGATAGGGCATTTCTTCACAAATGCAATTACATCCTGCTTCATGCCAGGCCAGTGAAAAAGCAGTTTCATTCTGTGAAATGTAGCTCTTTCCCCAGAATGGCCCCCCAGTTCTGAATTATGCAGGGCAGTTAGGAGTTTCTCTCTTAGCTGAGTGTTATTCCCAATTACCAACTTATTTTTGAATCTCAGCAGGCCCTGCTTGAAGTTGTAATTGGGGAGTGCATTGGGAGAAATTGACAATTGGGTAATCAATGCTTTGCACTTGCTGTCCTGTTTATAGCTATCTACCACTTCAGTAACCCAGGCTGGTTTGATAGTAGAGGAAAGAAGGGAGTGTAGGTTGTATTTGATTCTGGAGAGAGCATCAGCAGCCTTGTTTTCTTTGCCCTTCTTGTATTCAACCACATAGTTGTACCCCAGTAACTTGACCAATAATTTGTGCTGAATGCCCTCAGTAAGCTTTTGTTCATGGATATACTTCAAGCTCTGTTGGTCAGTCCTAATTATCAAGGAAGAGGCAGCAAAATAATGTTTCCATTTCTTGAGAGCCTCCAGTATGGCCAATGCTTCCTTGTCATATGTGGACATGGCTGCAGCTTTTGGGCCTAGGGCTTTACTCATGAATGCTATAGGCTGTCCATTTTGCATTAACACAGCTCCCACTCCATATCCACAAGCATCAGCTTCCAGGACAAAAGGTTGACTGAAGTTAGGCAATGCCAGCACAGGAGCTGTAGTCATCTTGTTCTTTAATGTTTCAAAGGCATTTTGCTGTTCCTCTTGCCAAACAAATCCATCTTTTTTGAGTGCTTGAAACAGTGGTTTGCAAATGATCCCATAGTTTGCAATATATCTTCTGTAGTAGCCAAAGAGGCCCAAGACACTTCTTAATTCAGATACATTTGTTGGAGTAGGCCATTTGAGCATTGCTTCCACCTTAACTGGATCAGTAGCTACTCCTTCCCCTTTAATTATATGTCCTAGATAGTCCACTTGAATTTGGCCAAAGGAACACTTTGATTTTTTGGCAAACAATTTGTTAATTCTCAAGGCTTGGAATATTTGCCTGAGATGTTCCTTGTGTTCCTTCATGGAAGAGCTGTATACCAGGATGTCATCAAAGAATACCAAGGCAAACTTTCTGAGAAATGGGGCCAGAACTGTATTCATCAGTAGCTGGAATGTTGCTGGTGCATTAGTTAGGCCAAAAGGCATAACTAAATATTCATAATGACCTTTGTGGGTTGAGAATGCTGTCTTAGGAATGTCCTTCTCCTCCATTCTTATCTGATGGTAGCCACTTCTTAAATCTATTTTGGAAAAGATTTTGGCGCCATGTAACTCATCCAGGAGGTCCTCTATCACAGGAATAGGGTACTTATTCTTAACTGTTTGGGCATTTAACTTGCGAAAATCATTCACCAATCGCCAAGTAGTGTCCTTTTTCTTCACCAGGAGAGCTGGAGAAGCATATGGGCTACTACTATCTTGGATCACATTCTTCTCCAACATTTCTTTTATAATAAGTTCCATTGCATTTTTCTGGTGGTGGGGAAGCCTGTAAGATCTCTGATTCACTATTTTTGCTTCAGGAATAAGGGGAATTGTGTGGTCACAGTTTCTTCTTGGAGGCAGTTCAGAAGGTTCAGTAAAAAGGTCCTTGAATTCTTCCAGTAGTGATTCCAATTCAGGGGGTGTAGCCTGAGGAGTAACAGAGGGTGGGACACTCTGTTGGATTAGCAGGACAGCTCCACAGATAGCTTGCTGCAGCAGTTTAGTAATATCTGTGCTTTCTGGGATTGGGTGCTCTTTTGGGAGGCTTTCATCTGAGAATGTATGGCAAGTGCCATCTAAGAGTGTTACTTGCATTTGCATTTTCTTGTAGTCCAATTGAACTGGGCTGTGTGTGTAGATCCAGTCAGCACCCAGTATTAAATCATAGCCCTTGAGTTGCAACAGACGAAAATCAGATATGAAAGGCACTCCTTGGATGGAGTAAGAGCAGTTGTTGCAGGAGAATTCAGTATAGAGTGTTTCACCATTGGCAACTTTGACCTTCAATTTCTTTGTAGGAGCAAAATGGCATTTTGCTTTTTCTGCAAATTGAGGAGTCATGAAGGTGGTTGTACTGCCAGTGTCCACTAATGCAGTAGCATACTGTTTCCCAATTAACACGTTTACTGTGAAGGTATATTTGTTATCTGAAATTCCCAATATAGCATGCATGGAAATTGCTAACTCTTGGTCTGCTGGAGGTTCAGTGGTTTCAACAATATCTCCCTCGTCTGTTTCAATAATATACACTGTGTTGTTATTTGCAGTACTTTCAGCTTGTAGTGCATGGACTTGGGCTTTCTGATTCATTTTGCACAGTGGTTTGTGGCCAGGGAACCAAGGCTCCTTACATTTGTAACAGACCCCTTGTATTTTAGCTTGCTGAATTACAGTAGCCAGAGGTGTTTGTTGTTTGGTGTTATCTGTTGGGACTTGCCGTCTGACAAAATTCTGAGAAGTTGGAGGTGCACTTCTTCGGGTGGTATTGGCTTGTTCAATTCTCCTTGCCATCCACATAGCTTCAGACATATCTCTGGGTTTGTGACATTGCAAATGATGCTGGATATAGTCTGTTAAGCCAGAGATAAAGCTGTTCATATAGTAATCATCAGGTAAGGCTGGGTTGTCCCTTCTCATCAAATTGAGCAGTTGTTCAAATTGCAAGATATAAAGTGACACTGTAGAGGTTTGAGTTAAAGCATGAAAGGACCTCACATTGTCACAGACTGAGGATTCAGCAAATCTGTCACTAATGAGCCTGCAAAACCTATGCCAGGGTAGATTACCTGCTTGAATGCCTGTTCCCCTCCACCATTGAATTGCTGGGCCTTTCAGGTAAGTAGTAGCAATTTCAGTTCTTTGCTCCAGAGGTGTCCTTGCTGCATCAAAGTATTGTTCAATGACTTGTATCCAGGAATCTGCATCCATTCCATCAAATTCAGGAATATTCATCTTTGCAGGTTTCACAGCAGGGGAGTTCCTCCTAGTATCATTGTTTTGGAATAAACCTCTATTACGCTGGTGTGCTGCAAGCCTTTCCCCATCTTCATTGTGACCAGTGTCCCCAATTGCCATGTTTTGTATTTCCTTGTTTACCATGTGCAGTGATAAGGTATCCCTGTTCTCCACATTCTGTGGTCCTTGCCCAAAATTCGGGTGCCTGTAAGTTGTCTTTGGAGTGCCATCAAGATTCAATTCTTTACCATGGCCATCTTGGAGTGTTGCATTCCCCACAATTTTCTGTTGCTGTTGCACTGAAGGAGCAGACAAGTGTTGTGGGTTGGGAGGTGTATGAGGGATTGTACCAGATTGACCAACCTGAGAATCCTCACTGTATTCTGCCTGTCTATCAGCAAATAAACGCTCAAAATTGGACTGAATGTTGATGAAATTCTTTTGGATACTGGCAAAATTCTTTTTCACAGTGTCGCTGAGTGTCAAAAACTCTATCCTATCCTCCTCTCGGTGTTTCTGTAACGTCTGAACATCTAGCTGCAACGATTGTAACTCCAGCATGCCCGTATCATTGGAATCTTCCTTGGTGCCCATGTTGTCACAAGGAAAACGCTGCAGATCGAAATACCGAGGGGAAAAGCTGCTACCTTAGTCCAGAGTCGACTCTGCCGCCGCCGCACCGCCGCCTTCGCCGCCGCGCCTCCAACTGATGCACGGATCTGGGTTGGGTGGTGGGATTTTACAACCAGAGGATTGCCCTCTAGCAACCGCCCCCTACGCCGGATCTGCACCCGAGCTGTGCCGCCGCCGCCAAGCCGCCGCCGTACGCTCCGATGTGCCGGAGTCTCAACACCGCCGCCGGGATCCCGAGCTTGGAAGAGGGATTTTACGAGAGAGCCCAACCTCACCGCGCGCCGAGATCCAATCGCCTCCGAGGAACTAGATGGCTCCTGATACCACTTGATAGGACCGATCTATCTACTGCTACTAGGAATTGGGAAATCACAGGAACAGAACACTCAACGATTACCGGATTTGGAAGTTTATATTGCAAATTGTCACCGGATTACAAGAAGTGGAAGCCGTCCTCGAACAGAGGCGGCGCACAAGGGATGAAACCCTAGAAACGAAAAACGAGTGCTACGATCCCGATCGGGTTACATATATATGAGGTTCACGACAAACAAGTGAGCAGGTAGAACTAGCTGAGCTGTAAAGCTATTGCCGGAACTCCTATTGCCGGACGCGCCAGGAGCCCTTGGATTGAAGATCGACGGTCCAGGTTGAACGACGCTGGCGCGAAGAGGTAGTTGAAGAAGAACAGGGGATCAAGATCCTGACAAGTACATCTCCTCCGCAATCTCATATCTACTCTGCGCCTCTTCCCCTTCGTCCTAGAGTGGGGATTTCTTATTTTTCCTCCTTGGGCTGGTCTAAAGGAGGCGCTAAGTTTTGTTGGGTGGCGGCGCTCGGTGTCGACGGTGTGTCAGTGTGTGGCTTCGTGGAGGCCGTCGCTGCTGGGGCTTACGAGCGCATCGTCGAGCGAACCCTACAGCAACTCTTCTTCATCCTCGCAGATTGTCCTATCCATGTCGTTCTGATGGGTCTCTGTACCATGGAGAGATTTTATCACTTAACACCAGAAGTTGGGGAATTTGTATCACAAAACCACAACTCTAGAAAAAAATTTCACAGAACACCAACTTTTGGGGTAATTGTATCACAAAACACATAATTCTCTACTTGGCCAGCTTGACAAGTAATTAGTTGTCCAGCGTGGCACCCAATTTCCTGTACTCTCTCATGATCATTTTTGTGTAACAATATGACAATATTTAATACACAACAATATTTGCTACACACTTGCAATATTTGCTACACCTTGGTGGTGCTGGAGTTTGCTGGGCCGCAGCTGAAGCTTGTTGAGGTGGTGTTGGAGCATGCCGAGGTGCAGCCACAGCCACGTTGCTGCCCATTTGGCTCTGTACAAATTCATCTGCAGGTTGATTGACACTATGTTGCGTACCCAAAATGCCTAATGTTTCCAACTGCCAGTGTGCCACATTGCCCATCAGCGCACTCCCATGGACAGGAACCTCGCCATAATCCTCAAACCTACACAAAGATAAACTCTGGTTATTATTATGTACAATTCAACTTCAATTCAAGCAAAAAATCAGTCAAAAATCCTACCAGCCAAAATAAATTACATTGACTCCTCAGATTTTCTTTCATTACATTGCACAATCCCAAAACGAAATATGCAGCAACTAATATATCACCACAACATTTATAAAGGAGCTAAATTCCAGTTCGTGGGGAGAGAATGGTTCAGTGCCACGCTAGTGACGCTGGTCGCTATGGGAGAGATAGAGGAGGTCGTGCCACGCTGGACCTGACTGTGGGCCTGAATTCACTAATGGGCTATTAAACATGCTAAGTAGAGATTTATGTGTTTTGTGATACAATTACCCCAAAGGTTGGTGTTCTGTGAATTTTTTTTCTAGAGTTGTGGTTTTGTGATACAAATTCCCCAACTTCTGGTGGTAAGTGATAAAATCTCTACCATGGAGGATATGAGAGCCATAAAATCTGAGCCATCAGAGATGTGGATCCACATGTCCAGTAGGAGATCGACCCGTACTGCAATATATGTGGTATTCCTTCTGGTACTATGCACCTTATCTGTTCCCACTTTTAATCACTATGCAATTACAATGGTCCATATCTCCTGTACTGAGACGATGCACTCTATATGTTTGACAAATTGTTAAATATGTGAACTGTCAATAATGGAGGGGCTCCCCTCAGAATAATTATCATGTTTATTGTTCAATCAACTGTGAGGAAATCTTGGTATGTGTATTATTATATGTTACTGTTGGTAAGTGGCATTCAAACCGTGCCTCTTCTACCTACAAACAAGCAGATATGCCAATGATTCTCAGTCAGATTCTTAAGAAAAAAACGATGGTTAGCTTTGAAAAATAGTCGCAATGTTTTTAAACATACTCCATTCAGGTTGTCGTACATATTCTTCATTGATTGTAGTGTGGTTCTTCTTTATTGTGTATGTAAATTCTCAAGATTTGCAGGTACCTTCTAGGTGTGCCCATGCTCCTGAGTGTGGTGTTCTTTAGAGAAACTGACTTTTAGCTTTGACAATGAAAGACAACCTTCTGAATGAGACACGAGCCAGGTTACTCATGTCTACATGGCCAACGATTTTGGCTATATGTTTTACTGCATGGATGCTTTAGCTAATAGCTACAATCGTTATTTGGGCAACTCATGTTTATATTTTTTGTTTGGAAAATAGTAGGAAGAATATTAGTATTTCAAGTACCTAATGCGTGAGAAATACAGTATGCTTAGACACTCTCAACTAACTTATGTGAACAAAGATTATCCTTCATTTAGATTTATATCATTGAACAATCGATTTTGCACCACCCGCACCCTATCTCGTTGATTCTAACCAGAACTAGCCTCTCTCAACTAACCTATGTGAACAAAGATTATCCTTCATTTATATTTATATCATTGAACAATGGATTTTATACCTATGGTTAGTACCATAGAAAGGAAACTCTAGCATTTCTCCCAGGACACATAAAAATCTTGTAGTCTGTGCATCCCTAAATATAGGGGAGGTGGCGTTGCGGCATTGCCGGTAGGCCGACGCATGTTTGCTACAGTAGGTTCAGCATGCTGGCACCTTTCAGCAGCGAGCCGACATCGCGGAAACTGGGTGTCAGGGCTCCGAAGACTATGTTGTCTTCCACATCGACAACTACGATAAGGCGGCCACCAGTTATTGTTTATATTCCTAATACAGAGAAACGTGTACTCATACAAATTCTTTTTTTTTTTATTTCGTAGATAATCAATTGAGCTAGCATCATTTCTTGAACTAAGCTTGGAACACACTTAGATATGGTAGAACATGCAAGATCAACAGATCCGAGAGGGGAATATTTCAGGTAAGTTATAAATGAATTGGAGATCTGAAATGAATATACGAGTGTTATTAGCTATTTAGCCTTTTTTTCCTTCACGTTTGGATTTGAGAATTATTTTACCACCTCAGTACTATACTGCAGACACACCATGATTAAACTATTTGAATGTTTTCTTCTATGCGGAAACTTTCTTAAATTTAGTTATGTAGAATAATCTACTTGAGTTATGTTCTTTTCTGCTGATAAACTTTTTCTTAACATCAAGGCCTCATTGATGTTGCAATGCATATAACGTTTTCATGGCCCACTGATGCCTCTCACTGATCCCCTAATATAGAGAAAAGTATACTCAGACTAATCCTTTTCATGTTTCTTAGATAATCATTTCAACTAGCATTGTTTCTCAGCATAGAAGATCAACAGATTAGGGAAATATTCCAGGTAAGTTGTAAATTTAGTGGAGATCTGAATACATAAATGTTATTAGTTTTTTCCTTAAGAACTTTGAAAGTAAAATCGCCATTTGGATTGGGTGGAATCTAGCTTTGCATGGTACTAACAACACTCTTGGTATGATCATATTCCACCTCACACCGTCACGCAGCTCTTCCGCACTCAAGGGAACCCCTCCGGCGCGTCCTCCCTGCCTTCTCTGCTCATGTGATACTACGCCCACGCTCCTCCACCTTTAGTGCCAATACTGACGGGGCCAGGTCGATGTCAACGTAACCCTGGTGAGGCGTGGCTACTACCTCGGATCCTGGCGTCGCATGATGACGGCTATTTGTCTGGGCTGCAACTTGCCGCAGTAGTGAGTGACCACACCTCTTTGACTCCGGTGTCTCTTGTGAGATGTGGTTAGGCTTCAAAGAGAACAATGATCATGCTGCATTGCTTGGGGCACCTTGTTGATTTATGTTTTCAATTTTCTCATGCTGTTATGATTTTTATCCTCAGTTGTATGATTTGATTTAGGTATGTATGAAAACTTGCGTTATCAGTTATCACACTATCTGATTCGTGAAGGTAATGCAGAACGGTCTTTCACATGCTCAGTTTCATATACCTTGAGTTTTTTTTAAGAGGTCTGTGACACCTTTAATTAGCAAACGTGGGTGGTATGTCTTACTATAATTTTGTATTTGTCTCGGTGGTGTAAAGATGGCTCTGCTTCTTCGTGAAGTCTGTCCATTTAGATGTATCATTGGATTCAGATTAATCTCTTCCTTTTTGCCTTCCTCTTACTTAAACGGATATGTGCTCTTCATTGATATGTAAGTGTGGTACCAGTATTCCATTCTCTTCGTTAAAATACATATTTCACAATATTATTTCTTGATTTTGATTGAGTGGGATACTCTATCTAATTTCCATCTTCTCGATGCAAAGACCATAAAATGGTTTATCGATTTATTTTTGTTAGGCCAGTCTATGACTGAATATATTCGTAAGAACTGAGTAGGGAGAGAGAGCCTGAGTTGTTATCTAATAACTATTCCCCCCTTCTTGATTGATATAGTTCATCAAAATTCATAGTTATTAGCCTATTGCTTAACAGTGCAGTGGTTTAGTACATACTCTCTACAGCTTTAGGTATGCTTGTGATCTTACATCTTCGTTGCTTTCATGAGGATATGTCATGATCAATTTAAGTAGCCAGCAAGATGGTTTAAGGCCTCAGGCTGCAAAGTCTGTACGAGTAGCATATGAACTATCTGCATACGGATGCTTTTGTTTAGAGCATCTCCAACAGGCGCGCGATCACGCGGCGCACTAAAACCAGTATACCGCGCCGAAATAACTTTTAGCGTGCGCGGGAGAAGTGGTTTTCTGGAAGCGCTAAACTATTGCGCGCCGCGGTAGCACTTCACCAGGTGTGCTAAAATGCAGCGCGCGTGCCCACTAGCCGGCGCTAGCCAAAAAGAAAACAACATATCAATTTGCTAAAATGAAATAAAGGATGCTCTCTAACATAAAAAAATATGCGAAATTATGACTTGATTAACATAGCATAGTTCAAATTTATGACATAGTTCAAAATCATCAAACCATAACCAAGTTCATTATAAATAATTCATACAAACAAATGAAACATCAACAATCATGTCTCATTTTGTTCTTCCTCCTCCTCATCTTCTTCCCCCTCTTCATCTTCACGCATATTCTCGTCATCATTGGAAACTCGAACGGTGTTTCCACTATCTCCAAAGGCACCATCGCTAGGCATAGGAGGCACATCGGAGGCACCAATACCTCCCATACCGTCAATGCCACCCATGTCATCCATGCCAACCGGAGGTTCACTCGTTCCTCCCATGCCAACCGGAGGTGCACTCGTTCCTCCCATGCCACCCATGTCATCCATGCCAACCGGAGGTGCACTCATCCCTCCCATGCCTCCCATACCACCCATGCCTCCGTATGCTCCCATTCCGAAACTCATTCCTCCCATGGCACCAATGTCTCCCATGGCTCCCATCCCTCCCATGGGAGACCCAAAACTAGTGCCACCCATGCCTCCGTATTCATCATGTGCTTCATTGGTGTGAGACCAATTGTTGGAACCAACACCCATAGTTGTGAAATATGTTTCATCATTGAAACTACAAGGTGTACAACAAGCTAAATGAATCTATACCTCATATGCAAGCATTTATCTAACAACAACAAAAAGAAACAAAAAGAAACTAAATTTTATACCTTTGGGGATTCCTCAACACCATGGGCGCAGCAAATTCCGCCGGTGGAGGCAGGGGCGGCGCAGCCGCGGTCGAAGGCACGGTCGGAGGCGCGGCCGGAGGCACGGTCGGAGGCGCGGCCTTCCTCCGACGCCTAGCAATGCCGTCCGCCTTCACCTTCTTTTTGCCTGCCGCCGCCGCGGCCACCAGCCGCTTGGAGACGCCGGTCCAAGGCTTCCCGCCGGGCCACGAAGAGGCCGCGCGCGATGGCGGTGCTTGGGGGTGGTGCGATTCCGGTCAACCCCGCGCTAGGGTTTGCGGCGGCGGCGGCGGCCGAGGGGGTGCGGCTGTACGTAGGGGTTGCGAGGGTGTCGGCGACGCCATCCATCGAAGAAATTTCGCCCGCGGCCGCGCGGGGACGGGAGGAGGACGGGCGCGCAGGAGGTTTTAGGTCGGCGGTTGGATTCACGCGCTCAGTTCTCTTCACCCAGCGCGCTAGAGCGGGTGCGCAAAATACACCGCGCGCGATGCATCTTTTCTCATCGCGCTGGCCCCTTTTTACTGCACGTGGGATTATTGCGCGGCTGCTGGAGCGCCGGTTTTTGCCCCGCGCGGTAAAGTGGCGGTTTTTTGTGCGCGCGGCATATATAGCGCGACTGTTGTAGATGCTCTTAGTCATTGCAGTTTAAAATGAGAAAGCTAACACTCGGTTGAATGACCGAAGGTCGGTAATTTTGTGTTTCAACTTTCAAGCTTTGGTTGTTTTAATGGAACCGCATTTGAGAGGTTATATGATATTGTACAGACTTGTGATTTTGAATGTGAGTGAAAGTACCCTATCGTCTCCCTTTTTTTAGTACTATTCTGATGTGCCTTCATATATACTTCCTTTTCCTTCTTCATTTCCGATTCTAAAGCATATAGTAAACTTATGCTGGTTTATTCATAGCAACCCATATCTTTCGAATCTATATAATATTATATGCATATATTGAGTTCACACAACTTGTTTTTGTGATTGTTGCTTTTTACCTGTGGCCACGAAAAAACTGTCATATAAATTGCATTTAAACCAAAAGAGAAGGATAATACGTTTACCTTGCGTTCTTGCTTAATTAAGACCATGTAAACGTGTCCCATTTTAAGTTACTATGTTATGTTATTGCCTCACAAATGAAAAGTAAATATATTCCCCTTGATTTTTTCCCCACCGGAGAGCTCAAAATGCAGATATTGCCTCACATGTTTTTGCTACAACTTTTTTTAATCACAATTAAGTTGTTATACTCATTCCTCCGTTAGTTTGAATTGCATCCTTTCAGTTGTTGTAAATGCATTGTTGACAACATTGGTTTTATTCGCATAGACATACTACACAATCAAATGATGGTCGTTACACCTACATTCCTACACTCGGTTAATGTCAAAATCCTCCTGCAGTCCCAAAATCCCCCCATCTCTAAGACCTATTTGCATTAATTCTCCTTCAACTAGTGGTGGTTTGGTCTCTCCATCAATACATGAAAGATTTAAACCCCAATAAGAAATTACCTTGGACAAAGATATTTGGCTATTGAGTCCTATAAATTAGGACGGAGGGAGTAACTAATTTCACTAAATCTGGTCGGTGGGCTGCTTGATCGTACCGTCACTTTCTGCTTCCACCCAATGCACAACCTGAGATGATTTACTGCCCTACAGTGCATGTATGGATCATTATTGTGCTCATTAAGGTTACCTATTGTGTTGTTCTCTACGCCTCACCCGTCAAATTAAGGCAAGTGCTTTTACATGGAATCGGCCTACAAGCTACAGGTAAGAGTCTTAAAACCAATGCTGGTCTCCTCTCCTGAACATATGGAAATCTAATCAGCTTGATTATTTTATCATCTTCCTATGTACTAAGACATACAAAGATAGTAGCGCTGCCTGCAGCCATGGCATTGACATGTATATTTGGTTCAACTTCAGCACTATAATGCCCTCAAAAAAAAAAAAAAAAAAAAAAAAAAAAAAAAAAAAAAAAAAAACAGCACTATAAGAACTAACTGCTGCACAGTTTATGAGGCCCCAGCAAGGCAGCATCCCTTTGTTGGCTTGAGTACCCCGGATAGTTATTTATTTTCTATATGAAGCCGTGGTTCTTTAATATCACACATCGAATCTGAAAGTGGAAACTAAACTAACGTAACAATACAAGGTTGGTGCGCTTCCATTATTTACAGGTTGAAGTAGTGATGCACTTTGTTTAGCCACCACATTAGTTGTAGATTTTTCATTCTATCTTCACTGGCAGAATCATCATGAAATAAATAGGATGCCTTCTTTTTAATAGTGATTTGTTTTGCAGGTTTAAGGTAAGTATTAGTCCATTTATATCAGCCCTCGAGTTTGTTAGAACTAACTTGAAAAAGAACAGGTAGGTAAACATTAGTGATCCTTAGATGAAACCAGTATAATATTTTTTTATCAAGTACACTAATTGTTGATACATCCATATTTACTTACTTTTAATTTAAGAATCAGAATATTTACCTTTATCTATCCTACAATTTGATTAATTTTTTTGCAATTAAGCCCAACTTAGTTTCAGGTTACCTAACTTGATTTCTCCAACATATTGGGCTATATGCATTGTCAACTGAAATGCAAATTCGCTCAAAAAAAAAAAAAAAAAAACTGAAATGCAATTGTTCAGAATGAACTAAAATATTTCCTTGATATTTTTATGAATATTGAGTAGATACCTAACCATCGCACCAGCAGTGCTGCCTGCTGATGCGTTTACCTCGGCAGGTTATTTGTTCCAGAACGAACCATATGCACGCTTGATGTCTTCTATTTAAATCGCCTGCTCATGTGGCTTATGCAAAACTATTGCTTCATGTCTCTAGCCTTTTACCCTTCAGACAAAAGTTGGGGAGAGTGGAGACCACGCTGCTGATCTTTGGTAGATGCTTCATGCCCTGCTATTTTGCTAGCATATATTAAAAAAATAAGGTATTCCATACAAATGGTTTTTCTTCTTCTATTTTTTAGAGTAGAAACCATACTTATCCTGTTGGAAGGAAGAAACACTATTTGCTGCCATGAACATCGTGCTAAGAAATTGACAAGGGCAACAGCTTAACAGGGAATAGTGCTCTATGTGACATGTTACAATAATAAAAATACTATAAGCTTTCCTTACAAATCTCGAACAAATGACGGAAATTTGCATGTTAACGGTCATGTTTGAACCATCATATTTACTAGATGAATTAGCGAGCTTCGCCTCGCCGGCTGCATCCCGTCCTGGCCCAGCATGTCATGTGCGTTGGAAGTGTAGGGGTTCTCAGCCGTGATGTTACTTCGTTTTCAGTGTTGGCCTGTTTAATATAAACGCGGCTGTTTCTAATACGTGACCCCAAAATGACAAGGGTAGATCGGTGAGGGACATCATGGACCGCACGCTATCCAGTAGGGTGCGATTACGTTGCTCGGAAACACCATTACGCTGTGGTGTTCCAGCCGGCGTAAGTTGTGGTTCAATGCCACATGCCTTGAGATGCGTGTCAAACTCAAAACTCAAATATTCACCTCCTCGATCCGATTGAAGATGCTTAATTTTCTTGTTAAGTTGATTTTCCACTTCACTCTGAAATTCCTTGAACTTTTCAAAAGTTTCAGATTTATGTTTGTTAGAGTATATGTCTTGTACTCGTACACATCATGTATAGATTCCTAGGCTATCAACTGAACCGTGTATATCTAGATTGATTCGGTTGTTGTATTCCTTGGTAGCCAAGGCATGTACTCTATATAATGATTAACGTGAGATCGCTCCAGGTGTAGCCAAGCCGATCCATCAGCTCGACGTCAAGAACGCCTTCCTCCATGGCAATCTTGATGAAGAGGTCTACTGCCAGAAGCTGCCCAGATTTGTGGACGAGCGCTTCCCCCACTACGTCTGTCGCCTCCACAAGTCACTGTACGGTTTAAAACAAGCTCCACGGGCATGGTACCAGCGCTTCGATCTCTTCACACATCAACTCGGCTTCGTCACCTCGCAGTCTGATGTGTCGCTGTTCGCCTACCATCATGACGGCGAGCTCGCCTACATCCTGTTGTACATCGACGGCATCATCATCACCGCCTCCAGCGACCAGCTTCTCCATCGCCTGACTCGGCTGCTGCACTCTGAGTTCGCCATGACAGACCTTGGAAATCTCTCCTTTTTCCTTGGGATCTCTATCACGCGGACGGCCTCCGGCATAGTTCTCTCTCAGAAGCAGTATGCTATTGATCTTCTGCAACGCGTCGGCATGGTCGACTACAACCCATGCTCGACGCCCATCGACACCAAACGCAAGCTGTCAGCCGCCGATGGTGCCCTACTCGCTGATCCAACGGAGTATCGGAGCTATGCAGGCGCCCTTCAGTACTTGACGCTCACACATCCCAACATTGCTCATGCTGTCCAGCAGGCCTGCCTCCACATGCACGCCCCCCGCGAGCCTCACCTGAACTTGGTGAAACGGATACTCCGCTACATCAAGGGGACCCTCGACTTCAGCATGCATCTCTCCAGCTCCTTGCCAACCACTCTCACAGCCTATACAGACGCGGATTGGGCTGGCTGCCCGGACACGCGCCGGTCGACGTCCGGCTACTGTGTCTACCTCGACGACAATCTGATCTCCTGGTCGTCCAAGCGGCAGAAGACGGTCTCTCATTCGAGTGCTGAGGCGGAGTACTGAGCTGTCGCCCATGTTGTTGCTGAATGCTGCTGGATTCATCAGTTACTTGGCGAACTTCATCATCCTCTCTCGACCGCTATAGTCGTCTTTTGTGACAATGTCAGCTCCGTCTACATGGCCTCGAACCCGGTTCAGCATCGGCGCACTAAGCATATCGAGCTCGACATTCATTTTGTCCGAGAAAAGGTATCGCTTGGTCAGGTTTGAGTTCTCCATGTGCCTTCCTCTCGACAGTTCGCTGACATCATGACCAAGGGGCTCCCGACACAGCTGTTCAATGATTTTCAGTCCAGTTTGTGCATCTTTCCAGTTGACGCACGATCTGAGGGGGGATGTTAGAGTACTAGATTCGAACGGCGCGGCTCGCCGCGCAACGCTTGTTGCTTCTTTGAATTTTTTCCCGTGGTTACCACCATTTATACAGATCACTTAAAGGACATTTATATGTCCATATGAACTTCAATCACTTTTTGAAGTCAAACATATCAAAATGATTAATCTAGCATGCTATCAGGCTGCGGAAAAAGGTTAATTTAAAAATTACTAATTTTCCTAGACAGGTTATAGTGTAAGGAGATAAAGAAAGCTACAATCTCTTAGGTAGTATCTTTTTCTGAAAATAGAAATAACCAATAAACAGATCACCTCAGAAAACTTAGCTATAGAAATGTGAACTGATCAACTCTATAAAGGGTTAAAAAACCTTTATCTAATTTGGAGAGGCCAGTATGACAGATGTTAACAGGCTAATGTTAGAAATAGGACAAAATTTAAGGTGTTCTAACACGGGTGGCTATCGCCTTTCATGTAATCAACAATACATCATTACCGGTTTAAAAAATTGCAACATGCATGATATGAAAATATACTATTATTAGCAGCACATAATTTGGTTATCTTTCATAGTACAAACATCAGAAAATGTGGGGTCCCTATGATCTCTTACTCTATAAACATGTAACACAACCGGCATCCGTCTGATAAGCATTATGACGACTCATATCGGCCATGTCGATCGATGCCAAGTTCCAATTTCCATAGCAAACCGGCGTCGGCCGCAAATCACAAATCCACATCTGCTGGCCACCGTATTGGATCGGTGAGATTTCAACCATGGACATCGGGGCTTGAACCATGGATACGCCGCCACCGTCATCCGAAATACGCCTAAGATTAAGACATAATCAACGCCGCCGTCGTCTCCTGGCACGGTCTCTAGGCGACCCGCCGCCGTTCCCCTTACGTGGCGGCTCGACCCACGCGTTCTCAGGCCTGGCAGGAGAAGACTAAGCACCGGGCCCTAAGTATCATCCGTCACAATGAATCCAAAAATAACAAAAAGGCATGGGAAATGTACTTCATATGGCGGGCTAGACGGATCTTTACCAGATGGAAAAGATGCTCATCATCCAGAAAGAAAATCACAATGATTATGTTGGGCACAAGGCTAGTGCATTTGAGTGTCTTCCCATAGTCTGTGTGCAGCAGCGTTGAAGATGCAGCAGTGCTATCTAAATACAAAGTGTCAGCAGATCATAAAGAGTAGAAGTTAATCATAATTAGTACAATGCTAATGAATAACGTACTACCTCCGATCCAAATTCTGCCCAGGTTGAACACTATGTACTGAATCTGATATTCTACTGGCCTTTTTACACTGAGACCACTCCACAAATAGAGATACAATTCACAACAAAGAATGAAATAGAAACCTGAACCAAATTATTATGTAACGTACTGTATAGCCTTATAGCACAAAACAGAACGAAAATAGAAAGCTGAACCAAATTATTCTATAGCTCATTGTAATGCCCTGTTGCACAAAACATAACGAAAATCGAAATCTGAACCAAATTATCCTGTAAATCACTGTAATGCCTTGGTGCAACAGAACTGTAGTAAACTCAGCAAAAATAAGGGTAAATTGCTGCTCCATCCGGTGGAAAGCACTTTAGCATATATACTTCAATAGGACTATACTCCAGAAGAAAGCTGAAAGGTAATGCAAATTATGGAGCAGCAGCTTGCACTCTTTCCATTAAATAGAAGGAACAATGATAGAAGGAAATCAAGTTGCAAAGGAAATCTTTTTTGGAGGGACAGATAAAAGAATGGAACATGTAATGAAGGTCCTAATACAATTTTATTTTTTCAACCCAACAAAGTATCTCAGATGAATTTGAGAGCTCCAGTGGCAGCTGAGAAATAAATGGAAGTTGCTATATACCGATGGAAAGATATTCTAAATTTTCGATACTCTACTTTCACTGATATCAAGAGTGAACTTTATTACTATTCTTTAAAGACAGAGCAATTAATTGTATCCTGAAAAAAGTAACCAACACAAAGAATCATAACCATGCATCCTTTGAATCCAATTTAGATGGATTAGAAGTAACTAACCTGTAACCAGCATGGCTTCCAAAAGGCCTCCAAATCAAATAGATAACAACAGTGACTGCAAAAAAAAGGCTCCTATAATGGATCCAACCAAAGTTCAACAGAAACATCAGATCACAGGGGCAAATAACTATTCTAGTAAAATTTACAGAGCTAATAAACTGAGGATGGGAAGTAAAGTACCTGCTGCAACTGAACATCAATATTCAGTGACTTCAACATGGCCATGTTTAATGCTTCCATTATATTTCATTCACTGCCATCCTACAGAAAAGGAAAAGGAGGTCAATATGGAAATAGTCCAGTAGCCTAAGCACACTTCTTTCACTTTAACAAATTGTAATCAAGAATTTCATAATGCGAGCAAGGATCAAAAGAAACATGCCACGTAATAAATGTGACAATGATTCATGCTAATCACTTTACTTAAACTAAAAGAAAGACAAGGGAGATTTTAGTTCAGCAAAACATGGGAGTAAATTTTCTGAGATAACATTGGTAGTTAGCACCAGGCAATACCAGAATGACAGGTAGATGGTTGAGGTTATTTTGTAATCAAAGCATTCAAAGATTTCAGGTTATTGACAGGTAGATGGTTGAGGTTATTTTCTGTTACCCCTAAGCATTAACAACTAATGTATTTGTCTTAATGCATTAGTCTTAACTAAAAGTTACATGAATGCATTTGTCTTAACAGGTACTGTATTTTTCCTTCTCATGTACATGTAATATACGTGTGGACAGCAAGAATTTGTAATGGATATACCTCTATGCATAGCACCGGATAGGAAAACAAATAATATTTTTGATTGGACAGCACAAAGAGCCCAGAAACTGCATCTATCTTTGTCCATAGCCAACCAGAAGCAAAACAAAAAAGGATTCATGCACACACCTGAAACCAGAGCTTCGAAAGGAGCACCGGATCCAACCTAAAGCAAGTGTACGTCGACTACAAAGAAAAGATGGTGACCACGAAGCTTAATCAGCCAGATCCAATATAAAAATAGGTAGAATGCAAGACGCCGAAAGATACCACTCGAAGGAGGAGATCCAGGTGCAAGCTACCTCAACCTGCGTGGGATCCCTGCCGCGCCGTCGGACGTACGCGTGACGGCGGTCGAGGAGCGGGACGGCGGTTGCAGCTTCGGAGCTCGCACGGTCCGAATCGGCAGTGGAAGCAGCGGAGACGGCAGCGAGATCCAATCTGAAGAGCAGCAAGATCCAAACTGAAGAGGCAATGGGAAGGAGAGCTGTGCGGAGAGAAACGGCCCGGCCCCTAACCTATCGCTCCTCCTCAGCTGCAACGGCACGGCGGCGTACTCCGACGGCGCCGTCCCGCCGTACTCCGATCTGGCCGTGAACCCGCACTACGATCTGTTTCCTAGCTCACCCGCCTCTGATCTGGTCTCGGACGTGGTGGTGGACGCGTAGTGGTCCTCCTCGTCCTCCCATCCGGGCAGGAATGGGAGGGCACCCAGAGGAGGAGCCGGACGGACGGGAGCGGAGGGAGCTCGCCTCCTCTTCCTCCTCCCCAATCCCTCCCGTGTCTGTCGTCGCCGCCGCCATGCCGAGCCACCGCTCTGCCCGGCCGCCGCCGTGTCCAGCCACCGCTCTGCCCGGCCGTCGCCGTCCTGCCTTGCCTGGCCGCCGCCGCCGCCCGTGCATGGGAGCTCGACCTGGAAGGAGAAGGGGATTGGGGAAGAACTGCCTTTCGGTGCCTCTGCTGGACGACGAGGAGGAGGCACGCGAGGGATGGCCAAGGACGGCGAGGACTGCGGCGGCGGCGACGGGCTGGACGGCGAGGAAGAGGATTGGGGAGAGACTGGACGCAGGGATTGGCTGCGGCTAGGGTTTTCCCACTGGTGGACGCGGCTTATATATCCCTAGCGCGAAAAGACGATTCTACCCAGAGCGGCTCCGTCGGAATAACGGCCACTGCCACCGCGCCCGCAGAGGCACCGAAATTTCCAGCCATAAAGTCGATGACAGGTGGGACCAGACACAGTAAAAAAAAACAGCGTGATCGGACGGCCGAGAACGCATCTGGATTCTATAGGACGGTCAGCATTTGCTGAGCTCTGGGAAGCGCCGGTCTCTACCGAAGGATGTGTTTTTTAGATACGTCTTGTACTCGTACACATCATGTATAGAGTCCAAGGCTATCAACCGAACCGTGTATATCTAGATTGATTCGGTTGTTGTATTCCTTGGTAGCCAAGGCATGTACTTTATATAATGATTAACGTGAGATCGCCCCAGGTGTGGCGTTTCCCAAACATACTCGTTCGCTATGTTTCATTAAGTAAATATATCCATATCTACTCAAATCATCTGTCGTGGTGGTGCACAGACAGATGCCATAGATAGGCTTAAGGTGGGGCCGATTGGACGCTGAAGGTACCGGGGAGGGCTTGCACGTGAAGACGCACACAGAGACGCACACACACACACACACGATTTACCCAGGTTCGGGGCTCTCGTGAGGAGATAACACTCCTACTCCTGCTTGTCTGATCTATATATGTGGGTTACAACTGAGTTACAAGCTGCTCCTTGAGCTGTGTAAGAAGAACTAAGAGCTTTGGGGTCTCTACCGAGTCTCACAACTCTCTACCGAGTCTCGGAACGGCTCACAGGCTCTCTGGTCTAGTGTGCTCTCTTGTGAAGCAAAGTCTCAGCGATCTAATGAAGCGTCCCCGTAAGAGGAGCCCATGGTGCTCCTTATATAGGGAAACCCAGTGTACAGAGTTAGGGCTGACGTTTGTGCTGGCGTAGGCAGCACTGTGGCCACGCCGGGGTCTCTGACTGCTTCCGTCACCCCTGCGTGGCATGTCCAATCCACCAACTCCTGTGCACTGCTCCACTGTACTGCCTCGGTCAACAGCATGGAGGTCTGACTGCCCATGCTACCACCGAGTCAAGGAGTTGGCAGCACGTCCTGTCCTGCCAGTGGCAGGCCCCCTGCCCCGTGATTGTAGGGACAAGATGTACACCACGACCAATGCCGAGATAGAGCTTCATTCCTCCCGATCCGGCATAGGCATGCCAGACATTTCCTAACTCAGTTTCTTCTCCCCTGCACATAAGAACAACAAAGGAGATCCCGACATATAGTACACATGATCCGACATAGGGCTATGTCGGTCAGCCCTTACCCCGGTTGACCCCGAATAAACCCATGTGCATGTCGGTTTATCATCAACTCGGTCAACTCCGAGTTGAAGCTTATTTCACCATATTGACCCCACTCGGGGGCTGCCCCCGACATTAGTCCCCGAAGCTGGCGCGGTCCTGCAGCCTCGGATGGAGGGCCACGGCAGGTTTGGTTAGAACTAGCCGAAGATGCTCAGCATGCTCTTCCTCGGTTTTGGAGTAGACAAGGATGTCATCAATGTATATTATGACGAACTTGTCGAGGTATTCATGGAAGATGGAGTTCATAAGCCTCATGAATGTATCCGGGGCATTGGTGAGGCCAAAAGACATGACGTTGTACTCATATAAGCCATAACGAGTAGTGAAAGCCGTCTTCGGAATATCCTCCTTTCTGATTTTTATCTGATGGTAGCCTGACCTCGGATCCATCTTGGAGAACACAGTTGCACCAGCTAGCTGATCGAATAGTTCAGTTATTCGGGGAATATGATACTTGTTCTTGATGGTTACCACATTCAAAGGACGGTAATCAACAACCAGACGAGGAACATTTTAATCCCTCTTTTTGACAAAGATGACCGGGCAGCTGCAGGGTGAGCTACTAGGCCGAATGAATTCCTTCTCCACTAACTCATCAATTTGTTTCTTCAGCTCAGTCAGCTCTTCCGCTAGCATGCGGTAGGGCCTTTTGGAAATAGGAGCAGTTCCCAGAATCAAATCAATGACAAACTCCACACTTCGATCAGGTGGCATGTCAGGCAACTCTTCAGGAAATACGTCGGGAAATCACACACCACATCTACCTCATGCATTTCAGGCGGGGTGATACCTTCCATGAAGTATAGACTGATCTCCGAAGAGAGAGGAGTGGTAGCAGAAGGAACTGCGGATGAAGGGGACCAGTAACGCACTGTCCCGTAGGTTGGGTGGATCACGGTGACAGTCTTGCTAGCACAATCCAAATTAGCCTGATATTTGACTAGCCAGTCCATGCCCAGAATAACATCTACACCATCTGACTTCAGGGCTATCAGCTGGAACGGAAAGGGTATTGAACCTATGGAAATCTGAACCTCAGAAGTAACCCACTTGGTTTGCCAACGAGACCCTGTGTTTTAACCACTAGAGGGGAGTCCATGTTCTCAAACGGTATTTGGTGGCTATGTGCGAATGATATGGATATGAATAAATGCGATGCTCCAGAATCGAATAAAACTGAAGCCGGATATGTATTAACTCGAAGCGTACCCATGAGAACACTGGGGTCCTCTTCAACTCCTTCAGCAGAGACATGGTTCAGCCGTCCACGGCTGACAATCGTAGCCTTGGCTGCTGGTGTGGAGGGAGCGGGTGCCTTCTCAGAACAATCCTTCGAGAAGTGACCTGGCTGGCCACAGTTGTAGCAAGTGAGCCCCGGTGGTGCAGGCAGCCGAGGTTGAATGCCACTTCCAGCCGCACCCAAGGTCGAAGTAGCTGGGCGAGGTGGAGGTGGCAAGTATCCTGAGGGCCTTGGCAGGTAAGGAGCACGTGGCACAGCGCTAAAAGGCACGAAGACCATGCGCTTCTTGCCCTCAGAAGAAGAGGAGCTCTGCTTGTCCATTGGAGCTGGCCTCTTGGAAGCCTCCAGCTCCTTCCTACCTTGCTCCATTGTGAGAGCATGGTTGTACAACTCCTGATAGGACTGGAACTTGAAGGGAAAAAGCTAATATCGGAGCCGAGGTGCAAGCCCGTTGCGGAATAAATACTGCTTGTCCTCATCATTTGTCATGTCTCGAGGGGCGTAACGAGAGCGGTGGTTGAACTCACGCCCATAGGATTGGACGTCCATGCGTCCCTGGGTCAAATCCAGGAACTCCCTCCTCTTGAGGTCCATGATGGGCTTGGGGATGTAGGCCGCACGAAAGGCAGTGCGGAATTCAACCCAGGTGAAGACATGGCCAGCATCAAACAACGACACATGGCTTTCCCACCCGGAACCAGCAGCTCCATTCAGAAGGTAGGTGGCGAAGTTCACTTGTTCAGCCGCCGGCACGTGCAGTGCGAAGAACTTGCGCTCGAGAGCCCGCAGCCAGTCATCCGCATCCAACGGCTCTCTAGCTTCAGAGAAAGTCGGTGTCTGGGACGCAAGAACTCCGTGAGGGTGTTGCAGTCGGTGTTCCTATGCGCTCAGAATGGATCATCGGCAACGCAACACCTCGATCATGCCATGAACACTGGCATAGCTATCAATGCATAATAGAGAGATCAAGACTGCGGAACATCTGGCACATCACAGACTCTACGCCACCAAGAGATCATATAGCAACTCATATAATGAGAAATATAGCAAAAGTACACAATAGAGGTCATAGACCCATCATTACAACAAGCGGAAGCAAATAGTTGTCTAACACAACAAGATCCAAATTATGGCCTAAGAGGCCTACACATAAACATCCTGTGCCAGCCTGTTCCATGACGTCCCAAGCTGCCACCTGGGAACCCCATACTATTCGTCGATGTCAACGAAGAACCCACCTTCCTGTTCGGTGACGTCCTCCTCTGAAACAATTAATAATCAACAAAGAGAGACTGAGTACGACATACTCGCAAGTTTAGTAGGGCGATATAGGCCCAATGATGACGAGGCTCTAAAGCTGTATAGTGGTTGTTTTGCATAAAGCTTGTTTTCATTCTTAAAGACATAATTGACTCATGGCATCGACTACTCAGAAGGTTTTTCATAAAAGGGATAAGATAGTAAACTTTCTTTCTTCCGTTCACCTTGAACCCATAGTAGCCAGAAACACCACTCGTCTCCACCAAGGCACTCCCTCGAGGAAATGAACCTTTTAACACACGTTGAGTTGCAACCTCTAGTTGCCAAATTTTAGTTAAGTTTATATTTTCTATGGTCTCGTATATTCATTCCTAAGTCGTCCATAACCGCGGACACGGATTTTCGAAAAGATTAAACCCTGCAGGGGTGTACTAATTTACCCATTGATACCGTCCGGCTCACCTGATTAGCTCTCTTCCGGGGAAAGCCAGCGAGTGGGAGCGGTTAGACCTTTACCATGCATGAGGCTTACTCAAGGATCATCAGTGTGCAGAAGGACAGGTTCAGCACCTCCAACGCCCTGCCCCGCGGCCACATCCTATACACCACCGTCTTCACCGAGCCTTTTTCTACCCACACACTCACACGCAAATGGAAAGCTCAAACTAGAGGACCCTTGACAAGCCCCTCACAAATTATTCAGTCAGTAAGGATTCCATATGTCCCACCAATGGAAGCACGCTCGATCTTGGTTCTAGAGACAAGAACTCGCACCTAGGGGCAAGAATGAGGCAAAACACCATCCCCGATGGCAACTCATCCAAGCCTTATAAGCATTTTAATTAAGTACCACAAGTAACCACCATGTCCGAACATTCCATTAACTTCACAAGTATGGAAAATACAACAACGGACAATTTAGCATTCGACTAAGCATGGCTAAGCATAGCTAAGCATATATATACACCAATTATATCTTTAACTCAGGCCAACACTTCAACCTATGGTTAATAGGAGGGGAAACATGTATTGGTTTGGGGAACATGCATTTCATAGGATACTCTAGCATTGACCAAAAGTTGACATTGGAACCGAATGCAATATTATGGTAGATAAAATATTTGTATAAAACAATAGGATGATATATGCCAAGAAGGTTAGGTTATCTCTTGCCTTGCTGATGGTGCTGGTCGCGCGGATCATCGAGGTATTGTGGTGGAACCTCGACTCCGGAATCTACCGAAACACAAACAATAACAGGAAACGAAATAAATAACATGAATACAAAGGTGCAATGCACACTCATGATGAGATGGTCAAATTATGCACTGAAATGATCTTGGGCATGTCCCACAAGTTAAATGGAACCCCTAAAATAATTATTGCAATTAAAGGTTATATCTCCATATTTAACTTAGTGAACTAAGCTTTTATCCAAAATGTCCAGTACTAAAATATGAGTTCTACATGCATGAGAATGACATTATTAGATAGGTATTGTTCTCCTGATCATTTTGGTACTTCGTTTGCAAATTTTCAATTAACGATGAAGAAATGGTGAATTAAACGGTTATTCAATTTAAATCATTTTAACCAATTCGAAAATGGCATCAGAGGAAAAGTTGTTGTCACGCTGTGAGATTAACATAGCTAAACAGCCCTGGAGTTGCTGATCATTTTGGGCTATTAAGCATAATTTTTGAGTCATTATTTATCAAGTTATGAATTCCCCAAAATGTGATTTTAATCTGCCATTTTAATTAATTTATCTAAATAGCACAAAGTTTAATTCTACAATTCTCTCAAATGACATAAACTTGTAGTTCATTGTTTACTGAACATTTTGATACCTCATTCACAATTTTTGGATAAATATTCTCCAAGTTATGAATTTGCTAAACAATGATTTAATTCTGCCATTTTAGTATTTATTCATTAAAGGCAATTTAATAATTTTAGTTGATCATAGAAATGACACTAACATATAGATATGATTTTTCTGAGCATTTTGACATATTATTTGCATTTTTCTGATTTGTGGTTAAATCAATTTCTGTCTTTTCATTAAATCCAGAAAAATGGCCGAACCGTTTTGTACCCAGCCCGAGCTAGCCAGTGCCGCTGACCACCAGGCCCAGGCCACGCTGGCACCCACGTCACAGCGCCGGCCCATGGACGGGTTCACCCGGGCGGGGGGGGGGGGGGGGGGACCCGAAAACCATCATTCTTAAGTGATCACCGACATAACATACGTCAGCAAACCATTTATATGTCGGAAAGCAGCTTTGCTTCCCACCGTGATATCTGACTCAACGTCGGATCGTTCCGACACTCCGGAAAAACCCATGGCTCTTCCGAGTCATTGGTTCCCCTACGTGACAGAGCATCTCTGCATAATGCCTCGGCTCCTGTGCGAGGATGGACGTGCCACTGGCACGCACGCCACTTGCGTCACGCCGGTCGCCTCGGAGACTGTGCACATGCAAGCACTCAAGTGCGGTTGGACCGTATCGCTTGCGTCGCCTCGGGTCTTGCCCGATCAGGTGTGCCGCTCGGAGCCGTTGGCTCTATGTGGCCCATCGTGGGGCCGATCATGCGGCAGTTGAGCCGCTGAGGAGATCGTGGCGGAGATCGTGGGGCGGTAAATCCCCGTCCGTTACGAGATCGTGCGCAGAAAATCGCGCACCCACGATCTCCTCCGGCCGCTCTTAAGTAGTAGGGAGGGGGCACCTGTCTTCCCCTCCGCATTCACTCTTCTCTTGCCCTCTTCTTCTTCTCCAGCGCCCAGAGCACAAGCGACGCCGCACGCCACCGCGCACAGCACCGCCGCTGCTCGCACCTGCACACCAACGCCGCCGACGCACATCGCCGCCGCCGTACGCCGCGACACCGCGGTAAGATTTCCTCCTCTTCTCTCTTGTCTCTTGCGCATTAGCGCTTTGCTTCTATAAGTGCCGTAGTTCTTGTTCTTCCTCCTGCTCTTCCTCTTTTCTTCACCGCGGCAACGCATCAGGCGCCGCCGGTGGGTTTGCGATTTGTAGATGCGATTCACCGCCGGTGGACTAGTCGCTTTTTCTTTCTTCACTGCCGCTTGCTGTTCTTCCTCTCTAGCTTTCTTTTCTCTGTAACGATTTTGATCTTCCCGCATCATGATTTTAACCTTAGTGCCCGTGCACCTCCTCTTGCAGATCTTGGCAACCCTTCGCCAACATGTCGGACCACTCCAACCTCGAGATAGTCGAAGCGGTAGAGGAAGGAGTTGCGGTGGAGTCCGCCCGAGCCACCTGGGAAGGCTCCTATGTCACCCAGGCTGACATAGACTGGTTGATCCGGACTCGGCGGATTCCGGCCGAGGTGGAGTGTCAGATACCGGGTCGAGAGACCACGCCGGATCTGCGAGAAGGAGAATTCGTCGTCTTCATTGAGCATTTCGAGCGAGGATTCGGTCTACCTTTCAGCGCCTTCTTCCGCAACTTCCTCAACAAATTCGGCCTTCAACCTCATCAACTCCCGGCAAATGCCTTCACCACACTTTCTGCCTTCGTCTCCATCATGGAGGGCTATCTCGGCCTCTGGCCCACCGTTGAGGCGTGGTCCAAATACATCCACTTCCGGAAGCAAGTCATCCCGAATCCTGATCACCCGGACGCTCCCAAGGAAATGACTCAGTGCGGGGCCGCCACCATCGTACCTCGGCGCGGCTCCATTTTCCCCCGGATCCAAGGACTGGAGTCACGCCGGAAATGGCAGCGCTCCTTCTTCTACGTGAAGAACACAACCAAGGTTGACATGATCAACCTGCCGAAGTTCGGCATCGGCCCCCCAACCGCGCAGCTCAACTGGGGGTACAACCCGACGGATAAAGATTTGGTGGTCAACCACATCCACCAGGTCGTCGAGCAGCTCAGGGATGAAGGGATGACAGCCGATGACCTGCTCGCCACCTTCATCAGCCGCCGAGTCCTGCCTCTCCAGCGCCGAGTCCATAAAATCTGCCACATGAGTGGCCCACTGGATCCGACCCGAGTCAGCACCGTCGAGCTGGACAACGACCAGATCCGGCGGCGCATCAAGGCCATAGCCCGGACAAAGATGCCGGAGGCATGGGAATGGGGCAAAGAACCCCACAGCCGGAGCAACCTTCCACCGAAAGTAAGTGCCACAGCCGACATAACTTTTTCACCGACATAACATTTTACCGACATAAGCTCTTATGTCGGTACAACTCTGTACAGACTTGGTATTAATCATTTCCTGTTTCCACTACGCAGAGATTCGGTCGGCAGCTGTCGGAGGACGGACAAAACCCCTCTGCCAAATGGGGTAAAGACCGGGTCGAGGCCGACTCGGAAGACCCGGACGACGAGGACAACATGCCCATTCCCGACGTCGGCTCAATTCCTGCCACGGGTAAGACTCGTGCTTCCTCCCTCCGAGACTGGTCTGAGGATGAAGATGACGATTGTCGGATTTTAGAGGTGTACGACCCCCTTCCCGTTGCATACTCATATCCGATATCTCCGAACTCAGCTGACTCGGACGAAGTGCTCGAGGTGGCACCCCTTGCCACAGGACCCAAGGGTGCAGCTCGGAAACGCCCAGCGGCCGCATCCGCAGGTGCCGGAACCTCCGGCACCTCTGCCCCCACGCAAAAGAAGCAGCGCGTGAAGACCGTAGTGAAGCGCCAACGCCCTGTCTCCAAGGGGTAAGATCCCTTCTTGCCGACATAAACTCTTATACTTACTTACATTTCTCCTCTTGCCAACATACTTTGCTGTTTTGACTTTTCAGCATGGCTCCTCTGAAGGTTCCCACTACCGGGTCAACTGCCCGGGCCCCTCCAAGGACTCCGACACCACCTCGGCCCGACGACACTCGGGTGCCAAGCCCTCCAAGGATGAGTCCGGTTGCGGACATCTCGGCTCCGGGATCCGGAGTCGGTCATGAAGACTCGGTCGAGGCTGCAACCTCGGCGCCCGACCAAGTGATCAATCTTGGAGCCAGCTCTTCGGCTCCCGAGGTGGAGCAGACCGAGGTCCAGAAGGACTCGGAGCCACCGAGACAGCAGCAGCAGCAAGAGCAGCCAACTTAGCCGCAACAACAACAACAGCAGCAGCAAGATCAGCCACCACCATCGCAGCAGCAGCAAGCTCAGCCACCACCCTCGCAGCATCAGCAGAAGCAGAAGCAGAATCAACCTCCACCAGCGCAGCAGCCGCCAAAACACAAGCCGCAGCCCTCGCCATCGAAATCAAAATCGACATCAACGGCCAAGCCAACACCGCCACCAGCACAGCTGCAGCCACAGCCGCAAACATCCAAGGCTCCAGTTCCTGCAACTGGGGTAACGACTGGAAAGGCACCAGTGACCACCGTGTCGGCCAACCCGGAACGGCAGTTAATTGTGCCACCCAGCAAAGGAGCAGCGACATCCGGCAGCATCCAGACCACCAGCTGGGGGTTTGGCCCCTTCCGAACCCTTAGCGGGAAAAGCTTGGGCTCCCTTGAGCACTACAACATGGATTGGAACGCCGCCGATTTAAGCGAAGTAAGCTCGAAGTCACCAGCGGGCCAAATCGTCTCCGAACACCCGGCGGGGCCGAGTCTGGTGGCTCAAAAGATGTCCGCAGCCAAAGCTGCTCTTCTCGCAGCCGACCAAGCAGCTGCGGTAAGTTGCGCCGAGTAAATATAACTCGGTTTACCTCTTTAATATAGATATTATCCATCCCCAGTCCCCGAGATTCGGGTCGAGTGACTGATGCTTGGCCGAGTAAAGCTGACTCGGTTGAGTGAGGGTAACTCGGCCTGAATCTTCACCAACAAGAATAACATCTCCTCTTTTCAGGCTTGCATGACCAAGCGCACACAAATACACGGGAAACTGCTGCTAGAACACAAGATGCTCTCCGAGAAATACAAGCTGCTCCGGGCCAAGCTGGACCAAGTATCTGACTCGGCACTCAAGGCCGAAGGGTTGGAGAAACGGATCTCGGAAATCGAGAGTAAGCCATACTTTGCCTTTCGACTTGCACTTGCATTAGTTTTCTCATTCTAACATCAGCTACCTCGGCACAGCCGCACAGAAGGAGCACGAGCTTGCGCACCAGGCTGAGCTGAAGAAAGAGCAGGAGGAGGTGTCTCGACTGAAGGCCGAGCTGGAGAAGTCTCGGGGCCAAGCCGCCGAGCTGGAAAAGACCGACGCCACAGAGAAACAACTCCGAGAAGAAGAGACTCGGAAGCTCCAAGAATCTCTTGAAGAGTCCAAGTCACAGGCAACCTCGGCTGAGAGCGAGCTCCGAGCTCTGAAGGCCAAGATCGCGCAGTGGCTGGTGGACATCTCCAGCATCAACTCCGAGATGGATAGTAAGCCCCATTCCCCTTCTGCCTTTATTCAATTTCTCACTATTATCCTTATGTGACTTGCCTCGGCGTTAGCCATTCCCTACTCAGAACGCTTCCCCCACACCAAGGCTGCTGCGGACAAGAGCGCAAAGGGGCACCGGTTCAAGGAAATCCAAGATGGCCCGATCTCGGCCGAGTGGGATATGGATACTCACTTGGTGGCCCCGAAGGCACGCTTGGTACCGATGAGGGCTATCGGGATGAATCTCTTCAGCTCCGCGATCCGGGTCTACAATGTTCTCTGGCCCGGGTGCGAGGCCCCTGCAATTGTTGACGAGCTGGCCAAGTGTCTGATGAACTCCGAGGAAAGGCTCGATGACTGGCGATCATCCGCCGCCCGAGTCGGCGCAGATGAGGCCTTAACTTATGTGCTATCTTGGTATGAGGAACTCGACCTCGAGATGCTGAAGACTGTGCGGGATGGGTCCAGGTGGCTCTCCGACCCGGAACACATCCAGCGTCGGCAAGAGCTGGCTCATTCGCTCATCCAATATGCTCTGGTGCACAGCTTTGTCCCGGGTGAGCGGGTTCCTCAATCGGAAGAATTGGAGGTCGACGGCGAGGACGAAGGCGAAGACGAAGAACAAGTCGATGAAGAAATCCAAGCCGATACTCCTCCCGACACAGCCACAGGGACCGCTCCGGCCGCTGCGACCAAGGATACCACCGAGATCTCAACCTCGGAACCAGCCAAGACCGATGCCGCTCCCTCTGCTCCCAGTAGCTAGGGTCCTGCTGCTTAGACTCGGCAAAAACTGAAACCATCAAATCCCCGGAATACCGGGTGCAAATGCAATATAACCTTTAGCTTTTATGCTCTGGCACTTGGTTCTCTTACTTTGCACAATTTTAGCATGGTTTATTTATTATGCCGGATCATTCTGAACCGAGTCCCCGAGTTCACTTTCTTGTTTACCATACTTAGCAACCTCTGCTCTTGTCTACCTTTCTTGGTTTCTTGACAGTCGAGTCACAAGATTACCGAGATACGGCATACAATACTAAGAAACTTTGAGTCAAAGCTCACAATCATCCAACATAAAAGTTAGGAACGAAATAACTTGTGCCGAATCGCACTTGGGCCGAGTCCCCGAGTTTGTTTTCTTGTGTACTACACCTTGCAATCTCTGCCCTTGCCTACCTTTCATGGGTTTTTTGGCATTCGGGTCACAAAATCACAAAAACATAGCATACAATACTCAAAACTTTGAGACCTGGTCTAGAGCCATCCGACATAAAACAAAAGGACAACAAAAGAAAACCGAATCGCTCCTGGACCGAGTCCCCGAGTCTGTTTTCTTGTTTACTATCCCTTGCAATCTCTGCCCTTGCCTACCATTTATGGTTTCTTTGGCATTCGGGTCACAAAATCACAAAAACATAGCATACAATACTTGCAAACATGGAAACACGATTTTTGGAGCCATCCGACATACAGGAAACAGAGATAAACATGCATACAACACAAAATTCATAGCAAGGCAGTCCCCGAGTTTCAATTCGGGGTGCCGACATTTCATTTCAGGGTTTCGAGATACATACAGTGAGCTCTTAAGAGTAAAAAGGGCGAAGAAGAGCTACATTCCAAGGTCGTTTGGTCTCCTCTCCGGATCTATCCATCCTGTTCTTCACCTGTGCCTGAGCATCAATAAGATAATACGCATCGTTGTTCAAAGCCTTGCTCACAATAAATGGCCCCTCCCAGGGAGGTGAGAGTTTGTGCATTCCGGCGGTGCGCTGCACAAGCCTAAGGACCAGGTCCCCTTCTCGGAACTTGCGAGGATTTACTTTACGGCTATGATAGCGTCGGAGATTTTGCTGATATATTGCCGACTTGGACAATGCCAATTCTCGTGCTTCCTCGAGCAGATCAACGTCATTTTCTCGGGCTTCCTTTGCCTCTGACTCGGTATATAATGCGACTCTTGGCGAGTCATGCTCTATGTCGGTTGGCAGAACTGCCTCTGCTCCATAGACCAGGAAGAATGGCGTATATCCGGTGGAGCGATTCGGTGTAGTCCTTAGACTCCACAGTACTGCCGGAATCTCATCCAGCCAACAACCCGGAGCGCGCAACAGTGGCTCAATCAACCGAGGTTTGATGCCGGATAAGACTAGGGCATTTGATCTTTCCACTTGTCCATTGGACTGCGGATGTGCAACCGATGCTAAGTCTAGCCGGATTCTCTTTTCCTGGCAAAACCGAGCAAAGGCTCCCTCTGCGAAATTGGTGCCATTATCCGTGATAATGCTATGCGGGTGACCATACCTCAGGATAATATCCTTCAGGAATGACACGGCTGTGCGGCCGTCGCACTTTCTAATTGGCTTCACCTCGATCCACTTGGTGAACTTGTCCACCATCACCAGTATGTGAGTCATGTTACCTCGGGCTGGTTTAAATGGTCCCACCATATCCAGACACCACACTGCAAATGGCCAAGTGATGGGAATAGTTTTGAGAGCTGATGCCGGCATATGAATTTTGTGTGCAAACCTCTGACATCCTTCACATTTCCGGACAATATCCTCCGCTTGCTGCAAAGCACTGGGCCAGTAGAACCCATATCGGAATGCTTTAGCCACTATAGCTCGGGAAGAAGCGTGATGACCGCATTCTCCCTGATGAATATCTCGGAGGATTTTTTCTCCCTCTTCTGGTTCGACACAGCGCTGAAGCACGGTGGTCACACTTCTCTTGTACAGCTCACGATTGATGATGGTGAAGGATTTGGATCGCCTTTGGATTTGCCTGGCCGAGACCTCTTCACTCGGTAGGGTGCCATCTAACATGAATTTCATGATGGGTTGAGCCCATGCCGGTACAGGGCGAGTGCCGAGTACAGGCTCGTCGATTTCCATTGCATCAACCGACATCACCACGCCCGACACTGGCTGGTGAGTCCCCGAGTCCTCCCAAGGAGTCCCCGAGTTTCGCCAAGCAGCTTTCCAATTTTCCAGCGTAGTCGCCGAGTCTTGCTCAATGTACTCAACATCCATAGAAGTCCCCGGGTCCTGTGCAGCAGTCCCCGAGTCCTGTTGCTTGCCCCCGACGTCCACATCCATCGGGACGACGTCGGGTTCCGGATTGCCCGGGATAAATATCGATTCTGACTCGGGTGAAGGCTTGATTGATGGCTTGCGAAGATGTTCCAGCGATACTCCGGGTGGAATGGCCTGCCGATATGACCCAATCTTGGACAGCATGTCAGCACTTTCATTATCTGTCCGCCGAATGTGAGTGAACTCGCACCCATCAAAGAATCCTGAAATCTTCTGGACATGGAACCGGTATGCTGCCATGTTGGCATCTAGGGCATCCCAGTTGCCTGATGTTTGCTGGATCACCAGGTCCGAGTCACCATAACAGATGATCCGGCGGATTCCTATTTCCTTGGCCACTTTGAGTCCATGAATCAGCGCTTCATACTCGGCGACATTGTTAGATGCCGCGAAATGGACTTGCAGCACATATTTCAGCTGATCTCGCTTTGGCGAGGTGAGAACTACACCAGCTCCCAGGCCCTCTTTTACCTTGGACCCGTCAAAATGCATTCTCCAATAGTTGGAGTCCGGCAGGGACGGCTCATATTCCATCTCTGCCCAATCCACAAGGAATTCAGCCACCGCTTGAGATTTGATGGTATCTCTTCTCGCGTACTGCGGCGCATAAGCCGCGAGCTCTATAGCCCATTTGGCGACTCGGCCACTGGCATCTTTATTACCCAGGATTTCCGACACAAAGGCAGCACTTACAACAGTTATGGGGTGCTCTTGGAAGTAATGCTTTAGTTTTTTGGCCGCCATGTAGACACCATAAGTCATTTTCTGGTAGTGAGGGTAGTTTTGTTTTGATGTAGAGATCACCTCACTCAAATAATATACCGGCCTCTACACGGTAGCTCCTTCTTCTTCTCGCTCCACCACCACTACGACACTAACGACTCGGTTAGTGGCCGCAATGTAGAGCAACATGGGCTCTCTCGGTAGTGGCGAAGCCAGTATCGGCGCAGTGGCCAACATCATTTTCAGCTCATGAAATGCCGTATCCGCTTGCGGAGTCCAGCTAAACCTGTCCGATTTTTTCATCAGTTGGTATAAGGGCAAGGCCTTTTCTCCCAACCGACCTAAGAAATGACTCAGAGAAGCCAAACATCCGGTAAATTTCTGGATATCTCGGAGACATGTTGGTAATTTCATATTTTCTATCGCCCGGATCTTAGTCGGGTTTGCCTCGATACCTCGGCTAGACACGAGAAAACCGAGTAACTTTCCTGCAGGTACACCGAATGTACATTTATCCGGATTAAGCTTAAGTCGGAATTTCCGCAGGTTTGCGAATGTCTCCCTAAGGTCATCCAGTAATGTGTGTTTTTCTTTAGTTTTAATGACTATGTCGTCGACATACACCTGCACATTTTTGCCTATCTGGTCATGCAGACATTTTTGCATACACCACTGATAAGTAGCGCCAGCATTCCTCAAACCGAAACACATAACACGATAGCAATAAGCCCCGTACGGGGTGATAAAGGCAGTCTTTATTTGATCATCAGGGTTCAGCGGTATCTGGTGAAAACCAGAATACGCATCTACAAACGAGAGTAGTTCACACCCGGCCGTGGAGTCGATCACTTGATCGATCCGGGGCAGCGGGAATGGATCTTTAGGACATGCCTTGTTCAGGTGTGTGTAGTCAACACACATGCGCCAGACAGTGGCAGCATTCGGGTCATCTTTTTTCTTTTCTACCAGGACCGGGTTAGCCAACGAGTCCGGGTACTTCACTTCTACGACAGCATTTGCTGCGAGTAACTTGGCTAACTCGTCACTCACAACCTTCCTTCTTCCTTCGGCAAGACGCCGAGTCGGTTGCTTCACTGGCCTAGCATCTGGCCTGACATGCAGAGAGTGCTCAGCCAACTCCCTCGGAACACCCGGCAAGTCCTGACTGGACCATGCAAAGATATCCCGATTCTCACGGAGGAAGTGGATGAGCTCGCTTTCCTATTTGCTGTCCAACCCGGCACCGATGATGACGGTGTGATCCGGGTTAGACTCATCAACTCCGACTTTCTTGGACTCCTTTGCTGCCTGAAAGGTTGCGGTCTGCTGCGGGTTGGCCGGACTCGGCATGCCGAGTTGAGCAGACTGGGCCAAAGCCACCACCTCAAGAATTCTCCTCTTCTCCGCCGCGATCACCAAAGACTCGGCCAGACAAGACCCGGCAGAAGCACACTCCATAGAACGCTTGTAGTCTCCCGAGATGGTGATGACACCATTTGGTCCCGGAAGTTTCATCTTCAGGTAAGCCACATGAGTGGACGCCATGAACTTGGCGAGTGCTGGCCTACCGAGTAAGGCATGATACGGGCTTTCGAGGTCCACAACCTCAAACAGCAGACTCTCGGTCCTGCAATTGCTTTTGTCGCCAAATGCGACATCTACCCAGACTGTGCCCATAGGCGCATGCGAGACACCCGGTACAATACCATGAAAGGTAGTTCTGCTTGGCTGCATCATGTTCTCGGTTATGCCGAGTTTAACCATGGTGTCTCGGTACATAATGTTGATGCTGCTCCCGTTGTCAACAAGAACCCGGGTAAACCTGACATTGATGCTGGGCCCGACGAATGTCGGATCTAACACTAGAGCATAACCTCCGGGATTCGGCATGACCTTGGGATGGTCCTTGATACTCCAACTGATCTGATCCTCGGACCAGTACATAAATTTGGGCACGGTCGGCATAACCGCGTTCACCTCCATCGCGCGCCGGTGTTGGCTCTGCTTATCAGTTGGCTCGGTCACAAGACCATGTAACTCTGATGCGGTTCTCTGTACTCGTTCTGCCGACTCGGGCCGGCGTTGCTGTTGCGGTTGTAGTAGTAGTAGTAGTTGTTGTTGTTGTTGTTGTTGGCTACTTGGTTGACATCCTCCTGCCTCGGCTGAGTGTTCAGAGGCTGAGTGTTTGCACCCGTGAGAGGCGCAGGTCTGGAGGCCGGAGCAGCAGTTGCTGGCTTGCGCTTGTGCCAATCGCAGTCCCGGGTCGAATGTTGAGCCGGTCTGCTGGGGTGCCTGGTGTGATAGCAGCAGGGGCCATCCAGCATTTTCTCATAGGTCAACCTTTCCTGATCATCCCACTGCTTCTTGTTGCCATTCCATGGTTTCTTTTCGCCGTTCCACGGCTTCCTTTCGCCGTTCCACGGCCTCCTTTTTTCCTTCCGAGTTCTGGCCCCATGACGGACCATCGTTTTTCTGACGCTGGCTGCTGCCGGCACCAACTTGATCTTGGTCGACAGCTGCGACCTGATCCGAACCATACCGATAATCCGGCCTGTCATCTCTTCTCTTGTTTCGGTTGTCCGGGCGATCGCTTCGCCGACCTGACCGGTCTCGGTCTTGAGCGGGGTACCTCCTGCCCACATCAACCTGTGTCAGCAAAGGCTGTGTCGGATCACCCAGTGCTAGCTGTCTGCTACTGCCATTGTCTCGGCCAAGGTGGTCGGCATCTCCCTCTGGAGTCTCTGCCAAAGCATGGAGCCGTGTCGGCATCCTTGCGCAAACCACGCAATGGCTTGTGACTCAATCACCCCTTCACAGGAGTTCCGGATCGTGCTCCACCGGGTCAGATACTCTCGGTCGGTTTCTTCTTCTCTCTACCGACACATGGACAGCTGCTGAGGTCGATTCGGCCTCTTGTAGGTGCTGGAGAAATTGCTGACGAAAGCCTCGGAGAAGTCGAGCCAGCAATCAATGCTGTTCTCCTCCAAGTTGTTCAGCCAGATTCGGGCTGGTCCTTCTAACATCTGCGGTACATACCGCACGGCCCATTGGCGACTGCCACCAGCGATATGCACCGCTGTGACATAATCTGTCAGCCAGTCCTCCGGCTTGGTGCTGCCGTCATAGGTCTTTGCACCCCGGGGGAGCTGGAAATTCGGCATAGGTGGCTGTTTCATGATCCGGGGTCCAAAACATGCAGGACCCGGTGGGCCTTGCTCCTCCAGCAGTTCAGACAGATAGATTCTGTCAAGCTTGTTGCAGACGTCGTGAGCTGGTAGCTGGCGAGCTCCCAGCCTAGCACCGAGTGCATCCTCGGTCGCCAGATCTCTGAATCTTGTGTACTCGGCCCGCTCCATGGCCGAGTAACCATCGTCATATCGGTCAGCGGCCTGCTCGGCGTACCCGGCACCCGGTTGTTGCCGAGGTGGATTGGGTACCGGATGCCGAGGTGGCTGACCCGGATTTGCCGGGTTGATCCGGTTGGCTTCATGTCTGCCCTGAACGGGTCCTGGGGCTCCCTGACCGAGTTGGCCTTGGGCAGCTTTCTGCTTTCCGGCATATACCGAATCATACGCCTGCAGCTGCTTGTTCTTACCGGAGTTCACACTCTGGCCACGGCTTCCGCCGACATGTGGCGAAGAGGCCTGTCCCTTGGACATTTCCCCGGCACCACCATTTGAGTAAAGGTACCGGGACCCACCTATATCCGGGTTTGCATTCCGGTATGCCTCATTCTGACGGTTGGCTACAGCTACCAACTCATTCACTCGGTCCTGCTGCCTACTACGAGCTTCACCGGATAAATTAGGTAACTCTGCTATGGCAGCCTCTGCAGCTCTAAGGTTCTTGCCCGGGGTACTGTATTTCGGTCGGCCCGCCGACACATGACTAGCAGTTCTACTAGATCTGGCTCTACCATCTCTAGCTATCTCGGCATTGAGGTCTCTACCTCTAGCACGTACCTCATTTATGCGACTAACCGGGTTGGCTACCGGTGTAAAACCATGAGCGATGTTGTACTCACGGAGAGAGATGTCGAAATCCTGTCTGACTCGGGCCACCTCCTGGGCCTCCCGGAGTATCTCCTGGTGCTGCTGTTCCAACTCCGCCTGAGTTAGAGCAACATCTGCGCTTGGAGCCACTGGCGTTGCCAGCTTCTCGATCACGTCCTGAAGAGGACTCGGCGCTACCGGCACAGCAGATGTACCGGCCTGCTCCTGACGATTCTCCGGCCTCTCCAGCGGCGGGCGTCCCGTCCTGGCAGATCTGGTGCTGACCTCGGCCACCCCGGCACCAGCAACCGGGGCGGTCATCATGACCTCTGCACAGCTAGCGGGGCGGGCGATACGTCGGTCGCGAGCTGCACAGACAGCGGGAGGATCCGCAGCAACCTGCACCCTTTCGGGAAACCGGCAGGGAACCTCGGTGGCGACGTAGACGGTGAAGGAGCCGAACTCGATGAGGCACCCGTTCTGAGGTAACGGCCTGCTACCGAAACAGCCGGCGTTGTCGCTGACGACGTTGAGCGAGCCGAACCTGTGGACAAGGCCACAGAGAACACGCTCACCCGATGCGATGAAGGAACCCGTCCGGATGAACACACCAGCCAGCACCGCTGCTGGCCCCACGGTGGGCGCCAACTGTCGTGGTGGTGATGGACAAATGCCATAGATAGGCTTAAGGTGGGGCCGATTGGACGCTGGAGGTACCGGGGAGGGCTTGCACGTGAAGACGCACACAGAGACGCACACACACACACACACACACGATTTACCCAGGTTCGGGGCTCTCGTGAGGAGATAACACCCCTACTCCTGCTTGTCTGATCTATATATGTGGGTTACAACTAAGTTACAAGCTGCTCCTTGAGCTGTGTAAGAAGAACTAAGAGCTTTGGGGTCTCTACCGAGTCTCAGAACTCTCTACCGAGTCTCGGAACGGCTCACAGGCTCTCTGGTCTAGCGTGCTCTCTTTTGAAGCAAAGTCTCAGCGATCTAATGAAGCGTCCCCGTAAGAGGAGCCCATGGTGCTCCTTATATAGGGAAACCTAGTGTACAGAGTTAGGGCTGACGTTTGTGCTGGCGTAGGCAGCACTGTGGCCACGCCGGGGTCTCTGACTGCTTCCGTCACCCCTGCGTGGCATGTCCAATCCACCAACTCCTGTGCACTGCTCCACGTACTGCCTCGGTCAGCAACATGGAGGTCTGACTGCCCATGCTACCACCGAGTCAAGGAGTTGGCAGCACGTCCTGTCCTGCCAGTGGCAGGCCCCCTGCCCCGTGATTGTAGGGACAAGACGTACACCACGACCAACGCCGAGATAGAGCTTCATTCCTCCCGATCCGGCATAGGCATGCCAGGCATTTCCTAACTCGGTTTCTTCTCCCCTGCACATAAGAACAACAAAGGAGATCCCGACATATAGTACACATGATCCGACATAGGGCTATGTCGGTCAGCCCTTACCCGGTTGACCCCGAATAAACCCATGTGCATGTCGGTTTATCATCAACTCGGTCAACTCCGAGTTGAAGCTTATTTCACCATATTGACCCCACTCGGGGGCTGCCCCCCGACATCATCGGTGAAGGTTACAAATTAACGATAACCATTACGTGTCGATACACTCATTGGTCCACACACATCAGTATGTATGATTCCTAATAAGTCTGACGCCCACTCCATAACACCGGAGAACAGGGTCTTGGTCATTTTGCCCAAAAGGCATGGCTCGCATGTGCCAAGAGATTCAAAATCTAATGACTCCAAAAGTACATCAGAATGAATTTTCTTCATGCACTTTACGCCTATATGACCAAGACGGCAATGCCACATATACATGGCGTTATCATCACTAAGTCTACATCTCTTGGCCTCAATGTTATTAATGTGAGTACTACGATCAAGATTCAATATGAATAAACCATTGCGCACCGGTGCATGACCATAAAATATATTATTCATAGAAATAGTACAACCGTTTGGTACTGACTTAAATGAATAATTGTCTTGTAGCAGTCAAGACCCTGATATAATGTTCATACTCAATGCAGGCACATAGTAGCATTTATTCAACACTAATATCAATCCTAACGGTAGATGCAAAGGTAGGGTGCCGACGGCCATGATGTCAACCTTGTTGCCGTTGCCGACGCGCATCGTCACCTCGTCCTTCTCCAAGTGCCGCTTATTCCGCAACTCCACCTGTGAGTTACAAATATGAGCAACCGAACCGGTATCAAATACCCAGGTGTCACTCCGAGCACTTGTAAGATAAACATCTATAACATGTATATCGTATATACCTTTGTCCTTCTCGGTGATCTTTCCTGCCTTTTTGTCAGCTAGGTACTTGGGGCATTTGCGCTTCTAGTGGCCATCACCTTTGCAGTATAAGCACTCAACACAAGCTTTGGACCAGACTTAGGTGCCTTGGAGGGGAGGCAGCTGACTTGCCATTACTCTTAGGCTTCCACTTGACGGCTTTGTTAACTTTTAAAGCCGTGTGATCCTCCTTGACTTCAATCTTAGTGTTCCTCAGCATTTCAAATAACTTAGGTAGAGATTTAGGAACCTCTTGCGTCAGAAAATCCATGACAAATTCATGGTAGCTAGGGGGCAACAAGTGCAGAACCCTATCAATCACCAGTTCGTTAGGAATATCATGTCCCTGGGCGATTAGGTACTGAATGTAGTTAGACATCTTGGCTACATGCTCGACAATGCTGTCATGCTCTTCCATCACGGTCGTCATAAACAATTTAAAGGTCTTGAACCTTGCGACCATGGCTTTCGGTGCAAAATTAGTTTTGAGAAAAGTGATTATCTCATAAGCACTCATGTTCACAAAATGCTTCTCAGTTCAGCCTCCATGTCAAAGAGCATTCCTACTTGGACCAGAGAGTAGTCACCCACCCTTGACTGAAAAACATTTTTCTCGTCCTCAGTGGTGGTGTCTGCGGGTTTATCACCTAGGGGTGCCTCAAGCACATAGTCCATGTTCAGGGATATGAGAAGAGTCTTCAGAGATCGAGACCAGGAAAAGAAGTTGGATCCATCGCTTTCAGCTTTTCTTTCTCAACTGACGGGGCTAGGTTGAAGGTGGGGAGAGACATCTACAATGGTATTTGCAAAGTTTATAAGATTGTGTTCATAATACAAGTTCAAGATTTGTGTTAATAAAATATACAAGAACTCCCACTCAAAAAGACATCCCTCAATGTCGTTTTAGTGATCACACGATCCTCCATCCACCATACTACCCACGATCATCATGGCCGATAATATAGCTTCAAAAGGTAGACATCTCCATGTCAATCACATCTCCATGTGACTCATGCTTGACCTTTCGGTCTGAAGTGTCCCGAGGCCATGTATGTACATGCTAGGCTCGCCAATTCAACCTTAGTATATTGCAGTGTATACCATGCTTGCACCCACCATATGTGAACGCAGATATGTCTGACACCCGATCATCACGGCGTGCCTCATAACGGCGAGCTTTCTTGGTGGTGCATACTAAGGGAGAACATGACATTGGTATTTTTCTTGAGGGATCACCTATATTGTTACCTCCGTATAACTAATACACACAATATAGGTAGCACACAACATCTATGAACATCTAATGTAATATGTCTAACATGATATGGTCTCCCGCACCATGATCTCCATCACGCGCTCTAGCGCCGCACCAGGTCTCTGTGCCTCCACGCCAGCAATAAAATATTTCGCAAAAAACTTACCATTACCATATCATATCACACGCCCCTGCAAAATAAAGTTAGACGCCTCTACTTTATCTTTTGCAGATTTTATGTGGCTGAGAGACTTTCACAAAAGAATCGCTTTCTAACTTACGAACTTGCAACCACAACACCGATAAAATAATTGTCTCTATTACACCCCTTTCGAGGCCCTGCGTTGAAAATGCCATACCACCATTTCTAGAGAGACAGACACCCACCAGCCGCATATATGATCGAGTTACGCGTAAGGTTGGTCCGGGCCACTTCACCAAACAATCCAACAGTATGACAAGTGCACGTGAGAGAGTAACAATTATATGATCGAGTGCAGATACGTGTCAAACGTATCTATAATTTTTGATTGATCCATGCTAGTTTTGTGATGTTGTCACATGTTTTTAATACCATATTACATCATTTTTATGCATTTTGTCGGACTAACCTATTGACAAGATGCCCAGTGCCAGTTCCCTGTTTTTTGTCCTGTTTTTATTACAGAAAGTTACTTCTGGAAATATTCTCGGAATTGGACGAAAATTTACGGTGATTGTTTATTGAGGAAATAAGGATCAGCGCCAAAAGGGCGACCCCGGGAGGGACCCATAGGCCAGGGAAGGGTCCCACCCGCGGGTCTAAGAGGGGTCGCGGCCGGGGGTGGTCCCTGCCCCTCGGAGACCCCCTCGCGACGCCCTTTGGCCTATAAATCATCACCGACGAAAAAACCCTAACCCCCGAAGGATTTTCCCAAATACGATACAGAGCTCCGCCGCCATCGCCGTAAAGTTTCGGGGGTTCAGAAGTTCCTGTTCCGGCACCCTGCCGGGACGGGGATCGACCGCCGGGGCCATCTCCATCAACGCCGCTGCTTCCCGCGATGAGGAGGGAGTAGTCCCTCACTTGGGCTGAGGCTTATACAAATAGCTATGTGGTTATCTCTCTCTCCCATGATGTGATCTTCGTTGTGATCATGAGCTTTGTTAGTATAGTTGAATACATGATGTTTCCCTATGTGTAATGGATATGATGTTGCTCAAGTGGTGTTATCTAGTATAATTTGCGGAGTCACCGTTGTGATCACGGTACCTCGGTGACAGTGTGGGTGCCGTGTGTGACTCTATGCATCAAGATTAGAGGGATCTTCATCATGAGTTTGTTCTTTATTATTGTTGGATTGAATAGATCATGAGGTTTCTTAATGTTTGTGTTATTGAAGAAAGAAACTATTCAAGAAATAGGTTGTGGTGTTTGTTAGTACTATCTTTGAATGCGGATAGTGACAGCATGAAGTGTCCATAGATGTGGAATACGAACTTTAAGGTGTGCTTCTCGTAGCCCTACGCAATTCTCATCCTATTTGATCCACAAAAGAATGATCTCCGAGTAACATCTACCATGCATGTGTTTTTGTGGGAACTATCATGTGTTTAATTATGTTAATGATGTTGAGAGTAGTCACTAGTGAAAGTATGAAGCCTAGGCCTTGTTTCCAAGCATTGATACACCGTTTTTAGTCACTTTTGTCACTTGTTTGCTTGCTGCCATTTTTATTACAGAATTACAAAATCACCTTTTACCATACATATCACTTGCATTTTACTATCTCTTCGCCGAACTAGTGCACCTATACAATTAGCCATTGTATTAGGTGTGTTGGGGACACAAGAGACTTCTTGTATCTTAATTGCAGGGTTGCTTGAGAGAGGATACATTCACCTTACACGTCCCTGAGATCGATAAACCTTGGGTTACTCACTTAAGGGAAATTTGCTGCTGTCCTACAAACCCTCTGCGCTTGGAGGGCCAACAATTCTATAAGAATAGAAGCGTGTAGTAGACATCAAGCTAATTTCTGGCGCCATTGCCGGGGAGGAAAGGTAAGCGGTACTCACACTCCGACGACGAAGCTAATTTCTAGCATTAAGCTTATTGAAGATGATCCGCTTGATTGTATTCATTATTATCTTGATGTTAAGTCTATAGGCACTATTGAAGAAGATTATGTTATGCCTGTTACTTATTGTGATGATCATTATTGGGAAAATAATACTACTTATGATCTTGAAAATCTTTTTGACACCAATTTTGAAAATGATGATATTGATAATTGTTATACTGTTGGGAATATTCATGTTTCTTCTAATCATAATGTGGAAAACCCCAAGCTTGGGGATGATGGGTTTGAAAATCCTTTTGGTATTGAAAGTCATGATGATTTGTTTACAAAAACCTTGGAAAGATGACTATCCCCTTGCTTATGATGATATTATGCCTCCAATTTTTGATGATAACTATGCCATAAAGAATAATTTTAATCATCCTTAGGAGACTTGTCATAATTATTACTTTCCTACTGAACATCATCTTTCTAATATACAATTAGTCTATCATGTCCAAGTTCTATATGATAGTCCTACTCTCAATGCTACTAATAATAAAGATTTTGCTTATGTGGAGAGTAATAATAATACTTTTATGCATGTGAATCATGAGAAAAATGCTTTATGTGATGGTTATGTTATTGAGTTTTCTTATGATTCTACTGAAAGTTATTATGAGAGAGGGAAGTGCGGTTATATAAATTTTCATCTTATGAAGGTTCCCCTCTTTATGTTGAAGGTTTTAATGTTGCACTTGCTTTGCCTTCCTATGCTTAATGCTTTATGCCCCAATGATTTATTTTATTACAAGATGCCTATGCATAGGAAGAGAGTTAGAATTAAATGTGTTTGATATTTGCTTCATGATGCTCTCTTTCGCATTCCAACTTTTATCTATCTTTAGTTAGTTTTGAGTTTTCTGATTTGAGCTACAGAAGCGCCTCGAAAAATTCAATCTTTACAGACGGTTCGGTTTTTGACAGATTCTGCTTTTAATTGTATTCGTCTCTTTTACTATCGTCAAATGTGATACTCTAGAGAAGGAGTACCACATTGAGGCTTAGTAAACAGTATCTAATGCCTAATAAAGTTGTTTGAAATTTGTCTTGAGTTGAACACATGTGCATTTTAATTTATGAGCACTAACCCTCTAATCAGTTTATGAGAAGTTTTGTGTGAAGGGACTTTTTAAGTTCCGAAGGAGAGGATAATGAAGAACTTGAAGATGGATCAGAGCTCAAGCTTGGGGATTCCCCCATGGCACCCCCTCTGAATATCAAGAACCATCAAGCGTCAAAGCTTGGGGATGCCCAAGGCATCCCCTCCTCTTCATTGACTATCATGAGGTCGTCTTCGTTGAACTAAGTTTTTATCACTTTACATATTATGTGCTATGCTTGGAGCGTCTTTTTGCTTTCAGTTTTTTTTGTTTGTTTGCTGGTCATATGTTGGATCCTAGCTTTATTTGTGTAAGAGAGACACACGCTCCGCTTTTTCATTTGAATACTCCTTTGCTTCGCTTATGAGAGTTGTTTTTGATAAATTGCTTGAATTATCAAAGTGACAAAATGCTATCCATGTGATATTGGAATGAAATGAAAGCCTTCATAGTCTTGTAGATCATTGTGTGGATACTTGATGCTTCTCATTTGTTTTGAGATATTAAGATGAATGCTTAAACTTGCTGGTTATTTGAGTGGAATTGATTAGTAAAGAAATATTGTTAAAAGCTTGAAACTGTGTGGTGTTTCATAGTTGTTAATTCTTAAAGCTAATCTTTTCATCAAAAGAATTGTTTGGTCAACAAAGGAGACAGTGTGGAGCGTTTATGGTTATGATTGAGTAATGTATTATGTTACTCTGTTACCTGTTAATGTTAGATGTTTGCTTGAAATACCTCTTTTGCTAAGCCCAAAAATTCGTACTGAGTGTAGAGTTCACTCGTGCATCCAAATCCCAAAGCCAAACTATCTTGCCAGCTGAGTCCACCATATCTACCTATGCATGGTATTTCTTGCCATTCCAAGTAAATTTGTCATGTGCTATCTTTAAAATATTCTAAATACTCCTTTTTGTGCCTATGTTTTTAAGCTCGCAGTAGAGAGCTAGATATAACTTGTGACAAGCAAGGTCATTTCCCCCCTTTTCACCCGGTGTCGATGGTTTACGCCTTCATTTGAATCAACTCGAGAGCAGCTTAAGCAAAATATAAATACAACTCACCATTCTCCTCCGCGCAATGAAAATCTGAGAAATTAGCTCTAAACATTGGACAATGGTGAAACCAAGGAGAAAGAGGAATGTACTCGTTCCACTAAAACCAGCTGCTCTCACAAGACTAAAAGCCTTGCTTGTTATGGGGGACTAGATAGTTTCTCTGTTGTGAAATCGTTGACGAAAGCATGCATCTCTCAAAATTGTTTTACTTCTGTTTTATAAAAATAAAAAAAGCTCTTGCACATGACTAATCCCTGCTTCCCTCTGCTAAGGGCCTTTCTTTTACTTTTAATGTTGAGTCAGTTTTCCTTTTCCTTCTATCTCCACCGAAGCAAACATATAGCATTGACCCTGGGTATCATTGATCATATTGCATCGTCAGATTAAACATGAATCTTTATATTGACTTTACCGTTGGAAGTTGAAGCTTTTTGCTAATAATTACATCTTCTTTGTTTTGATTCTCAAACACTTTTGTCATGGAACTATTACCTTTGATAATTAATCAAATATGTGGGTAACATTGCTTTCATGTCTTTAACGTACTATTTATGAAAGGTTTTGCTTGAATGATTCAACTTGGTTATTCATTGCTTTCTTGCTATCAACTATAGAGAATTGTTTTGTATCACTTCATTCAAATCCTATGCTTTACATTACTGTCTTGATCATGATTGTGTTGGTTGCATGTCTCATAAAAAATTATTTTGTTATCACTTACCTACTCGAGGACGAGTAGGAGTTAAGCTTGGGGATGCTGATACGTGTCAAACGTATCTATAATTTTTTATTGATCCATGCTAGTTTTGTGATGTTATCACATGTTTTTAATACCATATTACATCATTTTTATGCATTTTGTCGGACTAACCTATTAACAAGATGCGCAGTGCCAGTTCCTTGTTTTTGTCCTGTTTTTGTTGCAGAAAGTTACTTCTGGAAATATTCTCGGAATTGGACGAAAATTTATGGTGATTTTTTATTGAGGAAATAAGGACCGGATCCGGAAGGGCGACCCCGGGAGGGACCCACAGGACAGGGGAGGGTCCCACCCGCGGGTCTAAGGGGGGCCGCGGCCGGGGGTGGTCCCTGCCCCTCGAAGACCCCATTGCGACGCCCTTTGGCCTATAAATCATCCCCGATGAAAAAACCCTAACCCCCGAAGGATTTTCCCAAATACGATGCAGAGCTCCGCTGCCATCGCCGACAAGTTTCGGGCATTTAGAAGGTCCTATTCCGGCACCCTGCCGGGATGGGGATCGACCGCCGGGGCCATCTCCATCAACGCCGCTGCTTTCCGCGATGAGGAGGGAGTAGTCCCTCACCGGGGCTAAGGCTTATACAAGTATCTATGTGGTTATCAATCTCTCCCATGATGTGATCTTCGTTGTGATCATGAGCTTTGTTAGTATAGTTGAATACATGATGTTTCCCTATGTGTAATGGATATGATGTTGCTCAAGTGGTGTTATCTAGTATAATTTGCGGAGTCACCGTTGTGATCACGGTACCTCGATGACAGTGTGGGTGCCGTGTGTGACTCTATGCATCAAGATTAGAGGGATCTTCATCATGAGTTTGTTCTTTATTATTGTTGGATTGAATAGATCATGAGGTTTCTTGATGCTTGTGTTATTGAAGAAAGAGACTATTCAAGAAATAGGTTGTTGTGTTTGTTAGTACTATCTTTGGATGCGGATAGTGATAGCATGAAGTGTCCATAGATGTGGAATACGAACTTTAAGGTGTGCTTCTCGTAGCCCTACGCAATTCTCATCCTATTTGATCCACAAAAGAATGATCTCCGAGTAATGTCTACCATGCATGTGTTTTTGTGGGAACTATCATGTGTTTAATTATGTTAATGATGTTGAGAGTAGTCACTAGTTAAAGTATGAAGCCTAGGCCTTGTTTCCAAGCATTGATACACCGTTTTTAGTCACTTTTGTCACTTGTTTGCTTGCTGCCATTTTTATTACAGAATTAAAAAATCACCTTTTACCATCCATATCACTTGCATTTTACTATCTCTTCGCCGAAATAGTGCACCTATACAATTAGCCATTGTATTAGGTGTGTTGGTGTCGTGGTGGTATCACGGCAGATGCCATAGTTAGGCTTAGGTTGGGGCCGATGGACGCTGGAGGTACCGGGGAGGGATGGTGCATAGGAATACGCACACCGAAATACACAAAGACACACGATCTACCCAGGTTCAGGGCCCTCGTGAGGAGGTAAAACCCCTACTCCTGCTTGTCTGACTATAAGATGGATCACAACTCGGGCTACATAGTGCTCCTCGAGCTGTATGCGAAGAGCTATGAACTAAGGAAAGGTGTAGCACTTGGGCTCTCTAACCGAGTCTGGTTGCTCAGCGTTTCGTCATAGGATATGATATTGTGTGTCCCCATAAGAGGAGCCCTTGGTGCTCCTTATATAATGGAACCCAGGGCACAAGCTAGGGCTGACGTACGTGCTGATGTACCCACTATTGTGGCCATGCCTGGCCGGCGTCATCCTCTGACAGTCCTGTTCGCCTCTGCCAGAGACAAGACGAGCCTCCATGCCTGTCCCATGCTCCCCCATACCGGTTCGGTCAGCGGTATGGAGACCTGACACTCCATCCCATGACTCCCGGGTCAAGGATTAGGTAGCGACGTCCCATCGTGCCAGTGGCACGACGCCTGCTCCGTGATTGCAGGGACAAGACGTGAGTCTTGACCGTCCACCGGGATATAACTCCATCTCCACTTATCCGGCATAGGCAAGCCAGATACATCTCAACTCGGTCCTTCTTCCCTGCACATATGAAGAACAAAGAAGATGATCCGACATCCAATCTATATGTCAATTTCTGTATGCCGGTACGGTATGTCGGTTAGCTTTGACCTGGTCAACTCCGGGTCTATACATATCTCATTATCTTGACCCTATCCAGGGGTCACCCCCCGACAGTTGGGGACACAAGAGACTTCTTGTATCTTAATTGCAGGGTTGCTTGAGAGAGGATACATTCACCTTACACCTCCCTGAGATCGATAAACCTTGGGTTACTCACTTAAGGGAAATTTGCTACTGTCCTACAAACCTCTGTGCTTGGAGGCCCAACAAGTCTACAAGAATAGAAGCGTGTAGTAGACATCAAGTGCCCACATATTTCTATGTTTCATAAACCGTACTCTATATCTACGCATAGATCGGCTCTGATACCACTGAAGGGGTTCGTGTGCAGAAAACAAAAATATTCCTAGCAACGCGAACGATAGTTCTACACACGTACGGTGTAGCGACGATCCCCGGCTCTGGTCTAGCGGTAGCAGCGGAAGATGAAGAGCTCGACCGAAGCACAAAAATCACGGCGATGGATTTTAGTGGAGAGACCCCTCTAACATATGTGACTCCAATATTCCGGAACCACACGTGAGAGAGAGAAATTGGGATGCCTCAAAGGGAGAGGGGGCACCTCCTTATATAGGAGGAGGGGGAGGCCAACCCCCTTGGCCCCCACTTGGGCCCCATTCGGCTGGCCCACTAGGGGGGAGGGGGGCGGCCACCTCCATGGCCACGGCCCCCACTTGGGCCTCCCCTTTTGGGTGAGGCCCATTTAGGTGGGCTGCCCTTTTAATATTAAATTAAATATTATTTAATTATTAATTACTTTAATCAATATTAAATACATATCATTTAATATCTCTCGCATCGAAACTCCTTTCGTTGCCCTCTGATCTCCATCGGACACTTCTCCCTTAATTCCGACTCTTCGGAATACCTCCGATGTCCATCGGGAAATCATCGGAACCTTTCCGGATTTGGTCTCTCTAAATTCTTCGGTGCCAAAGCTTTTCCTAAGCGTCGTCTACCTTAAGTGTGCCACCCTACGGTTCGGGATCGCTCCAGACATGATCGAGACCCCTCTCCGATGAATGACCAACAACGGGATCTAGAACCCATGATGGCCCCTGTGCGTTCCGCGAAGTTCTTTGTCGCTTGAACCTTATCGTCGTTCACCAATCCTTTTTTCACTCGATATCAAGTTTGTCCGAGATCCCCATCTCGTTTCCCGACAAACTTATTTACTCTTCTCCATGATATTACATCTCCGTGACCCGGTCACATGCTTGCAAGACTTTGATGTAATATCACTGAGTGGGCCCAATGATATCTGTCCGTCATGCGGATGTACAAATCCCGCTCTTTTTTTGAGCCTTAAACAGTGGGAAAAATCCCACTGCAATTTTTATAAATTTTCGGGTTTAACAATTTATAGGGATATGTACAAAAAACAAAAAGAGAAGGCTCAAAAACTCCAAAAAAAAGGATCAAAAAGAAAACTATCCATGATTGCTCTTGCAGCCAAACTTTGAACTGATGATCCAACTTTCACTTCATTCTGTGTTTAACCAAGTGAAGTTCTTGAAGGTAAATTGCTCTCCAACTTATGAAACTTGGCTGCTGATCATTAACGATCTTGTTGTTTCGGACAATCCATATTCCCCATGCGGCAATGATCATAATCTCCATGAAAAGAAGGGACATTTAGCTTACTTTTCAGGTCGGCAAAAGCTTCATGAACAGACAGATTTCGAGATCTTTGGGGACAAACAAAATCCCAGCATCTCACGGCAAAGGGACAAGACCAAAATCCTGCTCTTGATGCATACGCCTCAACGTATTCCTTTGGGAAACCTGATAGACACCTTTATGATCACCCTGTTATGGTGTGACATTTGATGCGGTCAAAGCTTTCCTCCAGAACAGTGATTAAATATGATCTCACGGTCTAAGGACTTGGCTACCACTATGTTTCTATTAAGTTATCGCAATGCCGATATTCGTGACAAATCTTATTGCGCTAACTTACTTTGGGTGGATGTCCATCATGTCATTCCCCAATGACATGACTCCATTGTCAATTGTCATAAATGTCTATGATCAGGAAACCTTGATCATCGGTTGACCAATGCTAGTAAAGGTAGAGGCTACTAGGACCTGGTTGTTTTATATCACACATATATTAATGTTTCCGCTTAATACAGTTATAGTATGACATAAAATTTATTTTGAACACTTTGAGATATGATAATAAAAACTCCTTTATTAATTGCCTCTAGGGCATATCTCCAACATTTATTCATTCACCGATATGAAAAATATGAATAACACAACCCCCTCACCTTGTAGTGAACTTTGACGATATGTCACAAGTAAGCAAGGTATTGACATGTCCAACAGACACAATGGGTTACGTTGAAAACCTCCTAGATGTGAGGAGTAAAAACCAGACAAGTTGATCCACTCCAGCTTACATTATTAGCATAACATGTACAGATGTACTCTCTCTATTCCAGAATGTAAGAGCTTGCTAAAAAGGCCTACATTATGGAACATAGGAAGTCCAAAATAAATATTCTCTAGAGATTCCACATCAGCAACACAACTTACATCTTGCAAAAGTTGTCGACACCAACAACCTATTGCACCCGAAACACGTCACACGAACACGCCCTCGTGTACCTGTGAAGCTGGGCGAGATACTCCGCAACTCACCTCGCGGGAGGCCGGCTTACAGCGTGATACACCAGACAGAAAATTGGCGCTTTTGAAACCAGACGCCCCAGATCCCCGGGAGGGACCTCGTTAGAGGAAGCCGGTGATGATTTGCTAAACCCGGCCGGACTTCAAGCGTCCATCTCTGGCTTCTTCGGAAAGTTGCCTTGTGACCTTCCGTGTTGACCTCGAACTAGCCTTCTCGTGTGAAATCCGGCATACTCTTCAGGCATCCAAGCATTAACCGACCTCGTGTCTTGCTTCCCTCTTGCGACCTCTAAAATCTTCAAGAAACTCAGGTCCTGTCTCTATCGAGTCTCTGGCCTTGTCGAGTTGGCTTTCCCGGGTCTTGTCCTCAGGCATTTCTCTTCGGGTCGCCAATTCTCCCCCGGGCAAGTCTTGAACCTGCGCCCTGCCAAAACGGGTGCTAACACATGCACCCCTTTTTTCTAGTAGAGCTTGCGTACTAGAAAATACTCAATGTAGAAGTCTGAATCTAAGGGCGATGCTTAAGCTCACCGGCCATGTGCTGAGGGCAATATATGTATATCGACCATACATGTGACTTATGCGGTTTGCCATACACTAGGGTGAAATTTCTTTAGGTATTTCCCATTGATAGCTCGAGGCAAGATGTTGCCTTCCAATGTCTCCACGAAGTAAGAGTTGCTGGGTATAATCCTCATGACTCGTAGCAGTCAACTTGGAGACCATTTACCGAATTTCTGGCTCCTAGAGACAATTGGCAGTATAACCTTTCAGACCATATCGCCGATTTGAAAATCCTTAAGCCGGACTCTCTTGTTGTAAGTTCTTGCCACCCACAACTTGTCCTTCTCAATGTCCCTCAATGCCATTATGCGCTTGTCGGCTATCTCATCTATGTTGTCCATCATCAAACTACAATAGTCTTCAACCGACAAATCATTTTTCTGGCAAATCTCAAGGCGGCCAGATTCACTTCCACTAGTAAAACGGCCTTTTGTCCATGTAGTTTAGGTAGGCCATCACTTTCACAAAAACCAGACGGGAGAGTGGATGCCCTTGTCTTAATCTATGCCAGTTGACAATGGAGCCACCTGCCACTCCGTTTAGCATCACTCTTGTAGAAGCCGTGGATAGGAGTCCACCAACCATGGCTAGCTGATACGTCGCAAAAGTATCGAGTTTTCCAAACACTTTTGCTGTTGTTTTGCCTCTAATTTGCATGAATTGATTGGAACTAACCCGAACTAACGCTGTTTTCAGCAGAACTGCATTTGGTGTCTTGTTTTTGTCCAGAAATAAAAACTTCACGGAAAATTCCCGAAAAATTGGAAAAAGGGTTTTGGAGGAAATAAGCCACGGAGCCAGGAGGGCTCGCAGAGGGGCCACCCCTGGAGCAAGGGCGGGCCCATCCATGGGTGGGCCCAGGGCTGCTGCCAGGGGTCGCCCCTGCCCTTGGTGCCCCCCTTTGGCATATATGCCTCTTCTGATCTAAAAACGTGACCCGCCGAACACTTCTTTAGGAAACCATACGGAGCTCCGCCACCACCTCGAAACCCAAATTCGAGGTCCAGGATCGCTGTTCCGGCACCCTGTCGGAGTGGAGATCGCCGCCATCATCACCGCCAACGCCTCTCGATAAACCATCCATGATTCCCCCATCCATGTGTGAGTAGTTCCCTGCTGTAGGCAAGGGGATGGAAGAGATTGAACAAGATCACTCATGTAATTTGATGCTCGATTTTTAGGGCATGATGCCTAGTATCCTCTATTTGTGTTAATCATCGTTGTTGCAACTAGTTGTGCTTAATGCTTGACACTAGGGCCCGAGTGCCATGATTTTAGATCTGAACACGTTATGTTTTCATGAATATAATTGATTCTTTGGATCATATCTAATAGTTGTATGCACCCGTTGTTGTCCAGAACCGGCGACCCCAAAGTGACAGATTGGGGTATCAAAGGGAAGGGGTAGCAACTTGAGGATCACATGTATTCACCGTATGTTAATGCGTTGCTCCGGTGTTCTATTAAAGGAACACCTTAATTGCCATTAGTTCTATTATTGGCCCGGCTGAAACCGCATGGCAGGACAAAAGATGCTGTGCAAGTTCTTATTGCAAACACGTTCGACTAAATTAGGAATACATGCCTATGATTGATTGATACTTTATTATTATTTGTTCGCATTGTGCCCTATTATAATTATTACATTAGATATTTTATTCATGCAATGCCTGTCTATTCGTCCCAATGCCCATGGCGTTTTAATCCTGCTGGTTACAACTGCTGTTTCTGCTGTCACCATTGCTACTATTATTTTACTCCTACTGTTAATATTCTACTATTGCCATCATGTTACCAGTACTACTGATAAATTGTGCCAAGTGAGTTCCTTTTCAAGTGTGGTTGAATTGACAACTCAACTGCTAAGGCTTATAAATATTCTTTGACTCCTCTTGTGTTGAATCAATAAATTTGGGTATTACTTCTCTCGAAGAAAGTTGCGATACCCTACACTTGTGGTCCATCAAGACTATTTGTCGTGGTATTGTCGAATCTGGTCGGGACAGGGGTGCCATCCGGCTAGGTAGAGAGGTGGGTATAGGAGATGTAGGTAATTCCGGTGACGGGATGAGCACGAATTTACCCAGCTTCGGATCTCGCAACGGTGGCGAAACCCTACGTGCTGCTATAATTCACTATAAGGCTATATGCGCCGATTACAATGAAAGTTAGAGTGTCTTCCCTAAGGCGTCCCGTAGGCCGGCTTATAAAGGTGGCCGGACCTAGGGCTTACAGGAAGTAACCTAACCGACTAAGTTATAGAGTTCTATTCTAATCCGGCTTGGGCCTTGCCTTGAAAACTAAGTCAACTACAATGCAGGTCGCCTTCTGGAACCTTCACTTAGCCGGATGGGCCTCCTGCCGTTCATCGTACTGGGCCGCCTGGTAAGCCGGATTTCGGCTTACCACCACTATGCGCCACCCTGGTACGCTGGCTTTAGTCACTTCCATGTTGGTACCTGTTCAGCATATCCCCAACAGTAGCCCCCGGAAAGCTTTAAGTACTTCAGCGGTTGACTTTAGTCTTCCGGCAATGTGTTGTCCGGGAAATTCTTCATCCGTTGTAAGACTTAGAGCATTCCCAGAAACTTGTAGTCTTCAAGTCATGTCGAACAACTTTGTCGATCTCTGCATGCCGGCTTATCATGTTGGATAAACACTTGAGTGTGTATTGACATGCGTCCGGCGATTTGATGGATTTGTCAGACCCGGCAGAGTGAGTGGAGCGGCATCTTTGAATGTGGGGATAGTTTCCGTTTTTCCCGCGTAAGAACCGAGGCGTCGGAGGGAAGGATCTGCTCGTAACGGTGCGATCCCGTGACGCGTGGCGGCAATCTCGCTCCAGAGCCGTTGCAGATATCTCGGCACTTCATCAATAAAAGTGGGCTGCCTTGTTTTCGCCACGGCCATCACTCCATTCACAACCCTAGCGCCCTTCTCCGAAGGATCTCATATCCTCCATCGCACTCCCGTACTCCATGGCTTCCAGCGCTCCGAGCTCCCCCATCATCAATGCGACGCCGCTCGACACAACGCCACCGATGGGAGGTGCAGTTTCTACCGCCGCCACCGCCGACTCCGTGCCTTCCGCCACTCCCTTGGCCTATTCTTCCTCTGCTCCGGTGGACTCCTCATCTGCCGCAACCTCGAACCGCGATGAGATTGCTCTCGCCAAAGCTGCAGCTGAAGCTGCGGCTACGGTAGCTTCGGCTTCTGCAACCACCGCCAATGTGGCCGAGGAGGCTCGGGCCACCGAAGAAGAAGAAGAGGAGGAAGCCAGCGACAACGAAGGCACCGCCAACAACCCGACTCACAACTGGTCTTGCTCAGGTGTGGACGATGGCGAGCTGATGGGAATGGCGGCAGATGGAGTCATCCCTCCACTTCCAAATCTACGCCGTCTTGGCGATTCGCCTTTGGTGACCCGTCTCCAACTCCCATCAAGGACGAGCGGGTACTTCTCTCTTCTCACATAGCTCGGGGGTTTTCTTTGCCGCCCTCGGCTTTTATGATTGAGATTCTGGACCATTATGGTCTCCAGCTCCACAACATCACTCCCAACAGCCTCTTGTACATATCCGACTTCATAGCACTGTTTGAAGGCTACTTAGGATTAGTTCCCAGGTTAGATTTCTTCCAGTACTGCTTCGGAGTCGAGAGGCAGACAATCAACAAGGAGCTATTGGTTGCTGGCTCCATCAGCTTCAATTCGCGCCGAGATATAGATTGGTACCCTCAGGTGCCAATCGTGGATTCGGCTAAGGGGTGGGCGTCCATCTTCTTCTACTGCAAGGACGTGGCGCCTTCAAATAGGCTAGTAGGGGCTCGCCACCTTCGAGGATAGAGCCGACACGCCCCTGCTCTCATGGAAGAAGAAGCCGGCAGCAAAGATGCCGGCTGACCTTGCCGCCATTAAGGCAAGTATTACGGAGTTGACCTCCGGCTCTCCTCCCCTGACTGGGGAGGACACAATAATTTGCTGGATGAAGAGACGATCCAGCCCCTCCAACATCGTGCTCGCCTCTTGTACGAGTACACGGACAATTCTGATCCCATGCGGATCAGCGAGAAAGACTTGGAGCGAGACCTCTTTGAGGCTCGCTTCAACAAGCTCATCAAAGCCCGGCCTAACGAAGGTCGGCAATACGAAGAATCGCTGCCAATGTATATGGCTGGCAACCCTCCCCCAAAGGTACTTTGTCGGACCAAAGTTCAATTCTCTTAGGGATTCTGCTTTGCCCTTAACGGACTAACATGTATTATTCGTCAGATTCCCGGAGTCTCCACCGCTTGTCCCGCTGGCGCATCATCATCCAGCAAGGCGATCAAGCGGCCCATCTCCTTTTCCTCGGCATCTACAGAGAGCCGGAAGAGGAAGAGCCTATCGCTCACGATTGGCGCCAAGTCGTCCGAGGACGATGACGCCCTTGTTGGGCTTAACATTCCCAACAAGAAGTAAGTCGGCTAAAACATCTCTTCTTTATTTTGCAGTATTCCCGGATTTTCTAATCTTACCCCTTTGTCTTTGCAGGATAAAGAAAGGCGCACCTTTGAGACAAAAGGTGTTAGCCACGCGGAAGAAAGCCTCTCCCGCTGTTCCTCCCGCCACTCCTTCGGCTTCTAAGACGACACCAGTGGAAGAAACCTCCACCCGCACCATGGCGGGAGGTCCAATCCTCGGGAGAGCCAGAATTACACCTCCCACCAAATGTACAGAGATGACGGGAAAGGTGACAGGAGCCTTCCTCTCCACCAAGGGATGAAGCTCCGGCTAATGATGCCCCGACTTTTCCTCCTATTAAAGCGGAGGCTTTCGATGAAGAGGGGCACATCAAGCCGTAGTTTATGAGCCGGTTCATGCGAGCTCCATGACTACCCCGGAAGAAGGGAACAACCCTTCGGGATGACGAGCCGGGTGAGACCCAGGCCTATGACACATTTGATGTCATAGAAATCCTTGAAGATCCGCAGAATTATTTTGCTGAAAGCTTTGAGGATGGCATGACCCTTCTCCGCGAGCACTACCAGGTAATTATCTTCCCCAGTAGCCCCCGAGCACTATGCCGGGTTAGGTTTACAAACTAGCTGACATAGTGGTCTGAGTTAATGCGCATGCACATGTTTAGCCCCCTAGCGATGAAATGTCGTCCTGCAGCCAATTTGCTCGTCAATGTAGCTTTAGGCTTTCAGCACCTCCTTACGCAGATCCATTGCAAAATTGGTGCTGAAACCATCAATTTTTTGGGTGTGCGAAATCAGGAGATGCGCCGGCTAAAGACTAAACTGGCGAACAAGGATGCCATCATCGCCAGCTTTGAGGCTGATCGCGTCGCATACCAAGGTATGAATGCCAAAACCTTAACTTTTTGTATCAGACTTTTCTTTATACTGCTGACACATTGTCTATCGCAGACGCCATTAACAAAGCCAAGGAGTTTGCTGATAGCGCATGCAGCCTCAACCGGCTCCGCGACGAAAACATTGAGCTGAATAAGCTTAATTAGTCAACGACAGCGGAGCTGGAGACGGTCAAGATGAGCCTCGCCAAAGTCGAACAAGTCCTGGAGACGGAGAGACAGAAGCACAAAGATGCGCTCCACGAAGTCCAGGATCGGCTTGACAAATGTCTCGATGAATCAGTGGCTATTGACGACCAGCTTCTGAGTAAGTTTCATTTAAAAACCCACGCTCATTGCCTTTTGCCTTAGACATTCTAGGTTTATGGCTGAACTTCGCTTTTGCCATCTCCGGCGGGTTATGGCCATGAGCTGTCAGCGGATAACCGGCTTGACCGGATTTTGGAGGTAGGGGAGCTCCTCCCAAAGATTCTTTCTTCGGGCAAGAAATTTGTCGAGAAATTCTTTCACGGCAACCCCGAGCCACTGACTGACCTTGCAGGCCTGCAGGCTGAACTAGACGAAGCAACTTCGTCTTTTGATGAATGGCTTCACTCCAGCGCACGCGGAGGTGCAAAGACAGCTCTGGGCCTGATGATGGCACATTATCTGGAGGCGGAGGCTTGGCGCGTTGTGGCCGGCTTTCCTCTTGAGAAAGAGGATGGTACTCCGTTGGACAAGAAGGACCGGAAGAAAATCCTGCATTTCGTCTCCGGTTATGCCAGCAAGATCGCGAAGATCGTCTCCCTCACCACCATTTTCAAGGAGGTGCCGTGCCCGCCGAATGCCGTCTAGTCTGACGACGAAGGCGAAGAGGCAGATAAATCTGCATGAGCCGAATTTGCTCTTTGAGCCGGCCATCCCGGAAAATGTAACATATGCTGTTAAGTTGTCCAAACATTATGTATGTCTGTATAAACAACTAAGTCTTTTCCTGTATATTAATTCAACTTTTTTGGTTGCAAATTTGAAGTTTTTATGCCATCAGTTTGTCTGGCCTTGACACCTTAAACTTTAAGCGTCGGCAAACCTATTACAGAACAACTTGCTGAGTAACAGGTATGTAGGACCAATCTGTTTAGACCCAGAACAAGTGCCGTCTTTCGGTGCCGAAACGCTTTGAAGCAACCCGGCGCAAAAAGCTACCAGAAGAACATAATTTTGGCAAAACGTTGTTTTTCATCACCTTAAGGCTGATTCAATGTAGCGCCCCAACCCCAGAACTATACAGTGAAATGTTGTGTAACCGGTCATGCTACACAATCGAGGGTTACTGGGTTTACCAATCCCAGGCCAAAAGTCATTGGCAGGTGTGCTCGGAATGGATCATCGGCACACAACACCTCGATCATGCCATAAGCTCAGACATCGCTTTCACGTATAGTAAAAAGACCGAGACTTGTGGCCGAGGCCGGGCAGGCCGGGGCCCGAGGCTGGGCGCACGGGGGCGGGGACGCGGCGGTGGCCGACGGTGAACGTCGGCGCAAGAGGGGGAGGGGGAGAGGGGAAACGCGTGAAAAAAGGCCAACTGGGAGAGGGGCTCACCCTGAGCTCGCGCGCGTGGACGGACGACAGCGCGGAGGGGCGGGGATCGCCGGAATCGAGGCCGGCGACGATGCGGCCGAGGCAGGTAGGTTGTGGACGCGGCCGTCGATCCGGGCCACCCCGGCTCGAATTCAACGGCGAGAAGAGAGAGGGGAACGCGGCGGTCCTTGCCGTGGCTTTCGATCCCGGGCGGCGTGGCTCCAGGCGATGGTGGCGGCGGCGGGAAACGGCGGCGACGGTGGAGCTCGAAAGTAGAAGGAAAGTGGCCACCCCGATCCAGAGTTTGCGGGAGAAGCGGGCAGAGAAATGAGAGGGGAGCAGGTTAGCGGCATGGGCAGCTCCTAATCGTCCACGGGCCACGGCGGCATGGGCAGCTCGGCCGGCAGCTGGGCATGGCGCCAGTGCCATGGCCGACACTGTGGAAGAGAGAGGGAAAGAGAAGTTCGCGAAAACCCCCCTGGAATCTTTCAAATAAATTACAAAAAGGTCCTTAGCAGGTTTTAGCGATTTAAATTAGGCACCAGGACATTTTTATAAATTCCAGAAAAATTCACATATGTTTCTTGTAATCCGAGGAAGCTCCACAAAAAGTTTGGGCTTCAACTAAAATGTTTATATTCACAAATATTTGTATTGTTGCAATATGGTCATTTTTGATAAATTGCAAAATACATTTATTTGGAGCACTCAAGTATTTCCAAAAATAATGAAAATATTCATGGAGACTCCTAGGATGGAAATGAAACTCTCCATGATTTTAGTTTGAATTTTTGGAAGGTTTATCTTGGTTTCCAAAAATATAATTGAGTTAAACCAAATTTGGATCCTTAAATGAAATTCTTATTTGGCAAAATTTAGATTTTGAGAAAAGGTTATAACATGTCCCTTTGGAACTTCCTAAACAGTTTGGAAGTCCAAGAACAAGTTGGTTAACAAGTTAAGCATTTGCATTTGGTTTGGTGCTTGAGAAGTTTGCCTCCCATTTTAGTTGCTTGCATATGTTGGTGGTTTTAGAAATAGCAATGTTCATATGCATGCCCTGATGCAAACAAGGATGCAAAAAGTGGAAAAATTCTTCGTATTTTTCCTTACCAAGTTGGGGCTGTTACAATTCTACCCCCCTTACAGGAATCTCGTCCCGAGATTCTAGGCTTGAGTGAAGAAGGTGGGGTATTCCTGACGAAGGCTAGTTTCTCGCTCCCATGTGGCTTCTTCCTTGGAATGGTTCGACCATTGGATTTTGAGGAACTTGATGGTCTTGTTGCGGGTTTTCCTCTCCGCTTCATCTAAGATGCGGATAGGATGCTCACGATAGGTCAAATCCTCTTGAATGTCCAATGCCTCATGATCAACCCCACGGATTGGATCCTTGAAGCAATGACGGAGTTGGGAAACATGGAACACATCATGGACATCCGGGAAATTGGAGGGCAACTCAAGTTGATAGGAGAGATCTCCTCGCTTGGCTAGGACGGTGAAAGGGCCAACATAGCGAGGTGCCAATTTTCCCTTGATTCTGAAGCGACGAACGCCTCGGAGAGGAGAGACTCGAAGGTAGGCCTTGTCACCAATTTCATAGTGGACCTCTTAATGGTGCTTGTCATAATAGCTTTTCTGCCAGGATTGTGCAGCCTTGAGATTATCCCGAATGATACGGCCCTTCTCCTCGGCCTAATTGATCACATCAGGACCGAGGAGTGGCCTCTCCCCGGTTTCAGACCAATTGAGAGGAGTTCGGCATTTTCTCCCATAGAGAACCTCAAAGGGAGCCATTTGCAAACTGGCTTGATAGCTATTGTTGAAAGAGAACTCGACGAGAGGGAGGTACTTTTCCCAACCCTTGCCGAAGGACATAACATAAGCCCGAAGCATATCCTCAAGGACTTGGTTCACCCTTTCCGTTTGACCGTCGGTTTGAGGATGATAGGCAGGTGCTGAAGTTGAGACGGGTTCCAAGAGCCGTTTGGAAACTTTGCCAAAATTTGGACACAAATAAGCTTCCACGGTCGGAGATGATCCTCAAGGGAACCCCGTGCAAGGGAACAATCCGGGCCATATATAGCTCCGCCAATTTAACGGAGTTGATATCCTCTCGAACCGGAAGGAAATGAGCGACTTTGGTTAGACGATCAATGACTACCCAGATAGCATTGTTACCCTTTTGAGATCTTGGAAAGCCGGTGATGAAATCCATACCAACTTCATCCCATTTCCACTCGGGAATGGCTATGGGGCGAAGGGTACCGGCTGGTCTTTGATGTTCAGCCTTCACTCGGCGACAGACGTCGCATTCAGCAACATATTTGGCAATTTCCCGCTTCATGCGGGTCCACCAGAATTTGGGACGGAGGTCTTGTTACATTTTTGTGCTACCAGGATGGATGGATATAGGAGATTCATGGGCTTCTTGGAGTATCAACTCCTTGGTATTTCCCGTCTTGGGCACCACAAGACGGTTCCCAAAATAGACCACACCGGAATCATCAACGGAGAAGCACTTGGCCTTCCCGCTTGCAATATTCTTTTTGATCTTGCGGATGCCAACATCATGTTGCTGGGCGGCCTTGATTTCATCCTCAAGAGTGGATGTGATCTCGAGGTTAGCTAGATAACCGGAGGGAACAATCTCCAGATTCAACCTAGCAAATTCCTCGTGGAGAGCCGGTTGTGCCTTTTCAATCATCATGGTGTTGCAATAGGCCTTGCGACTCAAAGCGTCGGCCACGACATTTGCCTTGCCGGGCTGATAGTTGAGGGTCACATCATAGTCTTTTATCAATTCCAACCATCTTCTCTGCCTCAAGTTCAGATCCGGCTGGGTGAAGAGATATTTAGACTTTGATGGTCGGAGTAGATCTCGCAACGGTTGCCCAATAGGTAGGGCCTCCATTGCTTCAGAGCATGTACCACGGCGGCAAGCTCCAAATCATGAGTTGGATAATTTTGCTCATGTGGCTTGAGTTGACGGGAAGCATAAGCGACAACATGGCCCTCTTGCATCAACACACAACCCAAGCCTTGGAGTGAGGCATCACAATAGACGACAAAGTCCTTGTCTGTGTCAGGAAGGACAAGCACCGGAGTGGTGGTGAGCTTGACCTTGAGGGTTTGGAAGCTCTCTTCAGCCTTGTCTGACCACACAAATTGCTTGTTTTTCTTGAGGAGGTCAGTCAGTGCCTTGGCTATCTCGGAAAAACCCTCGATGAATCGGCGGTAATAACCCGCAAATCAAGGAAGCTTCGGATATCTTTGGCGGACTTGGGGGTTGGCCAATCCAGGATTGCCTGAATCTTGTCTGGTATCACCGCTACTCTGGCAGCTGACACCACATGACCGAGAAAAATGAGCTCCTTTAGCTAGAACTCACACTTGGAGAACTTGGCATAGAGGCGGTGATCACAGAGCTTGGTCAAGACTAGCCGAAGATGCTCATCATGTTCTTCTTTGGTTTTGGAGTAGACAAGGATGTCATCGATGTAAATGATGACAAACTTGTCGAGATACTCGTGGAAGATGGAGTCAGCCTCATGAATGTAGCCGGAGCATTTGTGAGGCCGAAGGACATGACAGTGTACTCATATAACCCATAGCGGGTAGTGGAAGCCGTCTTCGGAATATCCTCCTTTCGGATTTTAATCTGATGGTAGCCTGACCTCAGATCCATCTTGGAGAATACCGTTGCACCAGCTAATTGATCGAACAAGTCGGTTATTCTAGGAATTGGATACTTGTTCTTGATGGTCACCGCATTCAGAGGGCGGTAATCAACAACTAGACGAGGAACATTTGTATCCCTCTTCTTGACAAAGATGACCGGGCAGCCCCAAGGTGAGCTACTCGGCCGGATGAATTCCTTATCTAGTAGCTCATCAAGTTGCTTCTTTATTTCAGATAGCTCTTCCGTTGGCATGCGGTAGGTCCTTTTGGAAACTGGGGCGGTTCCCAGAACCAACTCAATCACAAACTCCACGCTGCGATCAGGTGGCATGCCGGGCAATTCCTCCGGAAAACATCGGGGAAATCACACACCACTGCAACTTCATGCATTTCTGGCGGTGTGGTTCCTTCTAGGAAACACAAGCTGATCTCCGGTGAGAGTGGAGTGGCAGCAGAGGGAATTGCGGACGAGGGTGACCAATAACTCACCAGCCCGACGGTTGGGTGAATCATGGTGACAGACTTGGCAGCACAGTCCAGGTTGGCCTGATATTTGACTAACCAATCCATCCCCAGAATTACATCTAGCCCTTTTGAATTCAGTGCTATCAGCTGGAACGGGAAAGACCAATAGCCTATGGTAATCTGAACCTCGGAAGTAACCCACTTGGTTTGCCAATGAGACCCTGGTGTTTTAACCACTAGTGGGGAATCCATGTTCTCAAACGGTATTTGATGGTTGTGCGCAAATGCTATTGATATGAATGAATGCGATGCTCCAGAATTAAACAAGACTGAAGCAGGGTAATCATTGATTCGAAGCGTACCCATGAGAACTCCGGGGTCCTCCTCAACGCCTTCAGCCGAGACGTGGTTCAGGCGGCCACGGCTGACAGTGGTAGCCTTGGCGGCTGGAGTAGAGGGTGCTGGATCAAGTGCTGTGGTAGCCGGTGCCTTTTGGGGACACTCCCTGGAGTAGTGCCCCGGCTGGCCACAAGAGAAGCAAGTGAGCCCCGGTGGTGCAGGCAGCCGAGGTCGGAAACCTGCCTCCAGCCGCACCCAAGGTCGAAGTAGCTGGGCGAGGTGGAGGTGGCAAGTACCCGGTGGGCTTCGGCGCGGAGGGTGCCTTAGGCACAGCGCTGAAGGGCACAAATACCCGGTGCTTCTTGCCCTCAGAAGAAGAGGAGCTCTGGTTGTCGGTGGAAGCTGGCCTCTTGGAAGCCTCCAGCTCCTTCCTACCCTGCTCCATGGTGAGAGCCTGGTTGTAGAGCTCCTGGTAGGAGGTGAACTTGAAGGGTAGGAGCTCGTATCGGAGACGAGGTGCGAGCCCCTTACGGAAGAGGTATTGCTTGTCCTCATCATTCATCACGTCCCGCGGGTCGTAACGGGAGAGGTGCTTGAACTCCCGCCCATAGGCTTGGACGTCCATGCGTCCCTGGGTCAAGTCCAGGAACTCCCTCCTCTTGAGCTCCAAGATGGGCTTGGGGATGTACGCCGCACGGAAAGCGGAGCGGAATTCCTCCCAAGTGAAGACATGGCCCGCGGCAAACATTGCCACGCGGCTCTCCCACCAGGAGCCGGCGGCTCCATTCAGCAGGTAGGTGGCGAAGTTGACATGTTCCGCCACCGGAACGTGAAGAGCGGCAAACTTGCGCTCTAAAGCCCGAAGCCAATCATCCGCATCAAGCGGCTCCTTAGCTTCAGAGAAGGTGGGAGGTTGGGAGCGCAAGAACTCCGTGAGAGTGTTGCAGTCCGTGTTCCTCCTGGCCCCTTGCTGCACCAGCTGCTCGAGCAGACGCTCATTTCGCAGCCGGTTTTGCTCAATGGCCATCAGGACCTCCGCCATTGAGGGTGGCGGCGGTGCATCCGGATTGCTTGTTTCCCCACGACGGGTAGGAGCCATTCTGAAGATATGGAACAAGGACATAGTTAGTAACCAAATTCCTACAGATAGGCTAGATCATTAGGGTCCTTGCAGCTATAGAGATTTGAGATGCAATAACACAAAGACAGATTTAGGCAACCACGGTGACATCATGTCATCGCGGCGATTGCAAGTGAATACAACGGACTCGAGACATAACTGGAGTAGAGCGAGTTGGATGAGGAGTAAAAAGAATCCTAAGAAGGTTTTCACAACTCATTTTTAGGTTATAAATAATTTTCCACTAGACTCGACATCGACCAATAGACAGGGTTTCCTACAGGCAGTCCTGCTCTGATACCAACTTGTAGCGCCCTGACCCCAGAACTATACAGTGAAACGTTGTGTAACCGGTCATGCTACACAATCGAGGGTTACTGGGTTTACCAATCCCAGGCCAAAACTCATTGGCAGGTGTGCTCGGAATGGATCATCGGCACACAACACCTCGATCATGCCATAAGCTCAGACATCGCTTTCACGTATAGTAAAGAGACCGAGACTTGTGGAACAAACTGGCACATTGCAGACTCTATGACACAAAACTCATATAGCAACTCATATATGAGAAAGATACAAATATTACACATCAAAAGGTCACAGATCATCAATTCATCAAGCGGAAGCGAAGTAGTGTTGTCTAGTACAACAAGATCCAATTATAGGGCCTAAGAGGCCTACACATAAATAAACCAAGCCAGCTTGCTCCACGGTGCCAAGCTGCCACCTGGGAACCCCAGACCACTAGTCGATGTCCATGAAGAAACCACCTAGCTGCTCGGTGTCTTCCTCCTCTAAAATACAAATATAAAGGCAGCAAAGAGAGACTGAGTACGACGTACTCGCAAGTTTATTAGGGCGATATAGACCCAATGGCTGACGAAGGCTCTAAAGCTGTATATGTATTTCTTTTGCATAAAGCTAATTTTCAAAAACCGAAACATAAATTGACACATGGCATTCGTCTACTCAGAATAGTTTTTACAAAGGTGGTAAGAGAGTAATCTTTTCCTCTTCGGTTCTCGGCGAACCAGATTGTAGCCAAAACCAACTCTCATCTCCACCAAGGGCACTCGCTCGAATCACCCTCGAGGAAATGAACCCTTTTTACATACGTTGAGTTGCAACCTTTAGCTGCCAAATTTTAATTCATTAGGTTATACTTTTCTATGAGCTAATCCGCCTTTCCCAAGATTTGTCCATAACCGTGGACACGGCTTTTCGAAAAGATTAAACCCTGCAGGGGTGTACTATTTTACCCATTGGTACCGTCCGGCTCACCTAATTGGCCCTCTTCCGGGGAAGGCCGGCGAGCGGGCGCGGTTAGACCTTTACAAGGCATGGGGCTTACTCAAGGGCCATTAGTGTGCGGAAGGACAGGTTCAGCGCCTCCAACGCCCTGCCCCGCGGCCACATCCTAAACACCACCGTCCTCGTTCCTTTTTCCACCCACACACTCACGCGCAAATGGAAATAGCAAACTAGAGGACCCTTGACAAGCCCCTCACAAATTATTCGGTCACAGGGGATTCCATATGTCCCCACCTTTGGAAGCACGCTCGGTTCTTGGTTCTAGCTAAAAGAACTCTCAGCCTAGGCGGCAAGAATGAGGCAAAACACCATCCCCGATGGCAACTCATCCAAGCCTTTAAGCAAATTAATTAAGTACCACCCTCATCCTCCACATTGTCCGATCATTCCATCAATTGCATAAATCATGGAAATAAACAACGGACAGCTAAGCATGGCTAAGCATTGCTAAGCATATAACAACAACAATTACATTCTTGTCTCCGGCCAACACATCAACACTAAGGTTCATAGGTAGGGATACCTGTGATTGGCTCGGGAAAAAACATGCATTTATAGGATACTCTATGTCTTGATCAAAAACGACAGTTGAATCGCATGCAATATTATGGTGGACAAAATAAGTTGATCAATCATAGGAGACTAGATGCCAAGAAGGTTAGGTTATCTCTTGCCTTGCTGCCGGGGCGTGTAGTACTGCTCGTCGTGATAGGTCGGGGTGACCTCAACTCCGGAATCTATCGATACCCAAAAGATAACACAAAGAACAATTAAATCACACGAACACAAGGTGCAATTCTCAATCACATGATGACATGTCAAATTGATGCAAGGATATTATCATTTAATTTAATTAACAAATTAAATGGAGTTCCAAATAATTAGTGCAATTATGTGGACACAACTCCATATTTATCTTAATGACCACAATTTTCATAAATTATTCAATTATTAGAGAAGTGGCTCAATATGCATGAACATGACGTGAAATGGGTAGGGTTTGTTATTCCGATCATTTTGGTACCTCATTTGTAATTTTCGGAGCACCGATGAATAAATAGCGAATTAAATAATTAATTAAATTTAATTCTTTTAAACAATTAAGGAAACATCAAATAAATATTTGTGATCATGATGTGATAAAGGCATGGTTTGATTACATGTAAAGTGTTGATCACATTGATATTTTATTCATAAATTTTGGATAATTATTTATCAAATTAGCAATTTCCCAAATTAGGTATTATTTGAACCTTTTTGGAATTCATATATAAACAACAAGAATATAAGTCCAAAAGACCAATTCAATGATTCCAATTGGTAGAGTTTGTTTTCCTGAACATTTTGAAATTTGATTTATCAAATTTGGACCAAAATTCAAATAGATATGATTTCTTTTATTTAATTTTTATTCCCAAAAGGAAAAATCAAAAGCACAGTCGGGCCGGCCTCCAGGTCGGCCAGGCCGGGCTCAAGGCCGGGGAGCAGCCCGAAGAGGCCGGCCTTTGGCCAGCCCTTGGCCAGCCCAGGCTGGGTGCTAGGCCGGGCTGGTGCCCGAGGTGTCCGGCCTTTTGGCCAGCCCAGTCCGAGCCCAGGCCGGGGCGAGGCCGGGCATCAGCCCGAGCCAGCCGGCCTCCTGGCCGGACAGGGGACGCGGCGGTGGCCGACGGTGTACGGCGGTGCAAGAGGGGGAGGGGGAGAGGGGAAACGCGTGAAAAAAAAGGCCAACTGGGAGAGGGGCTCACCCTGAGCTCGCGCGCGTGGATGACGACGGCACGGAGGGGCGGGGATCACCGAAATCTAGGCCGGCGACGATGCGGCCAAGGCGGGGATGTTGTGGACGCGGCGGTCGATCCGGGCCACCCCGGCTCGAATTCGACGGCGAGAAGAGAGAGGGGAACACGGCGGTCCTTGCCACGGCTTTTGATCCGGGCGGCGCGGCTCTAGGCGACGGTAGCGGCGGCGGGAAACGGCGGCGACGGTGGAGCTCGGAAGGAGAAGGAAAGTGGCCACCCCGATCCGGAGTTTGCGGGAGAAGCGGGCAGAGAAACGAGAGGGGAGCAGGTGAGCGGCATGAGCAGCTCCTAATCGTCCATGGGCCACGGCGGCATGGGCATCTTGGCCGGCAGCTGGGCATGGCGCCAGTGCCATGGCCAGCACTGTGGAGGAGAGAGGGAAAGAGAAGTTCGCGAAAACCCCCTGGAATATTTTAAATAAATTACAAAAAGGTCCTTAGCAGGTTTTAGCGATTTAAATTAGGCACCAGGACATTTTTATAAATTCCAGAAAAATTCACATAGGTTTATTGTAACTTGAGGAAGCACCACAAAAAGTTTGGGCTTCAACTAAAATGTTTAGATTCACAAATATTTGTATTGTTGCAATATGGTCATTTTTGATAAATTGCAAAATACATTTATTTGGAGCACTCAAGTATTTCCAAAAATAATAAAAATATTCATGCAGACTCCTAGGATGGAAATGAAACTCTCCATGATTTTAGTTTGAATTTTTGGAAGGTTTAACTTGGTTTCCAAAAATAGAATTGAGTTAAACCAAATTTGGATCCTTAAATGAAATTCTTATTTGGCAAAATTTAGATTTTGAGAAAAGGTTATAACATGTCCCTTTGGAACTTCCTAAACAGTTTGGAAGTCCAAGAACAAGTTGGTTAACAAGTTAAGCATTTGCATTTGGTTTGGTGCTTGAGAAGTTTGCCCCCCATTTTAGTTGCTTGCATATGTTGGTGGTTTTAGAAATAGCAATGTTCATATGCATGCCCTGATGCAAACAAGGATGCAAAAAAGTGGAAAAATTCTTCGTATTTTTCCTTACCAAGTTGGGGCTGTTACATTCAACATGAAAGATAGTTTACCGACAAGCAACACAGGCAATTTCGGGTAAACAAAAAATAACAATAAGATCATTGGTAAATAAAGGATGGTACAGATTCTCGAATTGCACATGAGAGGAACCAATTTTTATTTCATGATCACATTGGCATGGTTACAATAGAATTTGCTAAGTGCAAAAGGGACGTAGCTGAGCGATATTCCACGGACGTTTCATCTCATCTATTTCGTCATCCTCATGCCTTTTCCTCTTGCGACCTTTCTTCCTTGGATCTTTCTTTGAATCCCTTAAGTCGAGGAGATAGTATGACCCATTTTTCAGTGCTTTGCTGATAACAAAAGGTCCTTCCCATGGAGGGGATAGCTTGTGCTGCCGGTTTTGTACAAGCCGAAGCACTAAGTCGCCTTCTCGAAAAGATCGATTCCGCACTCTACAGCTTTGATAGCGACGTAGATCTTGCCGATAGATGGCGGATCGTTGGAGAGATGACTCACTTTCTTATTCGAGGGTAGCTAAGCCGTCTTGACGTGCTTCTTCTGCGTCTTCTTCGACGTAGGCTGCGACTCGAGGCGAGTCGTGGATCATGTCGGTTGGCAGTACTGCTTCTGCTCCGTAAACGAGGAAGAAAGGGGTGAAGCCGGTCGATCTGTTTGTGGTAGTATGAATAGTCCATAAGACTGCCGGCAATTCATCAACCCAAGCGCCGACTGCTCGATGCAATGGGGTTTCAAGTCTCGGCTTAATACCTTGCAGAATAATGCCGTTAGTGCGCTCTACCTGTCCATTGGATTGCGGATGTGCCACCGATGCCACGTCGAGCCGGATTTTCGATCGACTGCAAAACTTCGATAGCTCACTGACGGCAAAATTTGTGCCATTATCAGTGATGATGCTATGCGGTATGCCGAACCGAATTGTTATCTTGACGATGAACTTCGTAGGTGTAGCTCCGTCGAGTTTCTTTATAGGCTTTGCCTCCACCCACTTTATGAATTTGTCGACCGCCACCAGCAGATGCGTTAAGCCTCCTCTTGCGGTCTTGAAGGGTCCCACCATGTTGAGCCCCCAGACCGTGAACGGCCAGGTTATTGGGATCGTCCGGAGCTCCTGTGCCGGCAAATGAACCTGCTTTGCATAGCACTGACAACCTTCACAAGTCTTGACGATGTTGATAGCATCCTCCTTAGCCGTTAACCAGAAGAAACCATGCCGAAACGCCTTGGCGACCAATGCCTTTGCCGCCACGTGATGCCCACACTCATCGGAGTGGATTTCCTCGAGGATTTGCCGCCCTTCCTCTGGAGAGACGCATCGTTGAAAGATGCTAGACGTGCTTCGTTTGTAAAGTTGTCCGTCAATGATCGTGTATGCCTTTGCTCGGCGTTCAATTTGGCGGCTCAACACTTCGTCCTCCTTCGGCAGTTTTTTGTTCACCACGAAATCAATGTATGGCGTGGTCCAATCTGGGGTTACCAGGTATACATGGACTGATTCTGCCGACAAGGGGTAGTCTTCATCGCCGCCTTTAATGGACGGCTTATGCAGATGATGGAGAAATACGTCTGGAGGCACCTCCTTCTGCCTAGAGCCTAACCTGGCCAAGGCGTCAGCAGCTTCATTGTCGTCTCGGGAGATATGCCGGACCTCTAAGCCCGTAAAACATCTGCCGAATTCATTGACTGTTCGCCTGTACTCCGCCATTGTGGGACTTTTTGTGTCCCAGGTTCCGTCGAGTTCCTGTACAACAAGATCCGAGTCGCCATAACAGAGGATGTGGTTTACTCCCAACTCCTTAGCCATATGAAGGCCATGGAGGAGAGCCTCATACTCTGCTACATTGTTGGTAGCGTTGAAGTGGATTCGAAGGACATAGCTGAGCTTGTCACCTTTAGGCGACTTTAGCACTACTCCAGTCCCCGAGCCCTCTTTCATCTTTGAGCCATCAAAGTGCATTATCCAGTACTGAGAATCCGGCAAAGGTGTGTTTTCCATCGCCTCTGTCCAGTCTGCGACAAAGTCGGCTAAGACTTGAGATTTGATGGCGGTTCTCGACTTGTATTGGATGTCAAAAGCTGCTAACTCGATGCCCCATTTGGCGACCCGGCCCGTTGCATCGACATTGTTGATGATGTCCTTCAATGGAGCTTTGCTGACCATCGTGATTGTGTGATCATGAAAGTAATGCCGCAGCTTCCTGGCGGCAAAGAACACGCCGTAAGCTAACTTCTTGTAATAAGGGTAGCGTTTCTTTGAATCTGAAAACACCTCACTAATAAAATAGACAGTGCGTTGATCCGGCCATTGCTTCCCTTCTTCCAGGCGTTCAACTATGATGACGGCATTTATCACAAAATTGGTGGCCGACATGTAGAGAAAAAGCGGCTCTCTTTCCCTTGGAGCTGCCAGGATCGGAGCATGCGTCAATGTATGCTTCAGCTGTGCTAAGGCTGCCTTGGCCTCCTCTGTCCAAACAAAATTGTCTGACTTTTTGAGAAGCTTGTATAGGGGCAACACTTTGTCACCAAGATGGCTAATGAATCGGCTAACAACCGCGGCGGAACCCATAAGCCACTGTATGTCCTTAAGACAAGTCGACCTCTCGATGTTCTGAATCGCCCTTATCTTTTCTGGGTTAACTTCAATTCCTCTTTGGGAAACAATGAAGCCTAGAAGCTTGCCTGAAGGAACTCCGAAGACGTATTTTGCCGGATTAAGCTTCATGATGGGGGGATACTTTATAGGTAAGCCCATGGACCCGGAAAGTAGACCCGCCAAGACCAAGAAGGCCAAAGCTGAGTCATGCATCAGGTCGCATGGGCTGGGCTGGAGACAAGCCGACCAAGGCCCATGACGGAAAGGGGACCCGTCAGGAAGGAGTCCAAGTACAACCCGGAGCCCTAACTTGGAAGGCCAAGACATAGGAAGGACTCTGTATTCTAGTATGACTCGGTGTAGGTTGTAAGTCCAGAGACCCGGCCACCTTTATAAGCGGGGTCCTGGACCTTAGATCGGGAAGTTCTAAGCAATCCATAGTTGCCGACTCCCCAGAGAGGAGCCGGAGCCTTGTAATCGAGAATCCACCCAATCAATAAAGAGAAGCAGGAAGTAGGTCTTTACCTCGATCAAGAGGGGCCGAACCTGGGTAAATCTGTGTCCCTAGGCGAGATTAACCTATCCTATGTACTTCGTGCATCAATGGCCCCAGAACTCACCTTCCCAAAGGAAGGACTTGCCGTGACAACCCCACGACAGTTGGCGCCCACCATGGGGCTGGAGATGCGAGGAGTTGAGATCGTGGGAGCCGCTCGCCGGGCCATGGAGAAACTCGCCATCGGGCGAGTCTACACTGATGAGCATGGAGAAACCGAGATCGATGACTCCGGCTGGACTCCAGAGATGGAGGAAGTAGACGAGGGTTATCAGCTTGTCTTTGGAGGGATCAACGTGTTCGTCAGCATGGTTTGCGCGTCGGGTCTTCGCGCTAACTCGGCGGAATCAGTATCAGAGCCAACAGTTGTTGTCGAGTCCGACGGCGAGGAGTCGGTCGGTACATCAGAAGTCGGCATCATCGCCGAGCCAGAGGAACAACTTGCTGTCAACCAAGAAGAGGAGTCGCTGGCGGAGCCATGTGTGGAGCCAGATTACGACGCCGATTCAGAGTCTATCTTGCCCTTGTTCGAGGATCAGCTTGGGTATGGAATTGAGGAGGAGGATTACGCGGATTCGCCAGTACGCGCCCGTGTCGTTGGAGTCTACATGTCTGGAAACGGCGGAAATCAGTTTGATCCAAGTCTACTGACAAAGGAAATCAATGCAGCAGAGCGGGCGGCCGAATTAGCCAGCGCTCGTGCTGCGTTAGACAGGCAGCTAGCAGAAATCACAGAGGCAAATCGCAGATTGGCGGAAGAGCAGGCCCGGGTCCAGACAGAGGCCCAGGTTGTAAAGAGTCGCCAGGAAGAACTCACCTCAATTTAGCATCGCAGGGCGAGGAGTCGCCAGCGTGGCGGAGTCATTGTCAACCCTACTGCTTTGTTCAACACACCCAATGGCCGAGGCGCAGGAGCCGGGCTAGGGAGCTCATCAGCTGCAGGAGGCGGCGCAGGAGGAGGAGCAACACCACCACCACCACCAGAGGGACCCGGCGGCAACGGTACCAACGGACCGCCACCTGAAGGAGGAGTCGGAGGAGGATCAACAGGTGGTATGGGACCTCCGCCTGGCAGGTTTCGTGCGCCAGAAGGGCATTACTCTAACCCAATGGACAACGTTCATGCGGCAACTATGAGACTAGAGAACATTGAGATACCAGAAGGACTAGCGGGACAGGAGACCCGCCGTGCTATTGAGATGCTGAAGACAGCAATGACTCAGCAAGCTCTTTATCCAGCGTTTCCAGATGCAAGTAGGATGCACTCGACACCGTTCAACTCGGGTACGAGGATTCGGCATGACGAGTCTCACCCGGCCAACTCTACAAGCGCAAGGCGCCGTGAATAAGAGAGGAACAGGGCAAACATACAAACTGCCTCACGAGCTCAACTGGTGGTTGATGAAGCAAGACAGCGACGAGAGAGGGAGGCGGCCAGGGCACGGGAGGCTGAGAGGGACAGAGCCCTAGCTGGTCCAGATAACCAGCCTCAGCCAACCCGGGCGCACACAGAGGTGACTTTTCCTGGTACCTCTCCTTCACTAACAGGACCAGAGTGCCTGTCAGATGCCATCAGGTCCGAATCTTTCCCCAGCGACTTCAAGGAGGCGCGCAAAGTTCCCAATTACGAGCCCAACATGGACCCGACTTCCTGGTTGGGCACATACGAGATGGCGATGAGTATCCGCAATGCCACAGGTAACCTGTGTGCCAAATTCATGTACCCTATGATGGAGGGAGCAGCCAAAGTGTGGATGCGTAACTTGCCTCCCAGATCAATCAATTCTTGGGAGCAGTTGAAGTCGGCTTTCGTACAGAACTTCCAGGGAACATGCAAAAAGCTTAGTACCATAGAGGACTTGGAGCGGTGTGTTCAGAGAAAGGGCGAGTCTGCAAGGCATTGGATGAAGCGGGTGTCGGAGATCATCAACTCATCGCAAGGACTCCCAACAATTTCAGTGCTAATGGCAATGGAGAGAAATTGCAGCTACAATCCCTTGAGCTGGAAGCTGGGTCGCATGAAGGAGAGCCTGAATCAAGGTATTCCCCTTACGATCGGCGAGATCATGGCAGGTGCTAATAAGCACGCTGCCACAGACAAAACAAAGGATCAGGAGGAAGGGCCTAAAGGACATGGTGGCAATGGTCAGAACCAGAATCAAAATCAGAACCAGAACCAGGGAAGCAACAAGCGGCCATATGGAGACAACTCTGACCTAGTGGCTAACACAAACACTAGGGTCAGACGCAAGGACAACAATTCTCAAGGGTATCAGGGGCGTAGGCCAACCACAGAGGAGGTTCAGGCGAGTACATGCCCTAAACACGCCAGAAACGGCAAGTGTGGTCACACCTTGGGACAGTGCGTGGATTTGCAGCGTGCCAGGTTCCCAGGACCAGGAAATAGAGGAAACAACAACAGATATAGAGGAAACAATGATGGTGGAAGACCTGGCAACCACGGCGGAGGAGCCGGCAATAACCCTAACCAACCTCAAGCAGGAGGTAACCAACAGGGCGGGTTCCAGCAGAACCCGAAGCAGCTTCACGATGACAATGGGCAGTATTATGTCACAACTCGGCCACAGAACCCGAGTCGTGGCAATTACCATGTCTTCACAACAAGCACGTCCAAGCGTGCCAAGAAATTAAAGGTTAGAGCTGTCAATGCAGTTGAGCCGGCAATCCCACAGTGGCTAAGGTGGTCAGAGCAAACCATCACATGGAGTCGGGCAGATCATCCACCAAGAATCGACGACCCAGGGCAGCTAGCCTTGGTGGTGGCACCTCAAGTTGGGGGCTACACATTGAACAAAGTGCTCATGGATGGTGGAAGTAGTATCAACATCTTATATTATGACACATTCAAGAGGATGCAGCTGCAAGATAGGCAGTTAATACCCACTGAGACAGTTTTTCATGGAATCGTACCAGGGAAGTCAGCCAAGCCAATCGGTAAGATTTATCTTGAGGTTGCTTTTGGCACAGTGGAGAATTTTCGTTCAGAGATTATGCCTTTTGAGGTAGTGGATCTCAAGAGTCCATACCATGCTCTCTTTGGTCGACCAGCATACTTTAAGTTTATGGCCAGACCATGCTATGTTTACTTGAAGCTCAAGATGCCAGGTCCAGCAGGAGTCATTACAGTCAATGGCAGCAACAGATGGCATTGGAGTGTGAACTAGGAGATGCAGCGATGGCCGAGACAGCTTGTGCTCAAGAGGAGCTGAAATTTTATAAGGCAAACGTGGACCCGGAGGACAACTCGGTCCTTAAGAAGCCGGCCACAGAGGAGAAGATGAAATTCAAGTCAGCTCAGGATACAAAGCAAGTCGACTTTACCCCTGGTGATTCTTCCAAGCAGTTCACCATTGGGGCACACCTCTCTGATAAATAGGAAAGCGCGCTCGTCGAGTTCATCCGTGAGAACCGGGACGTCTTTGCATGGAAGCCATCGGACATGCCAGGAGTCCCCAGAGAACTCGCCGAGCACAGCTTACACGTTAACCCTAATGCAAGACCAGTTAAGCAAGGTTTGCGCAAGTTTCATGATGACAGGAGGAAAGCCATCGGAGAAGAGGTGGCTCGGCTCCTCGCAGCCGAGTTCATCAAGGAAGTCTTTCACCCAGAGTGGGTAGCCAATCCAGTGCTAGTGCCAAAGAAAACAGGAGAGTTGCGGATGTGCATCGACTTCACGGGTCTTAACAAGCATTGCCCTAAGGACCCGTTTGCATTGCCTCGTATTGACCAGATCATTGACTCCACAGCGGGGTCAGAGTTACTTTGTTTTTTGGATGCCTATTCAGGGTACCACCAGATCAGACTCAACATAGAGGATGAGCTGAAGACGTCTTTCATCACGCCCTTTGGAGCATTTTGTTATACAACAATGCCCTTTGGACTCAAGAACGCAGGAGCTACATATCAGAGGTGCATCCAGAATTGTTTCAAAGAACAGATTGGAAGGAATATTCACGCTTATGTGGATGATGTAGTTGTCAAGTCTCAGAAGGCCGACTCTCTGATAGCAGACCTGACAGAAACCTTTGATAACCTGCGCAAGTACAAGATGAAACTCAACCCAACCAAGTGTGTTTTTGGAGTCCCTGCAGGCAAACTCCTAGGCTTCATTGTTTCAGAGAGAGGCATTGAAGCAAACCCAGAGAAAATCAAGGCTATTCACAATCTGCAGAAGCCGACTTGTCTAAAGGACGTTCAGAAACTCGCTGGTTGTGTAGCAGCTCTCAGCAGATTCATCTCAAGACTCGGAGAGAAGGCGGGTCCTCTCTATCGACTCTTGAAGAAGTCAGACAAGTTCATATGGGATAAAGAAGCCGATGATGCTTTGAGAAGCTTGAAGAAAACCCTATCATCAGCACCAGTACTTGCAGCTCCTACAGATAAGGAGCCCATGCTATTATATGTGGCTGCCAATGAAAGGGTGGTCAGTGCAGTAGTAGTTGTGGAACGATCAGAGGAAGGAAAAGAGTATCCAGTGCAGAGGCCTGTTTATTACATCAGTGAAGTCCTCACAGAGTCAAAGCAAAGGTACCCTCAATGGCAGAAGCTAGTCTATGGAGTTTTCCTTGCAAGTAGGAAGCTTAAGCATTATTTCCAAGAGCATCCAATCAAAGTGGTGAGTTCAGCACCGCTAGCTGATATCATACGCAACAGAGATGCAACAGGTCGAGTCGCCAAGTGGGCAATCGAGTTGGGTCCTTACCATATCACATACGAGCCTAGGACAGCAATCAAATCCCAAGCTTTGGTCGACTTCGTCAATGACTGGACTGATTGTACATCCTCACCAAGTTCACCTTGCACCAAATATTGGACAATGCACTTCGACGGGTCCAGACAGCTAGAGGGCTCAGGAGCCGGCGTGGTTCTAACTTCACCAAAAGGAGATAAGTTGGCATATGTCCTTCAGTTGCATTCTGACTGTACAAACAACATGGCAGAGTATGAGGCTTTGCTACATGGCCTGCGTTTGGCCAAGGAGATGAACATCAAGCGTATCAGGTGCTTTGGAGACTCGGATCTTGTAGCTCAGCAAGTATCTGGAACCTGGGACTCGAAGGATGCAAACATGGCGGCTTATAGAAGAGCAGTCGAACAAATAGCCGGGTTCTTTTCTGGTTATCAAGTGGAGCATATTGACAGACGCAAGAACGAGGCCGCAGATGCGTTATCACGACTCGGCTCTCGTCGAGAGAAAGTACCCCCAAATGTATTTGTGGATGAACTTCACCACCCATCAGTCAAGTTGCCCTCAGAGGAGGAGTTAGCCTCCCCAGATCCAGAGTCGGCACTGGTGGCAGCAGTACGAGCAATACCAGCATGGACAGAGCCCTACCTTGCATATCTCCTTAGGGGTGAACTCCCACAGGATGAAGTCAAACAGAGACAGCTCATAAGACGATGCAAGTCCTACACAGTCATTGATGGCGAGTTGTACAGAAGGAGTGTCACTGGAGTATACCAGAGGTGTGTATCTCCAGAGGAGGGCAGGCAAATACTGCAAGAGATTCATGCAGGTGATTGTGGTCATCATGCATCCACTAGATCCTTGGTGTCAAAAGCTTTCAGGCACGGGTTCTTTTGGTTAACAGCACATCTGGACGCAGAAAAGATAGTACGAGTCTGTGACGGATGCCAAAGGTACGCAAGGCAAGACCACGTGCCAGCCCAAGAACTCAGAACTATTCCTATCACTTGGCCGTTTGCAGTTTGGGGGCTTGATATGGTGGGTCCTTTCTCAAAGTCGCCCTGTCAGAAGACCCATCTGCTAGTAGCAGTTGACAAGTTCACCAAGTGGGTGGAAGTCGAACCCGTCAGCAGAGTCGACGGAGCATCAGCAGTGAGATTTTTCAGGAAAATAGCAACACGCTTCGGATATCCTCACAGCATCATTACAGATAATGGTACCAACTTATCAGTTGGAGAGATGGCCAAGTTCTGTGGTGAGAACAACATCAGACTCGACCTAGCCTCAGTGGCACACCCACAGTCCAATGGACAAGCAGAGAGGGCAAATCAGGAGTTGCTGAAGGGAATTAAACCTCGGCTCCGAGTCCCCTTGCTAAGAGCCGCCGGGTGTTGGGTTGAGGAGCTGCCAGCAGTACTTTGGAGTATAAGGACGACTCCTAACAGATCCACTGGCTTCACACCTTTCTTCATGGTGTATGGAGCAGAAGCCGTCCTGCCTAGCGACTTGCTGCATGACTCGCCACGAGTCGCCAATTATGTCGAGACAGAGAATGAACTCGCTCGCCAGGACTCGGTGGACGCACTTGAGGAAGCAAGGGAGTTAGCCCTTGAGAGATCAGCAGTTTATCAGCAGGACTTGCGGCGATACCACGCACGCAGAATCAAGACTCGGACTTTCCAGGAAGGCGACTTGGTGCTTCGCCTTGTCCAAAACAGGGAAGGGATGCACAAGTTATCTCCACCATGGGAGGGACCGTTCGTCATAAGCAAGAATTTGCACAATGGGTCGTACTATCTAATGGATGTACGAGAGCCAGCAAGTGAAAGTAAAGGAGCTGACACAGCTCATACGCTAGATCCCTATGCAGAGGCAAAAAGGCCATGGAACATAGCTCAGTTACGTCCTTATTATACTTAAGTTGTAATACTTTTATGAGTTGAAAGGCAAAGGGCCCAGTGAGCCATGCCTAGATGTAATCAAATTATTATGATCAAAGGAAATAAAGCCGGCTTCTGTGAATATGAGTTCCTTTAGTCGAGTCACCCAGTGAGTGCACTTTATTTTTTAAACTTTGATCATTAGGTTCTTGGGGGCTTGCTTTTCAGAGAAAAAAGTCAAGCTTAGACTCTTGAACCCGGCACAGTAGCCAAACTTTTCCTAATTTTCTCGCTGGTAAGTCAGATGCATCCTGCACAATATGATTAATCTACAGGCATGACTTGTCTCCGGCTCTTATGAATCCTAAGGGACATGAGGTGTCAGGAGCCTGTCAGCACAAGCTGTAAGAGAAGTCATGCAGGGCCTACTTATTCATCAGTGGATAATTAGATGGGTTATAAGAACCACAAAATGACTTGCATAGATAATACATATCAATCTCACAGTTTAACAAGCAAGTCATTACAAGCCGATTGGCACAATTTCAGAACAAGTAGTTCAAAATACCTAAAAAGGTTTTGCACCAGCAGTGCATCATTACAAAGTTTAAACACTAGTAGCACATTATTACAAAAATTCAAAAGTCATCCAAGGGATGATCCTTCAGAGGAGTCGACTTCTCAGACAGAATCGGGGAGTCCTTCTTCACAGGAGACTTGCTCTTTGTTTGAGCTGCAGAGGCAGGAGCCGGCTTCACAGGAGGCTTGGTGCGACTCTTTCGTTGAAAACCGGTGCCTCTGGGACTCTTCATGTGTTAGCCAGCTCTTCTTGTTTCTGGACGTCACCAGAGATAGCTCTTGAAGGAGTGGGCGCAGCAGGAGTCTTCAATATAGGCTCGGCACCAGGAGCAGGAGCCGCCGGTGATGAGGAACTCGGTGCAGCAGATGAAGAGGGGACACCAGCTGAGTCCTGTGAGGGGCGGCCAAATTTTACAATCTCAGGAGTCTCTGGAGCAACCCTTTTGTTCTCCAAGTCATAGTGATGAACCCATACCTCAGGGTCCATCTTGTTGGAAATCTCACAAGCGTATGGCCGCACCAGCTTTTCCTCAGCCTTGAAGTCGTCCTGGGTGAAGGGTTTGCCATCTTCATGTTGTTCTGGCTTTCCCATAGTAAGCAGTGCCGGCTCTAAGACAGTGGATAATAACTGTGGGCTAGGGCAAGGATTCTGATGGATGCTCTCCTCAAAGAAGATTGCTTCCACAGCCGCATATACCCTGGTGCCCTAGACAACTCGTCCACCAGACGTTCAGGTTCTTTGGGGCACTTGCCCTTAGCATTCAGATATTTCACCACAGCACGGGCTCCCTCTTGCAGCCCATGACAGTGGTCAAGCATCTCATGAAGTTGTTTGCTAGTGGGCAGCTTGAGTTTTGGGGAGTCAGCCCCTGCAGAAAGGAAATCAGTCATCGTCAGTCTAAAAGTAGTTCAGAAAAGTGCAAAGAAGGAGTAAGCAAAAAGTACAAACTTACCGAATATGTGTTGGCACATGGCCCCAATGCCTTTGCGGCAGGTGTCAAAGACAGCTTTCAGATCGTTGTGTGCCTTTTGAGCAATTCTTTTGGCATGATTCTTTCTTCACCTGCTCCAGTTGAGCAGATAAAGCTTTCAGATCCTTCTCCAATTGAAGAGAGTGCTCTTTCTCAGCTTGAGCAGACCTGGCACTAGCAGCTGCCTGGTCCTCTAGCTCCTTCATATCCCTCTTCATCTTGGAGATAAGGCTCTGCAATCACAAGTCAAATCTTTACAAGTCAGAATTGACAAGTCATAGCTTACAAGTCAGAATTGATAAGTCAGGCTTTACAAGTCAGCGCAGAGAATTCATGAGCTCCAAGTCGTCACAAGTTAACAACTTGGCGCTTGGGGGCTACTCAGGAGTCAAATTTTCTTTTACAACCAGCAGGCATGGGTCCTAGTCAACAAGTCATCAGCTCCAAGTCGTCACAAGTCAACAACTTGGCGCTTGGGGGCTACTCGCAGAGCAGAATTTTTTTCTACAAGTTAAGTACCAGTAAATTGCACTGATTTGTAGCTCCAAGTCGTCGCAGGCTGACAACTCGGCGCTTGGGGGCTACTCGTGGAAAAGTTTTTGGTCCAAGGACCCGACAGACAGCAAATCAGCAGCCCCGAGTCCTAGTAGAGCTAAGGACTCAGTGCTTGGGGGCTACAGTGTGCAAATTTTTTCTATACAGCAGTGGAGTTCAATTTCAAAGCAAAGCACCTATCTTAGTCACAAGTCACCACAGACAGGTGCTTGGGGGCTAATGCAATAGAAGGACGCTAGAAAGCATAAAGGGTAGAAGTCAAAAAGCTTACATTATGAATCATGTGAAGAGACCTAAGGGCTGCTTGCTCATCATCTTTTAGCCTGGCGGATTGATCATTCTAGTCGACAGCCTGAGCATAAGCCTCAGAGGAAGACATGTTGTCAGACACTCGAAGTCGACTGTAGTCAATAGAAGACTTGGCCGGCTTGTCGTTTGGTTGAATAATGGGAGTCGCCTTCGGAGGAGCCAGATGAGCTTGATGTGCGGCGACAGGAGTCCCAGTCCCATATGAGGGCTGGGCCACTAGTGGAGTCGTCTCCCGAGTCCTTGAAGGGGACTCGGGGATAGTGGGAGCCGTAATGGCACCTGCAGATGCAGGTGTGGAGGGACCTGTCCTTGTGCTTGTTGTCTGAGAAGCCGAAGGAGGGACAGGCCCACGAGCCGACGTCACATCAGTCATGCTTGGGAGTTTGGCGACCTTGACGCAAGGCCGAGCCCTGAAATAGATAAAGTCAGAAGTCGGCAATAAATCTAGTGAAAAGGAAAAGCAGAAGTCATTTGAATGCAAATACAGTAAACAGAGGAGTCATACCCAGCATTAGTTTCCAGGTCCAAGGAGGCCTGAGAGTCCGAAGAGGGCATAGACATGCCAGAGTGGTAGGAGTCGTCTTTGCTAGGAGGAGAAGCCGACTTCCGTTGGTGCGAAACTGGCAGAGGCTCAGGAGCATCTGCTGGCCCATCGGAGCGCAATTTCCTCTTCCTAGCAGCAACAACGCTCTGCACACGTTCTTCAGGCTTAGCAGGCGAGCGAGTTGATCCAAGGACTCGTGAAAGGGGTACCTTGGGGACAGCCTCTCGAGACACATTGGTATTGGAAGGAGGGGATGAAGAGGAGTGACTTCTCGCAGCTGAGGACTCCTCGGATGAGGTTGGCTGAGCAGCCACGGCGCCAGAAGCCGTGTGAGCCTGCTCAGTAACAGGAGCCTCCGGGGAGGACTCACCCTCATCAATATCCTCTACAATAGTTGCCTTTGGAGAGGACTCCTCATCCTCATCATCATCATCAACCTTCTCAGCAGGAGTGTCCTGAGAGGACTCCTCGTCTGCATCATCCTCAGCATCCTCTACCACAGTAGTCTGTTCTGTGACAGGAGTCTCTTCTTCAACCTCAGCCTCAGCTTCAGTTTCATTCCTAGTGCCAGCTCTAGAGGCCAGCTTCCAGAAGGAGTCGGTGAGCTGCAAGAGAGTCAGAGAAAATGAGTTAGTAATTGATACAGATAAAAGCAAGTTAGAAATGTGGTAAAGTGTAAAGCTTACATCAGGAGCCGGGTTGGTGGAGCAGAAGGCTGGAGCCCAAAGTGTGCCTGGTCCTTCACCGGCTTCCCGGTCAGCTTTTTGATGAGCCGACCGAGTTCAGGACCATCTGACAGTTGCTCCGTCACCCGGATGTCATCACCCGCGCAGCGAGTATACGTACAAATGAGCCGAGTCCTATGACTCAGCGGCTGAATCCTCCAGGTGGTCCAGCATCGGACAAGATCCATGTTTTCCAAATTGCGAGACAGAAGAGCTCGAATTCGGACGATCAAAGACTCGACTTTCGGTCGGGCGGTCTCCGGGCACCTAGCCTTCATGAGAGGAGTCGCCTCTAGGCGATCCTCAGAGAATAGAGGGAGTCGGGGTTCATCTGCAAGAGAGGTATCCTTGCAGTAAAAGAAGGTTTTCTGCCAATCCTTGATACGATTAGGAAAAGTAGGTTTGGGAAAAACGGAATGGAGGCGCCGTTGAAGAGCGACGGCGCCGCATTGCAAAAGAGGACCGCCAGATGTTTCGGGTTGAGGATTGCAATAAAAGAGCTCAAGCCAGAGATCAAGATCGGGCTTGATTTGGAGGTAGTCCTCACACAAAGTGACGAAATTGGATAAGGTAAGGATGGAATTGGGACCCAAGTCATGAATCCGCAGCTTATAGAAGTCAAGGAGCTGGCAGAAGAAAAGGTTACCCGAGGGCGTGAATCCGCGGAACAGGTGTTCTGTGAAAATCACAATCTCATCCTTCGCGGGAGCGGGCACCACCTCATCCCCTAGGCCCGAGCCTTTAAATTGGACGGAAGAAGGCCAGTCAGCCGGTGCGTCTTCAATTGCTCAGCCGTAATCGTAGATCCGCCCCAATCGGTGGAGATCGAGCGCTTGGAGGAAGGAGCTTTAGCGGCGGCGGTGGCCACGGCGGCGATGTGAACCGTCCTGCTCAACGAGGAGGCCTTGGCCTTGGAGGCAACCTTGGTGCGCTTGGGTGCCATGGCGAGCGGGCGGTGCGTGCTGTGCGCGGGAAAGAAAGGAGCAAAGAGAAAAGGGAAATTTGAGGCGAAAGGGACAAGTGAGGGTTTTAGGTCTAACCCTTTGCAATTTATAAGAGGGGAAAAACCCTAAGTGGCTACAGTAACGGTCCACTACAGATAAGTGGATAACTGTTCAGTGGCTAAAAGCCAGGTAGGAAATGATAATAAAAACTAAAGTCACAGAAGTGGAAGGAGCCGGCTTGTCTCAGAATGGCGAGTCCTGTGACAGTGAAAGTTAAGAAGAGTCAAGTTCTTCAGTCCTTGTTTGCAAGAGTCATAACAAACTCGGCCAGTTAATGTAAAGGCAAGAGTGGTGACTCGAACAAGGTATGAGGATAGACTCATTTTATATATATGTTATATTTTTATGCAGGAATTCATCTTGGAGCTAGCAGCAAGCGACTTTTGAGCCTGAGACTCAGATTGGAGAAGTCGAACCAAGGAGTCGGAGGAAGCCGCCAAAGCTGCGCCCAAGATAAATTCGGGGGCTACTGATGGGGGATACTTTATAGGTAGGCCCATGGACCCGTAAAGTAGACCCGCCAAGACCAAGAAGGCCAAAGCCGAGTCATGCATCAAGTCGTATGGGCTGGGCTGGAGACAAGACGACCAAGGCCCATGACGGAAAGGGAACCCGTCAGGAAGGAGTCCAAGTACAACCCGGAGCCCTAACTTGGAAGTCCAAGGCGTAGAGTAGGACTCCGTGTTCTAGTATGACTCGGTGTAGGTTGTAAGTCCAGAGACCCGGCCACCTTTATAAGCGGGGTCCTAGACCTTAGATCGGGCTAAGCCATCAAGTTCTGAGCAATCCATAGTCGCCGACTCCCCAGATAGGAGCCGGAATCCTATAATCGAGATCAGATCTAGAGCAATAAAGAGAAGCAGGAAGTAGGTCTTTACCTCTAATCAAGAGGGGCCGAACCTGGGTAAATCTGTGTCCCTAGGGGAGATTAACCTCTCCTACGTACTTCGTGTATCAATGGCCCCAGAACTCACCTTCCCAGAGGAAGGACTTGCCGTGACAACCCCACAACAGCGCTGACAACCCTTTCGTTGGCAGCCACATATAATAGCATGGGCTCCTTATCTGTAGGAGCTGCAAGTACTGGTGCTGATGATAGGGTTTTCTTTAGGCTCTCAAAAGCATCGTCGGCTTCTTTGTCCCATAGGAATATGTCTGACTTCTTCAGGAGTCGGTAGAGAGGACCCGCCTTCTCTCCGAGTCTTGAGATGAATCTGCTTAGGGCTGCTACGCAACTAGTGAGTTTCTGAACGTCCTTTAGACAAATCGGCCTCTGCAAGTTGTGAATAGCCTTGATTTTCTCTGGGTTAGCTTCAATGCCTCTCTCTGAAACAATGAAGCTGAGGAGTTTGCCTGTAGGGACTCCAAAAACACACTTGGTTGGGTTGAGCTTCATCTTGTACTTGCGCAAATTGTTAAAGGTTTCTATCAGGTCTGCTATCAGAGAGTCGGCTTTTTGAGACTTGATGACTACATCATCCACATAAGCATGAACATTCCTTCCAATCTGCTTTTTGAAACAGTTCTGGATACACCTCTGATATGTAGCTGCTGCGTTCTTGAGTCCAAAGGGCACTGTTGTATAACAAAATGCTCCAAAGGGCGTGATGAAAGATGTCTTCAGCTCATCCTCTATGTTGAGTCTGATCTAGTGGTACCCTGAATAGGCATCCAAGAAACAAAGTAATTCTGACCCCACTGTGGAGTCGATGATCTAGTCAATACGAGGCAAAGCAAACGGGTCCTTAGGGCAATGCTTGTTAAGACCCGTGAAGTCGATGCACATCCGCAGCTCTCCTGTTTTCTTTGGCACTAGTACTGGATTGGCTACCCACTCTGGGTGAAAGACTTCCTTGATAAACTCAGCTGCAAGGAGCCGAGCCACCTCTTCTCCGATGGCTTTTCTTCTATCATCATGAAACTTGCGAAGTCCCTGTTTGACAGGTCTTGCATTAGGGTTAACATGTAAGCTGTGCTCGACGAGTTCTCTCGGGACTCCTGGCATGTCCGATGGCTTCCATGCAAAGACGTCCCGGTTCTCACGGATGAACTCGACGAGCGCGCTTTCCTATTTGTCAGATAGATATGCCCTAATGACGAACTGCTTGGAGGAGTCGCCTGGGGTGAATTCCACTGATTTGGTATCCTGAGCTGACTTGAACTTCATTTTCTCCTCTGTGGCCGGCTTCTTGAGAACCGAGTTGTCCTCCGGGTCCACATTTGCTTTATAGAATTTGAGCTCCTCTTGAGCACAAGCTGACTCGGCCATTGCTGCATCTCCTAGTTCACACTCCAATGCCATCTGTCTGTTGCCATTGACTGTGATGACTCCTGCTGGACCTGGCATCTTGAGCTTCAAGTAAACATAGCATGGTCTGGCCATAAACTTAAAGTATGCTGGTCGACCAAAGAGAGCATGGTATGGACTTTTCAGATCCACTACCTCAAAAGGCATAATCTCTGAACGAAAATTCTCCACTGTACCAAAAGCAACCTCAAGGTAAATCTTACCGATTGGCTTGGCTGACTTCCCTGGCACGATTCCATGAAAGACTGTCTCAGTGGGTATTAACTGCCTATCTTGCAGCTGCATCCTCTTAAATGTGTCATAATATAAGATGTTGATACTGCTTCCACCATCCATGAGCACTTTGTTCAATGTGTAGCCCCCAACTTGAGGTGCTACCACCAAGGCTAGCTGCCCTGGGTCGTTGACTCTTGGTGGATGATCTGCCCGACTCCATGTGATGGTTTGCTCTGACCACCTGAGCCATTGTGGGACTGCCGGCTCCACTGCGTGAACAGCTCTAACTTTCAATTTCTTGGCACGTTTGGACGTGCTTGTTGTAAAGACATGGTAATTGCCACGACTCGTGTTCTGTGACCGAGTTGTGATATAATATTGTCCATTGTCACCGCGAAGCTGCTTCGGGTTCTGCTGGAACCCGCCCTGCTGGTTACCTCCTCCCTGGGGTAGGTTAGGATTATTGCCGGCTCCTCCACCGTGGTTGCCGGGTCCTCCATCACCATTGTTTCCTCTATATCCATTATTGTTGCCTCTATTTCCTGGTCCTTGGTACCTGCCACGTTGTAGATCCACGCACTGTCCCAAGGTATGACCACACTTCCCGTTCTTGGCGTGTTTACGGCATGGACTCGCCAAACCTCCTCTGTGGTTGGCCTACGCCCTTGATATCCTTGAGAATTGTTGTCCTTGCGTCTGACCCCAGTATTTGTGTTAGCTACCAGGTCAGAGCTTTCTCCGTATGGCCGTTTGTTACCTCCCTGGTTCTGACTCTGATTTTGGTTCTGGTTCTGACTATTGCCACCATGTCCTTTAGGCCCTTCCTCCTGATCCTTTGTTTTGTCTGTGGCAGCGTTCTTATTAGCACCCGCCATGATTTCGCCAATCGTAAGGGGAATACCTTGATTCAGGCTCTCCTTCATACGGCCCAGCTTCCAACTCAAAGGATTGTAGCTACAATTTCTCTCCATTGCCATTAACACTGAAATTGGCGGGAGTCCTTGGGAGGAGTTGATGATCTCCGACACCCGCCTCATCCAATGTCTTGCGGACTCGCCCTTCCTCTGAACACACCGCTCCAAGTCCTCTATGGTACTAAGCTTTTTGCATGTCCCCTAGAAGTTCTGTATAAAAGCCGCCTTCAACTGCTCCCAAGAATTGATTGACCTAGGAGGCAAGTTACGCATCCAAACTTTGGCTGCTCCTTACATCATAAGGTACATGAATTTGGCGCACAACCTACCTGTGGCATTGCGGATACTCATCGCCATCTCATATGTGCCCAACCAAGAGGTCGGGTCCATGTTGGGCTCGTAATTGGGAACTTTGCGCGGATCCTTGATGTTGCTGGGGAAAGACTCGGACCTGATGGCATCTGACAAGCACTCTGGTCCTGTTAGTGAAGGGGAAGTACCAGGAAAAGTCACCTCTGTGTGCACCCGGGTTGGCTGAGGCTGGTTAGCTGCACCAGCTAGGGCTCTGTCCCTCTCAGCCTCCCGAGCCCTGGCTGCCTCCCTCTCTCGTCGTTGTCTCGCTTCATCAACTACTAGCTGAGCTCGTGAGGCAGTTGGTATGTTTTCCCTGTTCCTCTCTTGTTCACGGCGCCTTGCGCTTGTGGAGTTGGCAGGATGAGACTCGTCGTGCCGAGTCCTTGTGCCTGAGTTGAACGGTGTCGAGTGCAGCCTACTTGCATCTGGAAACGTTGGATAAAGAGCTTGCTGAGTCATTGTTGTCTTCAACATCCCAATAGCACGACGGGTCTCCTGTCCCGCTGGTCCTTCTGGTATTTCGATGTTCTCTAGTCTCATAGTTGCCGCATGAACGTTGTCCATTGGATTAGAGTAATGTCCCTCTGGAGTACGAAACCTGACAGGTGGAGGTCCTATACCACCCGTTGATCCTCCTCCGACTCCTCCCTCGGGTGGTGGTCCGTTGTTATCGTTGCCGCCGGGTCCTTCTGGAGGTGGTGGTGGTGGCGGTGGTGGTGGTGGTGGTAATGCTCCCCCTCCTGCGGCGCCTCTTGCAGCTGCTGAACTCCCTCGCCCGGCTCCTGTGCCTGAGCCATTGGGTGTATTGAACAAAGCGACTGGATTTACCATAACTCCATCACGCAGGCGACTCCTGGCTCTGCGATGCTGAATTGAGGTGAGTTCTTCTTGGCGTCTTTGCGCTATCTGGGCTTCAACTTGAATCCAGGCCCGCTCTTCTGCCAACCTGCGATTTGCCTCTGTGATTTCCGCTAGTTGCCTTTCTAATGCGGCACGAGCACTGGCTAACTCAGCCGCCCGTTCTGCTGCGTTGCTTGCGTTGATTTCCTTTGTCAGCAGACTTGGATCAAACTGATTTCCGCCGTTTCCCGACATATAGACTCCAACGACGCGGGCGCGTACTGGCGACTCTGCATAATCTTCCTCCTCAATACCATACCCAAGCCGATCTTCGAACAAGGGCAGGATGGATTCTGAGTCGGCGTCGTAACCTGGCTCCATATATGGCTCTGCCAGCGACTCCTCCTCATTGTTGATGACAAGCTGCTTTTCTGGTTCGGCGGTGATGCTGACTTCTGATGTGCCGACCGACTCCTCGCCGTCAGACTCGACAACAACTGTAGGCTCTGATACTGATTCCGCCGAGTTAGCATGAAGTCCTGACGTGCAAACCATGCCGACGAACACGTTGATTCCTCCAAAGATAAGATGATAACCCTCGTCGACCTCATGCATCTCTGAAGTCCAACCGGAGTCATCGATCTCGGTTTCTCCATGCTCATCAGTGTAGACTCGCCCGATGGCGAGTTTCTCCATGGCCCGGCGAGCGGCTCCCACGATCTCAACTCCACGCATCAACTGCCCCACGGTGGGCGCCAACTGTCGTGGGGTTGTCACGGCAAGTCCTTCCTCTGGGAAGGTGAGTTCTGGGGCCATCGATGAATGAAGTATGTAGGAGATGTTAATCTCGCCCAGGGACACAGGTTTACCCAGGTTCGGCCCCTCTTATTCGAGGTAAAGACCTACTTCCTGCTTCTCTTTATTGCTTGGGTGGATTCTCGATTACAAGGCTCCGGCTCCTCTCTGGGGAGAGTCGGAGACTATGGATTGCTTAAGGCCCCCCGATCTAAGGTCCAGGACCCCGCTTATAAAGGTGGCCGGGTCTCTGGACTTTACAAGCTACACCGAGTCATACTAGAACACGGAGTCCTACTCTACGTCTTGGCCTTCCAAGTTAGGGCTCCGGGTTGTACTTGAACTCCTTCCTGACGGGTCCCTTTTCCGTCATGGGCCTTGGTCGGCTTGTCTACAGCCCAGCCCATGCGACTTGATGCATGACTCGGCTTTGGCCTTCTTGGTCTTGGCGGGTCTACTTTCCGGGTCCATGGGCCTACCCATAAAGCATCCCCCATCACATCTCTTTCCTTTTCATTGTTGTTTCTTTAGTCTTACTTTCAATCATTTCCTCATTCCTCTTAGTTTATTTAGTGTCTCAGTGTCATCCCTATTTGGTCAATTGAAGTATTATTCATCAGTCATCAATTATTTCTTATTCTTCAATCTTACTTTGTCTCATAAATTTTATTTCTCTTTTTATCATCATTTGCTCATTCCTTATACAAAATTACTTGGCAAGATCTTAAGTAGCACTTGGACAACATCAGTAGTTCAGTACAATAGTTGATGCTATCAACCTCGAACCGACCTGTTGTCTTGATCCTGACAGAACTATGGATGGGCGGATCGCGAGAGGTACAAGAGTACCATCCGATGGCTGCGGCGACCAGAGAATGGTTAGTTTCTTCTCGTCTTTTCTCCATGCACACTATTTAGTCGCCGTTGCTCATGGGCTACTTTGTCAATTTCCATATTCTACAAAAATAGTCATAGAGTAGTGTTTTTCTTCCTTTGTTTTAGAAATTGCAGTTGACTAATTAAGTAGCTAACCACATTTTTTAGCTAGCTAGTGATGAAATGGAGTAGCTAGTGATGCATGACTAGTATAGCTAGCTAGTGATGCATGACGATTTTACCAACATATTTGTTCAATTGTTTCGAACAATATATTTTTTAAGTGAAGATAGTGTACATTATAGTGTTAGTACTTTTACTAATTATTGTTATGAGGAGGGCATCTTTAGCGGCAGCGGGAGCTGGCAGGACTACGGCCGATCAACTTGCAAGACGACCCACCGACGCGGTAGCCGCAGGGACGACAACGGCTACTACAGTGGCGCCGACCACAAGATCTTTCAATCCTCTTGTAAAAACTGGGAATCAAAAGATCTTTAAGTTTTCTTTCGGTGTTCTTTTGCATTTGTTTTGAAGTCATATTGTTTTTTTTTTCTTTTCTCCAGTATTATTCAGTCATGAACCAGTGGAGGAGAGCACCTTCTTCTATGCCTATCTGCAGGATCATTTTCATGGTTGGTGTTTGGTAATCTAGGACTTGCAGTAGATCAGTGCATGTCAAATAGTTCGTTTGATATGAACTTGGTTCTATTTTGTACCTCTTTAATACGTGTCAGAAGTTGCAAGATGCTTCACTTGATTTGCTCATCTACCTATATAGTTTATCTGAAGCGTGTGTAGTTCTTATGATATAAACATGTCGATTTGTTTGTAAAGTTGTTGTACCTGCACTGTTCTATTATTTGCTCGAGGGAAATGTCTCACAACTTATGTTGTACTCAGGCTGCACGCTGATTCTGTGAATCAGTAGCAAAACCATGGGCTCAGAAGAACTAGCTCATTTTTAACGATAAATAATTGAACTGATTCAGCCTGGATGATTGATGAAGCTAGATCTGATGAGGGGATACTTTACAGGTAGGCCCATGGACCCGGAAAGTAGACCCGCCAAGACCAAGAAGGCCAAAGCCGAGTCATACATCGAGTCACATGGGCTGGGCTGGAGACAAGCCGACCAAGGCCCATGATGGAGCAGGGACCCGTCAGGAAGGAGTCCAAGTACAACCCGGAGCTCTAATTTGGAAGACCAGGACGTAGAGTAGGACTCCGTGTTCTAGTATGACTCGGTGTAGGTTGTAAATCCAGAGACCCGGCCACCTTTATAAGCGGGGTCCTGGACCTTAGATCGGGGGCAAGCAATCAAGGAATCGAGAGATCCATAGTCACCGACTCCCCAGATAGGAGCCGGAACCCTATAATCAAGATCAGATCTAGAGCAACAAAGAGAAGCAGGAAGTAGGTCTTTACCTCTAATCAAGAGGGGCCGAACCTGGGTAAATCTGTGTCCCTAGGCGAGATTAACCTCTCCTATGCACTTCGATCATCAATGGCCCCAGAACTCACCTTCCCAGAGGAAGGACTTGCCGTGACAACCCCACGACAGTTGGCGCCCACCGTGGGGCAGGAGATGCGAGGAGTTGAGATCGTGGGAGCCGCTCGTCGGGCCATGGAGAAACTCGCCATCGGGCAAGTATACACTGATGATCATGGAGAAACCTAGATCGATGACTCCGGATGGACTCCAGAGATGGAGGAAGTCGACGAGGGTTATCAGTTTGTCTTTGGAGGGATCAACGTTTTCGTCGGCATGGTTTGCGCGTCGGGTCTTCGCGCTAACTCGGCGGAATCAGTATCAGAGCCAATAGTTGTTGTCGAGTCCGACGGCGAGGAGTCGGTCGGTACGTCAGAAGTCAGCATCATCGCCGAGCCAGAGAAACAACTTGCTGTCAACCATGAAGAGGAGTCGCTAGCGGAGCCACGTATGGAGCCAGATTACGACGCCGATTCAGAGTCTATCTTGCCCTTGTTCGAGGATCGACTTGGGTATGGAATTGAGGAGGAGGATTACGCGGAGTCGCCAGTACGCGCCCGCATCGTTGGAGTCTACATGTCTGGGAACGGCGGAAATCAGTTTGATCCAAGTCTACTGACAAAGGAAATCAATGCAAGCAATGCAGCAGACCGGGCGGCTGAATTAGCCAGTGCTCGTGCTGCGTTAGAGAGGCAGTTAGCAGAAATCACAGAGGCAAATCGCAGATTGGCAGAAGAGCGGGCCCGGGTCCAGACAGAAGCCCAGGTTGTGAGGAGTCGCCAGGAGGAACTCACCTCAATTCAGCATCGCAGGGCGAGGAGTCGCCTGTGTGGCGGAGTCATCGTCAACCCTACCTGGCAGGTTTCGTACTCCAGAGGGGCATTACTCTAACCCAATGGACAACGTTCATGCGGAAACTATGAGGCTAGAGAACATGGAGATACCAGAAGGAGCAGCGGGACAGGAGACCCGCCGTGCTATTGAGATGCTGAAGACATCAATGACTCAGCAAGCTCTTTATCCAGCGTTTCCAGATGCAAGCAGGCTGCACTCGACACCGTTCAACTCTGGCACGAGGAGTCGGCATGATGAGTCTCACCCGGCCAACTCTACAAGCGCAAGGCGCTGTGAACAAGAGAGGAACAGGGTCAACATACCAACTTCCTCGCGAGCTCAACTGGTGGTTGATGAAGCAAGACAGGTACGAGAGAGGGAAGCGGCCAGGGCACGGGAGGCTGAGAGGGACAGAGCCCTAGCTGGTCCAGATAACCAGCCTCAGCCAACCCGGGCGCACACAGAGGTGACTTTTCCTGGTACCTCTGCTTCACTAACAGGACCAGAGTGCTTGTCAGATGCCATCAGGTCCGAGTCCTTCCCCAGCGACTTCAAGGAGCCGCGCAAAGTTCCCAATTACGAGCCAAACATGGACCCGACTTCCTGGTTAGGCACGTACGAGATGGCAATGAGTATCCGCAATGCCACAGGTAATCTGTGTGCCAAATTCATGTATCTTATGATGGAGGGAGCAGCCAAGGTGTGGATGCATAACTTTCCTCCTAGATCAATCAATTCTTGGGAGCAGTTGAAGTCAGCTTTCGTGCAGAACTTCCAGGGAACATGCAAAAAGCTTAGTACCATAGAGGACTTGGAGCGGTGTGTCCAGAGAAAGGGCGAGTCTGCAAGGCATTGGATGAAGCGGGTCTCGGAGATCATCAACTCATCGCAAGGACTCCCAACGATTTCAGTGTTAATGTCAATGGAGAGAAATTGCAGCTACAATCCCCTGAGCTGGAAGCTGGGTCGCATGAAGGAGAGCCTGAATCAAGGTATTCCCCTTACGATCGGTGAAATCATGGCAGGTGCTAATAAGCACGTTGCCACAGACAAAACAAAGGATCAGGAGGAAGGGCCTAAAGGACATGGTGGCAATGGTCAGAACCAGAATCAAAATCAGAACCAGAATCAAGGAAGTAACAAGCGGCCATATGGAGACAACTCTGACCTAGTGGCTAACACAAACACTGGGGTCAGACGTAAGGACAACAATTCTCAAGGGTATCAGGGACGTAGGCCGACCACAGAGGAGGTTCTGGCGAGTCCATGCCCTAAACACGCCAGAAACGGCAAGTGTGGCCACACCTTGGGACAGTGCGTGGATTTGCAGCATGCCAGGCTCCCAGGACCAGGAAATAGAGTCAACAACAATGGATATAGAGAAAACAACGGTGATGGAGGACCCGGCAACCACGGTGGAGGAGCTGGCAATAACCCTAACCAACCTCAGGGAGGAGGAAACCAACAGGGCGGGTTCCAGCAGAACCCGAAGCAGCTTCACGATGACAATGGGCAGTATTATGTCACAACTCGGCCACAGAACCCGAGTCGTGGCAATTACCATGTCTTCACAACAAGCACGTCCAAGCGTGCCAAGAAATTAAAGGTTAGAGCTGTCAATGCAGTTGAGCCGGCAATCCCACAGTGGCTAAGGTGGTCAGAGCAAACCATCACATGGAGTCGGGCAGATCATCCACCAAGAGTCGACGACCCAGGGCAGCTAGCCTTGGTGGTGGCACCTCAAGTTGGGGGCTACACATTGAACAAAGTGCTCATGGATGGTGGAAGTAGTATCAACATCTTATATTATGACACATTTAAGAGGATGCAGCTGCAAGATAGGCAGCTAATACACACTGAGATAGTTTTTCATGGAATCGTATCAGGGAAGTCAGCCAAGCCAATCGGTAAGATTTATCTTGAGGTTGCTTTTGGCACAGTGGAGAATTTTCGCTCAGAGATTATGCCTTTTGAGGTAGTGGATCTCAAGAGTCCATACCATGCTCTCTTTGGTCGACCAGCATACTTTAAGTTTATGGCCAGATCATGCTATGTTTACTTGAAACTCAAGATGCCAGGTCCAGCAGGAGTCATTACAGTCAATGGCAGCAAACAGATGGCATTGGAGTGTGAACTAGGGGATGCAGCGATGGCCGAGACAGCTTGTGCTCAAGAGGAGCTGAAATTTTATAAGGCAAACGTGGACCCGGAGGACAACTCGGTCCTTAAGAAGCCGGCCACAGAGGAGAAGATGAAATTCAAGTCAGCTCAGGATACAAAGCAAGTCGACTTTACCCCTGGTGATTCTTCCAAGCAGTTCACCATTGGGGCACACCTCTCTGATAAATAGGAAAGCGCGCTCGTCGAGTTCATCCGTGAGAACCGGGACGTCTTTGCATGGAAGCCATCGGACATGCCAGGAGTCCCCAGAGAACTCGCCGAGCACAGCTTACATGTTAACCCTAATGCAAGACCAGTTAAGCAAGGTTTGCGCAAGTTTCATGATGACAGGAGGAAGGCCATCGGAGAAGAGGTGGCTCGGCTCCTCGCAGCCGAGTTCATCAAGGAAGTCTTTCACCCAGAGTGGGTAGCCAATCCAGTGTTAGTGCCAAAGAAAACAGGAGAGTTGCGGATGTGCATCGACTTCACGGGTCTTAACAAGCATTGCCCTAAGGACCCGTTTGCATTGCCTCGTATTGACCAGATCATCGACTCCACAGCGGGGTCAGAGTTACTTTGTTTTTTGGATGCCTATTCAGGGTACCACCAGATCAGACTCAACATAGAGGATGAGCTGAAGACGTCTTTCATCACGCCCTTTGGAGCATTTTGTTACACAACAATGCCCTTTGGACTAAAGAACGTGGGAGCTACATATCAGAGGTGCATCCAGAATTATTTCAAAGAACAGATTGGAAGGAATATTCACGCTTATGTGGATGATGTAGTTGTCAAGTCTCAAAAGGCCGACTCTCTGATAGCAGACCTGACAGAAACCTTTGATAACCTGCGCAAATACAAGATGAAACTCAATCCAACCAAGTGTGTTTTTGGAGTCCCTGCAGGCAAACTTCTGGGCTTTATTGTTTCAGAGAGAGGCATTGAAGCAAACCCAGAGAAAATCAAGGCTATTCACAACTTGCAGAAGCCGACTTGTCTAAAGGACGTTCAGAAACTCGCTGGTTGTGTAGCAGCTCTTAGCAGATTCATCTCAAGACTCGGGGAGAAGGCGGGTCCTCTCTAACGACTCCTGAAGAAATCAGACAAATTCATATGGGACAAAGAGGCCGACGATGCCTTTGAGAATTTGAATAAAACCCTATCATCAGCACCAGTACTTGCAGCTCCTACAGATAAGGAGCCCATGCTATTATATGTGGCTGCCAATGAAAGGGTGGTCAGTGCAGTAGTAGTTGTTGAACGATCAGAGGAAGGAAACGAGTATCCAGTGCAGAGGCATATTTACTACATCAGTGAAGTCCTCACAGAGTCAAAGCAAAGGTACCCTCAATGGCAGAAGCTAGTCTATGGAGTTTTCCTCGCAAGTAGGAAGCTTAAGCATTATTTCCAAGAGCATCCAATCAAGGTGGTGAGTTCAGCACCGCTAGCGGATATCATATGCAACAGAGATGCAACAAGTCGAGTCGCCAAGTGGGCAATCGAGTTGGCTCCTTACCATATTACGTACGAGCCCAGGACAACAATCAAATCTCAAGCTTTGGTCGACTTTGTCAACGATTGGACTGATTGCACATCCTCACCGAGTTCACCTTGCACCAAATATTGGACAATGCACTTCGACGGGTCCAGACAGTTAGAGGGCTCAGGAGCCGGCGTGGTCCTAACTTCACCAAAAGGAGATAAGTTGGCATATGTCCTTCAGTTGCATTTTGATTGTACAAACAACATGGCAGAGTATGAGGCTTTGTTGCACGGCCTACGTTTGGCGAAAGAGATGAACATCAAGCGTATCAGGTGCTTTGGAGACTCGGATCTTGTAGCTCAGCAAGTATCTGGAACCTGGGACTCGAAGGATGCAAACATGGCGGCTTATAGAAGAGCAGTCGAACAGATAGCCGGGTTCTTTTCTGGTTATCAAGTGGAGCATATTGACAGACGCAAGAACGAGGCCGCAGATGCGCTATCACGACTCGGCTCTCGTCGAGAGAAAGTACCCCCAAACGTATTTGTGGATGAACTTCACCACCCATCAGTCAGGTTGCCCTCAGAGGAGGAGTTAGCCTCCCCAGATCCAGAGTTGGCACTGGTGGCGGCAGTACGAGCAATACCAGCATGGACAGAGCCCTACCTTGCATATCTCCTTAGGGGTGAACTACCACAGGATGAAGTCAAACAGAGACAGCTCATAAGACGATGCAAGTCCTACACAGTCATTGATGGCGAGTTGTACAGAAGGAGTGTCACTGGAGTCTACCAGAGGTGTGTGTCTCCAGAAGAGGGCAGGCAAATACTGCAAGAGATTCATGCAGGAGATTGTGGTCATCATGCGTCCACTAGATCCTTGGTGTCAAAAGCTTTCAGGCACGGGTTCTTTTGGTTAACAGCACATCTGGACGCAGAAAAGATAGTGCGAGTCTGTGACGGGTGCCAAAGGTACGCAAGGCAAGACCACGTGCCAGCCCAAGAACTCAGAACTATCCCTATCACTTGGCCGTTTGCAGTTTGGGGGCTTGACATGGTTGGTCCTTTTTCAAAGTCGCCCTGTCAGAAGACCCATCTGCTAGTAGCAGTTGACAAGTTCACCAAGTGGGTGGAAGTCGAACCCGTCAGCAGAGTCGACGGAGCATCAGCAGTGAGATTTTTCAAGAAGATAGCAACACGCTTCGGATATCCTCACAGCATCATTACAGATAATGGTACCAACTTATCAGTTGGAGAGATGGCCAAGTTCTGTGGTGAGAACAACATCAGACTCGACCTAGCCTCAGTAGCACACCCGCAGTCCAATGGACAAGCAGAGAGGGCAAATCAGGAGTTGCTGAAGGGAATTAAACCTCGGCTCCGAGTCCCCCTGCTAAGAGCCGCCGGGTGTTGGGTTGAGGAGCTGCCAGCAGTACTTTGGAGTATAAGGACGACTCCTAACAGATCCACTGGCTTCACACCTTTCTTCATGGTGTATGGAGCAGAAGCCGTCCTGCCTAGCGACTTGCTGCATGACTCGCCACGAGTCGCCAATTATGTCGAGACAGAGAATGAACTCGCTCGCCAAGACTCGGTGGACGCACTTGAGGAAGCAAGGGAGTTAGCCCTTGAGAGATCAGCAGTTTATCAGCAGAACTTGCGGCGATACCACGCACGCAGAATCAAGACTCGGACTTTCCAGGAAGGCGACTTGGTGCTTCGACTTGTCCAAAACAGGGAAGGGACGCACAAGTTATCTCCACCATGGGAGGGACCGTTCGTCATAAGCAAGAACTTGCACAATGGGTCGTACTATCTAATGGATGTACGAGAGCTAGCAAGTGAAAGTAAAGGAGCTGACACAGCTCATACGCTAGATCCCTATGCAGAGGCAAAAAGGCCATGGAACATAGCTCAGTTACGTCCTTATTATACTTAAGTTGTAATACTTTTATGAGTTGAAAGGCAAAGAGCCCAGTGAGCCATGCCTAGATGTAATCAACTTGTTATGATCAAAGGAAATAAAGCCGGCTTCTGTGAATATGAGTTCTTTTAGTCGGGTCACCCAGTGAGTGCACTTTATTTTTTAACTTTGATCATCAGGTTCTTGGGGGCTTGCTTTTCAGAGAAAAAAGTCAAGCTTAGACTCTTGAACCCGGCACAGTAGCCAAACTTTTCCTAATTTTCTCGCTGGTAAGTCAGATGCATCCTGCACAATATGATTAATCTACAGACATGACTTGTCTCCGGCTCTTATGAATCCTAAGGGACATGAGTTGTCAGGAGCCTGTCAGCACAAGTTGTAAGAGGAGTCATGCAGGGCCTACTTATTCATCAGTGGATAATTAGATGGGTTATAAGAACCACAAAATGACTTGCATAGATAACACATATCAATCTCACAAGTTTAACAAGCAAGTCATTACAAGCCGATTGGCACAATTTCAGAACAAGTAGTTCAAAATACCTAAAAAGGTTTTGCACCAGCAGTGCATCATTACAAAGTTTAAACACCAGTAGCACATTATCACAAAAATTCAAAAGTCATCCAAGGGATGATCCTCCAGAGGAGTCGACTTCTTAGATGGAATCGGGGAGTCCTTCTTCACAGGAGACTTGTTCTTTGTCTGAGCTGCAGAGGCAGGAGCCGGCTTCATAGGAGGCTTGGTGGCGACTCTCTTCGTTTGAAAACCGGTGCCTCTAGGACTCTTCATGTGTTTAGCCAGCTCTTCTTGTTTCTGGGCATCACCAGAGATAGCTCTTGAAGGATTGGGCGCAGCAGGAGTCTTCAGTATAGGCTCGGCACCAGGAGCAGGAGCAGCCGGTGATGAGGAACTCGGTGCAGCAGATGAAGAGGGCACACCAGCTGAGTCCTGTGAGGGGCGGCCAAATTTTACAATCTCAGGAGTCTCTGGAGCAATCCTTTTGTTCTCCAAGTCATAGTGATGAACCCATACCTCAGGGTCCATCTTGTTGGCAATCTCACAAGCGTATGGCCACACCAGCTTTTCCTCAGCCTTGAAGTCGTCTTGGGTAAAGGATCTGCCATCCTCATGTTGTTCTGGCTTTCCCATAGTAAGCAGTGCCGGCTCCAAGACAGTGGGATAATAACTGTGAGCTAGGGCAAGGATTCTGGTGGATGCTCTCCTCAAAGAAGATTGCTTCCACAGCCGCATGTACCCTGGTGCCCTAGACAACTCGTCCACCAGACGCTCAGGTTCTTTGGGGCACTTGCCCTTAGCATTCAGATATTTCACCACAGCACGGGCTCCCTCTTGCAGCCCATGACAGTGGTCAAGCATCTCATGAAGTTGTTTGCTAGTGGGCAGCTTGAGTTTTGGGGAATCAGCCCCTGCAGAAATGAAGTCAGTGATCGTCAGTATAAAAGTAGTTCAGAAAAATGCAAAGAAGGAGTAAGCAAAGGCAGAAACTTACCAAATATGTGTTGGCACATGGCCCCAATGCCTTTGCGGCAGGTGTCAAAGAAAGCTTTCAGGTCCTTGGCCCGAATCCTAGAGATCAAAGACTCAACTTTTGGCCGGGCGGCCTCTGAGCATCTAGCCTTCATCAGGGGAGTCGCCTCCAGGCGATCTTCAGAGAATAGAGGGAGTTTGGGTTCATTTGCAGGAGAAGTGTCCTTGCAGTAGAAGAAAGTCTTGTGCCAATCCTTGACACGGTTGGGGAAGATAGGTTTAGGGAAAACAGAATGGAGGCGCCGTTGAAGAGCGACGGCGCCGCATTGCAAAAGGGGGCCACCGGATGTTTCGGGCTGAGGGTTGCAATAAAAGAGTTCAAGCCAGAGGTCAAGATCTGGCTCGATTTGGAGGTAGTCCTCACACAAAGTGACGAAATTGGACAGCGTGAGGATAGAATTGGGAGCCAAGTCATGAATCCGCAGCTTATAAAGGTCAAGGAGTTGGCGGAAGAAGAGGTTACCCGGGGGCGTAAACCCGTGGAACAGATGTTCCGTGAAAACCACAACCTCATCCTTAGCGGGAGCAGGCACCACCTCATCCCCTGGGGCCCGAGCTTTTGCGTTGGAGGGAATAAGGCCGGTGAGCCGGTGCGTCTTCAATTGCTCAGCTATAACTGTAGATCCGCCCCAATCGGCGGAGATCGACCGCTTCGATGAAGATTTGGCGGCGGCGGCGGCCGCGGCGGCGATGTCGACCGTCCTGCTTGATGAGGAGGCCTTGCCCTTGGAAGCAGTCTTGGCGCGCTTGGGAGCCATGGCGAGCGTGCGGGGTGTGCTGCGCGCGGGAAGAAAGGAGCAGAGGAGAAAGAGAATTTTTGGAGGCGAAAGGGGCAAGTGAGGACACTGGACCCTACCCTTCGCGATTTATAAGAGGGGAAAAACCCTAGAAAGCAACAGTAGCGGTCCACAGTTAAGTTGTGGATAACGGTTCAGTGATTAAAGAGTCATACAGGAAATGAAAAGGGAAAGACAAGTCACAGAAGTGGGAGGAGCCGGCTTGTCTCAGAATGGCGAGTCCTGTGACAATGAAAATTAAGAAGAGTCAAGTTCTTCAGTCCTTGTTTGCGAGAGTCATAACAAACTCGGCCAGCTAATGCAAAGGCAAGAGTGGTGACTCAAGCAAGGGGTGAGGATGGACTCATTTTATATATGTGTTATGTTTTTATGCAGGAATTCATCTTGGAGCTAGCAGCAGGCGACTTCTGAGTTGGTGACTCAGATTGAAGAAGTCGAACCAAGGAGTCGACCCAAGGAGTCAGAGGGAGCCGCAAAGCTGCACCCAAGATAAATTCGGGGGCTACTGATGGGGGGATACTTTACAGGTAGGCCCATGGACCCGGAAAGTAGACCCGCCAAGACCAAGAAGGCCAAAGGCGAGTCGTACATCGAGTCACATGGGCTGGGCTGGAAACAAGCCGACCAAGGCCCATGATGGAGCAGGGACCCGTCAGGAAGGAGTCCAAGTACAACCCGGAGCTCTAATTTGGAAGACCAGGACGTAGAGTTGGACTCCGTGTTCTAGTATGACTCGGTGTAGGTTGTAAGTCCAGAGACCCGACCACCTTTATAAGCGGGGTCCTGGACCTTAGATTGGGGGGCAAGCAATCAAGGAATCGAGAGATCCATAGTCGCCGACTCCCCAGATAGGAGCCGGAACCCTGTAATCAAGATCAGATCTAGAGCAATAAAGAGAAGCAGGAAGTAGGTCTTTACCTCTAATCAAGAGGGGCCGAACCTGGGTAAATCTGTGTCCCTAGGCGAGATTAACCTCTCCTACGCACTTCGATCATCAATGGCCCCAGAACTCACATTCCCAGAGGAAGGACTTGCCGTGACAACCCCACGACAGGATCGGAGCTAGCTCTGGCCCAAAATGGAAAAAAAAACTCGAAAAAAACAGTAACCTGAACCGGAAATGAGTAGAGTCCAAAACTGAATGGACGAAATGCTAACTGAAGGTGGGACGGAATTTTTTGTGGCAAGGCAAAACTAAAATCTGACTGATGGCCAATTGTAATATCAGCTAGGTGATAAATAGACAGTCCCATTGGTGTTGATAGCCACCTCAGAAATTCATACTACCAACTCCGTTTTGGAAAAATTTAAAACTCCTTTTCATCCTACTCGACGAGACGAACTCAACCACGATTTTGGACCTTCCATCTGATGTACCATTCGAAAGTGAATTTTGGTCAACATTACGGACTTGTGTTTTACAAAACAATAGTTACAGATTTGATCAAGATGTTGCTACTAGTGATGAAAATCATGTCTATTGCCAGTAGTAAATTAGTAATGATGAGTATGATAGCCAATTATTTATATGATGATAATAATGATTAGAAAGACAACTACGAAATCTTCTTACGGTGATGAAAATATACTACTAATTCTTGCCATGCTAATAATGATGATAATAACTCGTCACATTGTTTGTGACAGCGGCAAGTAGAAACAACTACTCCCTCTGATCGGTATTAGTTGTTGTGAGCTGTATGCCGATCTATACTGTGCTAGTTGTCTTTCCGCGACAACTAAAACAGACAGGAGGGAGTATGAACTTGCCCGTCCTCCAAATGATATCTAGAGAAGACAACTACATATGACCGCGGAATCGTGCAAAGCTGCTTCCGTTGGATAATCCCTATTGTAGTTTGGAAATTCGATGGAGCCAAAGCATTCAGTTTACTGAACTGGATCAGTTTGTGAGTCCTTCAGAAACATGTCTTCCCTCTGCTCTGGTGTTGCTTGATGGATATGATTTTATAAATGTCCAAGTCTGCAATCCTAATAAAAAGGAATCCTGGTTAGATGAATAGTCTTTGAGAAAGGCCTTCCTGGATCAGTTACGTGTATGGAAAACAATACATTCGCCTTACACGCAACAGCCAGGATCTATTTATGAAGGTACAAGCAAAAGGCCCGATCTAGATCGTTACCAACACCGTGTAGCGGAAGTAGATATTGATGTAGTTTGTTGTTGTCGATTTTCTCTAAGAATCAAAAATATGATTCAGTACGTCCAGCAGTGCTCATCGTTCAGAACATGAGATCAACAGGAACAAGTATGGTGGAGATCCAAACACGTGAGGGGAGGGTGTGGAGATCTGTTAGGGAGGACTACTCGAAAACCAACTTGTGTGTCAAACAGAGATCCTCACCGTCACAGATAAATCCGATCTCAGGTCCCGTGCAAATAATCGATATTTACGAATGAAACATTTATATTCTTGAATAAAGAGATATGTCTTTCGAAAGCGAAAACACAATGTAGGTATGGAGCCAAATTAAAGTACGTTTACGCACGTGCGGAAATACTATTCAATTAAACAACAACTATAAAATTTATGTAAACAAAATAAGCTAAAATCTTGAAATTTTATTTTTACAAAAATACTGTTTTTGACCGATCTGGGCCATTATATATGGGCTAGTGTTAGCCCAAGGCGACACCTTATTATTACAGAACAAGTGAGTCCAGAGAGAGTGGCACTCCGCCGGACGCGAGGAAGAGGAGAAGCAAGACAGAGGCGGCCGGAACCCTAGCCTAGGATGGCGCTGCGGTCTCTGCTCCGGAAGGTGCCGGCCCTCGCCGGCGGCCTCAGGTCTCCGACGTCCCACGTACCGTCGCCGGCCATCCGTCCGCTGCTCGGATCCGCGGCGTTCCAAGCGCCGGCACCGGCGACGGGCTCCCGATCTCTGTCCCATGGTACCAGCGCAGCGGTACGTACCGGTTCTTCCGCCCCTCCCCCCCACCGTGATTGGTTCGATTCTGTGAAGTTTAGTGGATGAGGCAGTGGCGGATCTAGGATTTGGGCATAGGGTTCATTGGTTTGACCAAGGAGACAAGGAGACAATGGTCATAGATCAAATTTAACATATCTATATCTAAATATTAGGTACTCTACTGAAAAAAATATGAAGTCAGTTGTAATATTGCATATATCGTTTGCAACAAGAATACACATCGATACTGTGTTTACGTGATCGTACAAGTTAATATCACATATAAATACTAAGGCACATTGTTTTACAACAATCGGTTTAACTTTAGCTTTAAGATTGCTTACGTGATTGTACAAGTTCATATCTCAAAATGGCGTTGATCTAATTCTAAGCTGATTCTGAATTTTCCCCTCATAAGGATCCTAGCTTGTCGGTGTTTTTCCTCTTCATGTTTGATCTTCAGGAGTATAGCTAAACTAATCAAAAGATAACTTGGATCTCTAGCTCTCATCTAAGGTGATCACTAGCTAATGTGTTAGAAATTACCGCATCAAACCAGAAAAGCAGTACGGGCATACCTCAAAAAATAATCTGTTGGTGAATTCGCTGGACACGGCGTGCGCAGTTCAACAACGCAAACGTTGCAGCATCGAGTAGTGTCTGAGTTTTTAGATGCGAATCAGGAGAAGAAAGATCACTAGAGGCAGTCACTTTCAGTCGGTGAGTGGTATCAATAGGCATGGACGATAGTTCCTAGCGCGGGTGGGCGGGGCGGCGGCGGAGGGGGTGATTTTTCATCTCGTATTGGTAGGGGAATTAGATCGTTGAGGAATCGACCGCTCTCCAGGCCTCACATAAGTAGCTGTACATTGAGTTCTGATTAGCAAGTTGGGCTTTGGGCCATGTAGCAACATGGCTGCTTGTAGTTTAATAGTTGTAAGTAATTCAGATTAGCGATGTTATTAGTACTGGTCCAGCTGCCGCATGTTCTTGGGGTGGCCGATCGTTGGCGGGGGCCAGGCCACCCCTCGCCCCTCCCTGGATCCGCCACTGGATGCCTGGCTGGACTCAGGCGTGATGCAAGTTCCGGCCATGGAGCTACTCACCGGGGGAAAGGAGATATGTGGGGTCAAGTTAATTCAATGTCAGAACATCCAAACAGAAATCTGGTATTGAGTCATGGAGCTACTCATCTCCTGAATTCCAACAGGCAAATCCAGCTGCAACCAAACAACACAATTCAATTTGAGCCCCATTTCAATACAGAGGCTGTTTTGGTATTCAGTCCAATTCAATTCCATTACCCTCAATACATACATCCAAACAGACCCTTGGTTACTACTCCTACATATGTTGTATTTAAAGTATCATTTTGAAAGATTGGTAGTGTAATACTAGAATTATATGTACACAATTTTTCGGAATTTTCTTTGACTTTTGGTAGTGGATTCCTCAGTATGATATCTTGCAGAGGGAATTAATATTGCAAAAAGGCTGCAAGTCCAATTGTTTAGATGCAAAGTCGAAAACACATCGTTACTGCTTTTATTGTAAGTAATAATATTAAATTTGTTAACTGCTGTAGGTTGACAAACCTACTGAGGAAAGGAGTATGCAGTCTCAGAGCTTGCCTGCCAAGATACGAATCGTGATGAAATCTTTCAATAACCAAAAGAACAATCTGAGTAGTCTTGAGCCTTACGCGCGCAAGGTTGGGTTGCCTGAATCGCGGTCCTTATACACTGTGTTACGATCACCTCATATTGATAAGAAATCCAGGGAGCAATTCTCTATGCATGTGAAGAAAGTATTTGTGGAAAAAACAGCAGAGACACATGAATTGGCCAAGAAGTTCTTCTGGTTAAAACGGCTGCGTATATTGGGGGCTCAGTATGAAATCAATATTAGTTTCAAGACCCGTTTGGACAGAAAGATTGGCTGCAGCAAAGGTGGGGGCCTGCTTCGTTCCAAGCCAAAAAAGGAGACGGGCTTGGAAAAAAGGAGTTAATATTCTCTTGGCCTACTGAATTATCCCCTGATTGAGAATAAATCATAGGCTGGTAGCTGATGGATTAATTGGTTTCTGCTTTCTTGTGTTGTAGCTGCTTCAGGTGATCTGAACTCTGAGGCCTGAGTTTAAGCCATACAAGCTATCCAACTTTCTGTGGATCTTAGTTTATGTTCCTCGTTTGATCTAGCACCTACAAATACATATTCTGTGTATTGACATGTGGAACTCTGGATGCATGTGGTCTATCGCCATTATCATAGTTATATCTATCGAGGAACTCGGGAACCACCTATGTATTTCAGAGATGATCATGATGATAAACATGTGGAGAACATGATTCACGATGTCTGGCTACATGCTACATTCCTCTGAAAAATCTGCCATGGCCTGAATATACGTATGAATGTTTGATATGCACGTGAAATTAAGTGACAGAATATTGTCATCTATATATTTGTGGGTGACAATTGATTTACTTACCCCCAACATCGTGTGATCCTTCCAAATAACTGATAATGACAGTCACAAAACTAAGTGCAGATGAGCAATGCTACGGAGTGGTATAATTTGTATCTGGTCCCTTGATCCCCTTCATCTCATCCATCCGCCCCGATCTCCTCTAGCGAACTCTTCCCTGTTGAGCAACAGCAATGGCATGAGTACCACCCCCTTTCTCTCATCGACATCCCTGTTCCGGGCAGCAGCTCCTCGCGAGCAAAGAAGCACCGCTCATACTTTGTGGAGATTTGACCAATTCGTGACTGGTTTCAGTCTCTTGAGTTTACAGTTTTCCTTTCGTAGGTGATTTGGGGGAGTTTCCGTTGCATCATCTCGTGTAAATGTAATAAGGAACTGCTAGCCTGAATGTATTGCCGATGGAGGAACCAAACAGGTTCTGTTTTTTCACCCATTCCGTCAACTGTTAACACTGTAACCTGATTACGTTACGCAATCCATACCCAACAGAACTTTTCACCAAACTGTACCTTGTCTCGACAAACCTGCTAGTCTACCACCAAACTACCGTCATGTTTGAGATCTAAAAAACATAACCAACCTAAACTATTCAGAGATAAGGCTGGCGGCTGTCATCAGCAAAATTTGTACAATTTTCCATAATTGGCTGCGCCTGTTGCACTGCAACTCAAAACTTCCATTTTCTGGCATACAGTCCAGCAAAATGCAGAAAGGAAGCAGTCACCCAGAGGCTAGAGCAGCATTCGAACCACATATTTCCAGAAATATGTAGTTCTTGATCCTTACATGAGGCCTGGATTATGTAATGCCTTGTACTATAATGCTCTTGTTGCACGTCTTAACTGGTTCTACTCCCTTTCGGGTCACGAAAAAAAAGATTGCCTAGATTTTGACAGTTGACACCATCACAGCGAGAATGCATTTAGAAGTTTGAAGCATATGCTAAAACATTGTGTGGCGTGGCGTTTCACTTTGTGACAAAGATAGTAACCTGAACAGTTGCACTCCCAACTTCAGCTTATTCACTGCTATTCAATTAAAAAATCTGGATACCTCATATGACAAACACATACAAGTTAACTGCAGTTCCCTCCACATTTTCTCATCCGGGCTTGGGACCGGCAAAGGCAGTGTTAAACTGCAACAATACAAAAACAAATTAGCAAACACTACAACCAAACATTCAGCAAAGCATACAAGCCACAGGATCGAGCAAAGGCAACATTCGCACACACAATGGAAGTTTGCACGCAAGATCATAGTATAACACATAAATAGACACGGGGCAGAAAAAATTGTTAAAACATGTCAGAGTTGGATTTTCAACGTAAACAAACCAAGCTATAGACTTCAAAACCTGAATAGCTAGATTCCATGCACAATTAATTACATGGATTGTATAAGACTGTACCTACAGTACAGTTAATATGATGTGCTATCTCCATCACTAGGGCTTAGAAAAACTGCACTTAATTGATCAGTTAGCCATCGAATGTTATGTGTTACACTCAACCCAGGGGTAACGAAACTGAATGGCATAAATAGGAATTTCTGAATTCCGTTAGAAGATAAACTGTTGAGACGAAATTATGCAATCATCCGGAACCATCACATAAGCCAAATTGTATTGCAAATTAATCATTCATCAATCAAACTGGAAGTAGGAATTCCCAGCAAACCGAGAGATGCAGTTCCAGATCCCACTGAAGCACTAACGAGAAGAACATCCCTTCTGAAAAATCAATTCAATAACCAACAAACCGGAAATCATATTCAGCAAAGATGACACTAATCGAAAACATGAGTTTGCATCCTATTCAGAACCTTCGCCGCCGTGTTGTTTTATAGTATATATATAGCAGTACTTCCTAACCTCTCTCTGTATAATAAGATTACCCAACTAAAGTCAGCAGGGATCTTTGAATTAATTAATATTTTAATGTGCAAGAGTGAAAAGAGAGCAAATTAGGTGAATCTCTATTTGTTGAAGTTCAATATTTGCGCATACCACAAATTGATAAGATGACCAGGAAAACAGATAAGTGGAGAAACCATTTGTGATTATGAACAACAATATAACCAGCAAATCCAGACATGGTCTCAAAATAATTCAAGAATATATATAACTGTAGGGGATCTTTTACTGCCTTCAGGGGTCATTACACGCAATCTCTACTTCCTATTAGGTGATAAATCTTCAGATTTACTGCTAGAGGAACAAAACACAGAAATATGGTAACAAAGTAACCACTAATCGACTTCTCACATCTCCTATGTTGAGTCACACAAAAAACGGATGAGAACAGATTCCATCCAAAAAGTCTGAACACAAACAGAGGCCAATTAATAAGCTTCAGGATTACTAATCAGAAGTTCCAGATATACGCAACGAAAAACTCCAAGCTGTACCAATGAGATGACGAATGCAAGATGCAAGTTGAAATTGGTTGCCATAAAAGATCAAATCAAGTTTATGCTTCAGGATTTTTTGATTAGAAGGCAGAACAGTTGGGAGAGCAGACACAGTTGATGGCTCCAAGCTTCAGAAAAAGATCCTGCATTAGCCGCCGTTTTGCTAGACTTTCCAACTCTGTAGGCCTTGCACTACGAATTTCCAACACTGCAAATCAATGAGCAGCCCAAATATATAACCCTATACTTCACAAGTCCGATATATAAACTCTCAACTGGAATAATAAATGCCATAAAATGTGAAACAACTGTCGGGCCTACCGTTCAATGCACAATGCATATCAGACTGACATCCACAAGTACCAGGTCCCTATACTTCACATAAAGTGGAAACATTAATACATGTGTTGTATATATAAACAATCAGGTCCCTAGTAGTCTCTACATTGACTAGTCCGTTGGTCAACTGATGATCAAGGTTTCCTGATCATGGGCATTTATGTCAATTGACAATGGAGTCATGTCATTGGAGAATGACGTGATGGACATCCACCCAAAGTAAGTTAGACGCAATGAGATCTGTCACGTTCATCGACATTGCGACAACTTAATTCATACATAGTAGTAACCAAGTCCTTAGACCGTGAGATCATGTTTAATCAATATTCCGGAGGGAAGCTTTAACTGAATCAACCGTCACACCATAACAGGGTGATCATAAAGGTGTCTATCAGGTTTCTTAAAGGAATACGTTGAGGCGTGTGCATCAAGAGCGAAATTTGTCCATCCACGTGACGGAAAGATATCACTGGGCCCACTCGGTGATATTACATCGAAGTCTTGCAAGCATGTGACTAGGTCACGGAGATGTAATATCATGGAGACGAGTAAATAAGTTTGTCGAGTAACGTGGTGGGATCTCGGACAAACTTGATATCCTGAGACAAAAGGAATTGGTGAACAACGATAAGGTTCAAGCGACAAAAAACTTCGTGGAACGCACAGGGGCCATGATGGGTTTCCAGATCCCGCTGTTGGTCTTGATCGGAGAGGAGTCTCGATCAAGTCTAGAGTGATCCCGAACCTTAGGATGGCACACTTAAGGGTAGACGACGCTTAGGAATAGTTTCGGTACCGAAGAAATAAGAGAAACAAACTCCGGAATGGTTCCGGTAATTATCCGATGGTGATGAGAGGTTCCGAGGTGTTTCGGAATGAGAGAGAATTATCCGATGCTGATCGGAGAGGTTCCGACGGTGTGTCGGAACTAAGGGAGAAGTATCCGATGGAGATCGGAGGGCAACGAAAGGAGTTTCGATGCAAGATAAATTAAATGATATGTATTTAATATTAATTAAGGTAATTAATAATTAAATAATATTTAATTTAATATTAAAAGGGCAGCCCACCTAAATGGGCCTCACCCGAAAGGGGAAGCCCAAGTGGGGAGCCGCCCCATAGAGGGTGGCCGGCCGCACCCCATTAGTGGGCTGGCCGAATGGGGCCCATGGGGGGCCGGCTTCCCCTCCTTGGCCGGCTGCACCATGTGGGATTAGTCCCACATGGCTAAGCCAAGGAGGTTGGCTCCCCCCTTCCTCCTATATAAGGAGGTGCCCCCTCTCCCTTTGAGGGCATCCCATTGTCTCTTTCTCTCTCTCTCCCTCACGTGTGGTTCCAGAATATTGGAGCTGTATATGGGGTCAGGGGTTTCTCCACCATACGCACGCCGCCGTGCTGCTGGTGCTTCGGTTCGAGCTGTTCATCTTCCGCTGTTGCCGCTGGAACGGAGCCGGGGGATCGTCGCTACACTGTATGTTTGTAGAACTATGGAGGTGCTGCCCACTCAACCAATATTTAGCTTAAAAAGTGATCAGTTTCGATAACTTTTTCCGAAAATGGCTAATTGCCATAAGAGAGGGGATCGAGAGGTGAGAGGGTTGCAGGAGACTTTTTCCCCTTTCGGCGACGTCCCCGCCCGAACCTGACATGGTGACCATACGATAAGCCAACTTTGTGAACAACCACAGAATATATTTTCCCTTAAGTTAACCTTTCTCCTCATGATGACAGTTATATAAATCCCTAAGAAAATGACTGTTTTATAAGAGTAAAAAATAAGGGGTTTTATTTTTACAACATAACTGTTTTTGACCGATCTGGGCCATATATGGGCTAGTGCAAGCCCAAGGCGACACCTTATTACGGAGTATTAGAGCAACTCCAGCCCCCCCCCCCCCCCCCGAGAGCCCCCAGCACCCTTTTTGACGCCGGCAACCCATTTTTTCGTAGTCGCCCCCCAGCGCCCCCCCTCAAGGCCTCTTTTTCGCCGGATTTGGCCCAATTTTTAGCCGTCGTCCCAGGCCGAACCCAGCGCGCCGGGTTCGGCCTGGGGGCACCGGCTGATGCCCACAAGTATAGGGGATCGCTGAAGTCTTCGTTGGGAAGTATTACCCAAATTTATAGTTCAACACGATGGGAACACAAGAATATCGATAAGACCTTAGCAATTGAGGCGTCACTCTCAACCACACCTGTATATCAATAACTTGCAGCAGTAGTAGTGATGGCAGTAAAGAATTCAAGCAAACAGAAATAAAACAGCAGTAGTAACAAGTATTTCCCAGTTTTCACCGGAAAAGCGAAAGTGTAACTCAGAGACTTAAAACGTAGGCATGAGGTGATAGCGGGGTGCTGCATGTATGAGATTGATCATATAATAAAGTAAAGCTAGCAATGGGGCTTTTTCTCTAACTCCGATATATGTAGGTATGTGTTCCTTAAATAGTTATGCGCACTAACAGAGAGAATTTGCACAACATCTATTGCCCTACCTACCCATTTTACCGGGGCCAACTTGGAACTACAGGTAAGTAAGGTCTACCCTTTCGTGAAGACCGGGACAATGTATTAACACTCCATGAACACATAGGATCCTCAAACTAGAACATCTCCCCCTTGTTTTCCCCAAACGTCACTTTTAGGGTTCGCAGGTTCGACATAACAGCAGGTGATGCACTTTGCAGGTAAATACTAAACTCAATTATATGATGAAGCAAAAAGGTTCAGTACTAAAATCATGCCACTCGGGCCCTAGTAGCAAGCATTAAAAATAGCATAAGTGCATCAACACAATACAAAAGCATCCTCAAGATAAACCCTAAGAATATCGAACAACGGGTAGCATTACATGATCAATCTCATCCAATCCCCATCCACCTCACATGCCTACAGCAAACTACTCACACATGGTGATGGAGAGGGAGCTCATGGTTGATGGAGATGAAGGCGGTGATGATGGCGGTGAAGACGGCCTCCGGATCCCTCCGCCGAAGGAGAAATCCTGGATCAATCTGTCCCCGAAACGAAGATCGTGGTGGTGGCGGCGGTGTGTTTCGGGAAAGCTCCTCTCTTCCTAGGGCAAGTGTTTTTTCTCATATATGAAGGCGTGAGTCGAAGACCAGAGGCGAGACGGTGCCCGAGGCCCATTTGGGGGGGGGGGGCACGCGGCCAGGTATAGGGGCCGCGTGGGGCCACCCCTTTTGGCCCTCCGGCACCCCCTCGTGTCCATCTTTTTGTCCAACATGCTTCTTTTCCATAAAAAATGACGTGGTAATTTTCCCCGATTTTATTTCCTGCAAAAATAGCCAGGGGAGAGACTTAAAAACAGCGTCAGAAACAGCAGTTTTAATCGAATATGGAAGGATCTCGGAGCAAATCATGAGGCAAAGTGCTTGGAAAAGTAGATGCATTTTGGATGCATCAGCTCCCCCAAGCTTAGCTCGTTGTTTGTCCTCAAACAACTCAAACGTAGTGCAGAAGCGATAAAAGACTTTGACAAGAACTTTGCCTTGCATATGAAACACTGTTTAATAGTAACAAGTATTCAACACATAATTCCTATAACAGTTAACAAAATGCTAGCAAAGGTATATCTTATCAATATTTAAGCATCTATACATGTTGCAAGAGAAATAGCACATAGTGTTAATACTTGGATGAGTTTGCCTAACTGTAGAGATAAACAAAGGTTCTTGCATCGCTTTTTGATTGAATCATGTATTAATTAGTGAACTCATTGTGCTTACCTCCTTGCTCTAAAATTTATCAAAACATTTGATGTTCCCTATTATGATTCATATGCTTGACAAACTTGTAGTTAAAAGCCTCATGCCCCGTGAATACGAGTACCTCACCATGTGCTACTCAACTCGTGTAGCTAGACAAGTTCGAGTTTTTCAGTCATTGCGAGAATAAAGGCATCATTAAGAGCGTCAACCGGGGTACCTCTTGTCCCAGGACATGGACAAGCCCATGTCCAAACAACAAGACAAACGGACAATGAACAATCCAAGCACTTCTTTTATTTGCTAATGGTTTAGCTTTTTATTATCAAGTGCATCACTGAATGTTCAATATGCTTTGCCGTAAATTTCCACCATGAATGATGCATGGCTTAGATTGGCGGCCCGGGCGTCTCTCTAGCCAATTATTTCCACTCCTCAAACTTGCTAGTTTCCACTTTTATTTCGACATGATAGGTATCCATAAACAAAAGTACATGATATCAACTAATTTTTAATTTTAAGTGCAATGTCAAAAGCTTTCCATGTGTCAGCACATTTAAGCTAGCTCCTAACCACTGAGCTTGTCAAGCATACGACTTCATTTTTTTTTTAACATTTGAAAAATTCTTTCACTTTCTCTATGGTTGGCAAGTTTAGTAAGCACAATGGGATGCATAGACCTTTGTTTAGAATTACAGTTATTCAAACCATAGCCAAGTATTATCCCTCAATAGTATCTCACTTGCATCATCATACATACTAAAACATGGAGAAGATAAACAATTGCTACCAGTCTCCTAGATGTTAAAGAGATTAAGAAGTGCACACTTTCTGTTATTAAAAAGTCTTCATAAGCACAGCGAAGGTGTCATACCTTTCATCTACTTCATGCACATCAGCTCATCATTGTTGTTCTCCTCTCCCAACTCGAACTGCCCAATAAAAACTCAAATCTGCCAGAAAAATGTCACTGCATACAGTACTGCTCTTACCCTACCTAAGCACCTCAGAAAATTTTCATAATTTACACGTGTGTAGGTTGTGAAAAGTTGAAGTCATGGTTAAAATTTCAGCTCAATTGGATATGCAAAAAAAATGAAAAATAAAACAGTGAGCAGATTTCAGAAATCCCTGCACCTCCACTTTTGCATCGGGTTCAAGAAAACGAAAATCTTTTTGTTCTTTTTGGTTTTTAGAAGCATAAAGCAAATAACCAGAAGTAAATAAGCAAGAAGAACAAATAAAATCTTTTGGGTTTTTGCAATTTTAAAAGAAAGAAACCGAAACAAAATAAAGGTGATATAAAACAACGAGATGAAAAGGAGAGAAGTACTCCCCCAAGCTTGCAGTCAAGCTAATATCCTGGGTGGTACCCATATCCACCACTTCCACCTCCAGGGTAGTAACCATATGGGTAGCTTCCCATGCTTGGGTATTGTTGCATCTCTTGAGGTTGGTACCCCTGCTGTGGTGGAGCTTGTGCTTCCTCCTGCGGTGGCTCCTCCTGCGGTGGCTCCTCCCTCACGATCCATTTTCCAGTGTTCCTGTCAAAGAGGTCAGTACAAGGGAGCCTAATGGACATTTTCTTTCCATTAGTTCTCAAATATGTGTAGAGATGAATCCCCCCATATGAAACACTCATTCCCATGTTGGATAACAAAGCAAAATCAAGTAATGTGGATTTCTCTACAAGTGTTCCCATGTTATCATCATATCCTCTTTCATCTTTAATGTATTTATAAATCAAAGTAGCAATAGCACCAGCATAGATAGGGGTTCCATCAGAGACATTCCTACTTACAGCATTATTCAATGATCTAGCTAGAATGACCCCCAAGTTATACTCACATGCTTTGTTCTCTTTTGCACATTTTAACAGATAAACAATGGGTCCGGTGCAAGCTGAAGTGTTGTCTCTTGCAAGAAAGCCTCTTGCAAGGAACAACGTAAAGTACCTCAAGCTAGGGTGCTGTATGTGAGTAAATTTGCCCCTCATTAATCTATCAAGGGAACCAACAGAAATAGAGTGCCAAAAATTAACAAGTTCAGCATTCGAATCAGCACCGGTTTCTACCCAACTCCCCGTATTTGCTACACCTATAGCATTGCAAAACTCATCTAGAGACATAACAAGACGCTCTCCCTTCATACTAAATTTGCAAACAAAGGTGGGAGAAGGTGCCTTACTTTTATTCTTGTACTTATAAGTCTCAGGCCCCTCGAATCTGAAGGTAGAGAGGAACTCTCGTGAGAGCTCCTCATACGTCTCCTGTGGGTTTTGAGCAAATGCCAACAACCCGGTCGCTGTGGCAAAGGAGTTGAAGTCCTCTTCCATTCCCCATTCTTGAAGAACATGGGGATCTTGCCATCTCATGGTGTGAATTCTCAACTTCTCCCCCACAAAGAATGCGCAATCCTCCCAAAGGTGGTTGTCATCATAGTTGAGGGAAACTTTGCATGCTCTTCTCCTTTGCCTTGAGTTCATCCCAAGCAATCCTTTGCCCTTGCTAAACATGGTACCTTGCTGCCCATAAATAAATTTCAACAAAACTCAAGATGTGACACTATAATACAACATTAAGCCATCCACAACTAGTCTCCACATCAATATCATGCATTAATATCAACTAGGAAACTTAAATCCATGGATTTCTTAATCATATTTAGTGACAACTAGTGCAGCAAAATACTCCATATATAAAGCACAAGAACAAAAACTAATTGGATGAGTGGAGGAGTCACATACCAATGAGGAATCCCACCAAACAGATTTGAAAAATCTGCCCTAAACTTGGAGATCCAAGGATAGCAGGAAGAGAGCTCGGGAAAATTTGGAAAAAATACCCGGGGCTGGTTTTCTGTCGAGAGGGAGGAGATGGGCACTGGCCATGCACCTGACTCCCTCTGTGGACCAAGATGGTGGGTCCCATGCGGCCTAGTACTGTGGCCGCGTGGGGCACTCCCCTCTGGCCCCTGGTGGCCCTCTGGTGCTCCCCTTTTGGCAGTTAGCTCCTCTGGTGAAATAACTTACCTCCAATTTTTTCTGGAATTTTTCGAGAAAATTTTCTACAGAGACTTTTCAAAACAAAATTTCTGAAATTTCTGCACTTTAAAATAAATATGCCCAAGCAAATGCTTTTAAGAATTCTTGAGTATATCAAGTAAAAAAAATGCTAGCAATCTTTATAGGGATCAAGTTTTCATCATTTCCACATTAATAATGAGGTTGATCAGGTCTCATTAATAATGTGTAAAAGATATAACACATGATCTTTTATTTTATACTAGCACACAGGCCCGTGCGTTGCAACGGGAATAAAAGTGAGAAGTTCGTTTCAACAAAACCTAAAGTCATTTCTCGTTCCCCTTCTAACTTACCTACTACACATCAGGAAGTCTGAGTCCGATTCAGACTCCTCGTAGGTTGGGATAGGTACGAACCACAAGCAAGGAATTTGTAATAAATACAATAAAATGTGTTCCCACCAACTTCTATTACTTAGGTGCAATCAGATGGAATAGTAAAAAAAATTCCTAATGTGAAGTTTGCCAAAGCCTGCAAAATTCTATGTTTCAGATATTCCTGCAGCTCAGCAACGTTGGCGAGGTACTGCTGGTTCACCTCGAGATAGTACTGAATATACCAGTAGTCACGGACCTTGTAAGACCTCAAAGTCGATGGAGATCCTTTGGGAATGGGCGGCCTCTTCCTTGTAACTCTGCAGTTTCTCCTCAAGTTGATGCCCATGAGCTCCGCCAAGTTGTCGCCTTGGTGATATGGGGTATCTTCATGGCACGTCTCTCTTGGCATGACCAGGACGGAACTGATGCAATCATAAACCAGCAGGTCCTCTTAGATAACTCCGACCTGGTGCTAATAACAGGACATGGCAAGCGATGTGAGAACATGACACACTAATTAGATCTTGTCGTCGCTTGACCATCTCCTGCTTCACCGTCTTGCCCTGATGGCACTACATCCCCAACATCTTGCACTGATGGCACTACATCCCCAACATCTTGCGGACGGTGCCGCTGGTGCAGACGCCTCCTCGGCGGCATCCGTTTCTGCGGCACGACGCCGCCGCCGCTAGGCATATCATTGCAATTGTTCCCCTACGCACCGTTCTGTTTGATTCCGCCGCTGCATAGCGTCTTCGGCACGGCGTTCCATGATGGCGGCGAAATCGGACGACGCCGGTGCGGGCGAGGGCGTCGCGACGCGCTGAGGCTTGCAGGGCGTCAACGACCACGACCCACTATCGCCCTGATCCGTTGGTAGCTCATCGTTCGCATATGTCCAGGAAATTCAAATACAGTGGAATACTCAGGATCTATGAATCCTTTCTTTTGCATACATTCAGTTTGAACCGTAAACTGCAGAAAATTAAGCTATACGTCTATAATCTGATTGGTTCAAGGACTCAATTAGGCATTATGCAGTGTACCTTGTGGATATGTACAGCCGTACAGGAACTGGCCAAGAAGACTCGAGATGCAGCGGGGCAGAGCATCCATTACACGCTAATTTCACTATAAGAAATATACATATGCTCATGTCAAAGATGGTCTTGCTGTTCATGTCGTAGACGCCCAAGCTGGCTTGGTCATCGCCGATCCCTAAGCGCAGCGTCTAGCTGGCGAAGTAGATGCGTCCCCTCGCATGCTGCCACCGTAGCGACACGCCGTCTGCAGGGTACTCAAGCCGTGCGTGCCGAAGAACATTGCCTCGTTGTCCGCCAGGATCGCCACCTCGGACCACCGTCCGCCGGTGTCGCGGGAGTCCTCAGCCTGAACACGTTGAAGCTCCCGCTGCGTTGTCTGCCGTCGACCAGCAGTAGCCTGACGCCTACCTCTCGGCCATGTAACAAACACCTTGATTAATGATTAGAGCAGTCCACTTGAATATGCTTAAATCATCACCAGAAGTTGCACCGGTGGCAGCATAATGCCTCGATCGTCTTGGCCGCGAGCAGCGCCAACACCAGCCGTCTGCCCTCCCACAGCGGCCACCGCTCTGACGCTGACCTTCCACTTGCTCTCAGGCCAAATTGCAACAGCCGTTGGACGCCTCAGGGGGCCTGCTGCCTCCCTCATGGAGGACGACCTGGATCTCGATTTCGAAGTATCGCCAGAGGGAATTGACTCGAGGGACGTGGGATAGCCTGGCAGTGGTGATTTCACTGGAGGACGGGGTGCGGCGACTACAAGCCAGAGCTTGGCAGTGCGCGCGGAGCAGGCCGGCGACTACGAGCCATAGCGAGGCATCGCGCGGAGCAGGTGGCGGCAACTGTGGCGACGAGGGCAATGGTCACGACGGCGGGCACGAACGAACCAGTAACCGGGCACAAAGGTTTGGACTGAATCGTTTTTATGAGTTAGGGGTGGCAAAGGTGCGTAATATTTATCAACTTGAGGGGTAATTCGAATGACGGACCAAACCAAACCGCGGAAGCTTGATTGCTTTTATTATTAGGTATAGATGTAAGGAAGAGATTCAAGTTACCTCATATTTGACTGGAATAGTTCCAATCATTATGGCTGCATAGTTTGGTTCAGGAGGTGGTAAAGGAACTTCAATACTTCCAATCATAAGAGTATTTCTTTTAATGCAATTCACCATTTGGTTCACTATTGTAACAGCTTTCTTCTTGGGGAAATAAATAGTGTGCTCCTTCCCTTTAACGTTGAATGTCACTTTGCTTTCAGTGCAATCAATCACAGCCCCTGCAGTGCTTAAGAAAGGTCTACCAAGGATAATAGATAGGTTATCATCCTCAGGCATCTCCAATACAACAAAGTCTGTAGGGATTATCACATTAGCAACAGAAATGGGTACATCCTCACATATTCCAATAGGTATAGCAGTTGATTTATCAGCCATTTGTAATGAAACTTCAGTTGGAACTAATTTGTTTAAGTCAAGTTTCTTATATAAAGAGAAAGGCATGACACTAACACCAGCCCCCAAATCACATAGTGCATATCTCACATAGGTTTCTTTAATATGATAAGGAATAGTTGGAATACCAGGATCTCCACGTTTTTTAGGCACTTTCCCTTTGAAGGAGTAATCAGCAAGCATAGCAGAAATAGCATCAGTAGGAATCTTTCTTTTATTAGTGACAATATCTTTCATGTATTTTGAGTAAGGAGGAATTTTAATAGCATCAATAAGTGGAATTTGCAAATATAAAGATTTAATCAACTCAAGGAACTTCTCAAATCTAGAGTCATCCAAAGTTTTCATTACCTCTTGAGGATATGGTATGGGTCTTTGTACCCATGGATCCCTCTCTTTAGCTTTTTGTGAATTTGGATGATTTTTCTTCTTGTTCTTCTCAGTAGATGGTGGAGGGTCTTCCTTCTCAGCTGCTTCAGGTTCTTCAACATTTTCAACTTCTTGTGGTTCTTCTTCAGGTGAGGATGATTTCTCCTCTTCATTATCATTATCTTCAGTCTCAGCATCAGAAATAGAGATATCATTATCTTGTTCTTCAGAATCATTCTTATCTTGGTTTTCATTGGGAGATTTGCCTGCAGAAAGTTTTTTCTTTCGAGCTTCTTGCTCTTTTCTCTTGGGATGGTCCTCTGGATAGTCAGGGTCCTGAGTACTTGCACCTCCCCTAGTATTAACTCCACAAACCTGTTTCTTCACATTAAGCTTTTCATACAATTGATTTTAAGAGAAATCATTTGTTCCACTTGATTATTCATTATCTCACAATGTTTAACAATTCTTTTTACCTCTCCCTCATTAACATGCAGACTTTCACGAAGAAATTTAATTTTGTGAGAGTTTTCCATTATCATCATTCTAATATTATGCTCTTCAGGATCATGACGATAAGCAAAATCATTCTCATATGGTTCTTCAGTAAAAGACATTACCTTTTCATTACCTTTTGTGGTGCTAATAACGTTGACTGGGATAGGGAAACATGGTTGATCATCAGGAAATTTGACACCCCTTTCAGATAATTCCTTGAGATGAGAAGTTTTAATTCCCTTCTCTTTAATGTCCTTTGAGGCTACTTTCATTGCCTCATCATTCAGTTTGATTATACCTCCTTTATTCTCCAGAAATATCTCATCAGTGTTCCAATCATCATAATTCTTTGAGATAGTTTGCAATAGCTCAGTTGCTTCATCAACGGTCCTTTCCTTGAAAACATTTCCTACAATACTATCAAGATAGGCTCTGGTGTTTTCAGTTAGTCCATTGTAGAATATATCAAGTATTTCATTATCCTTGAAGCCATGCATAGGACATTTCCTAACCATCTTATCATACCTCCCCCAAACTTGGGGTAAATCCTCCTTCTCTTTCTGTGAAAAAATACTAATCTCAAGAATTAGACTATGAATTTTATTAGCAGGGAAGTACTTATCAAAGAACATTCGCAAACATTCTTCCTTGCTAGTAATACATCCAGGTTCTAAACAATTATACCAAGTTTTAGCACTTCCTCCCAAAGAAAAAGGAAACAATTTCAAGAGATAGTAGCGTTGGTTAATTTCACCTATTCCAATTGCCTCAGATAATTCATGCAAATCAGCAACGTGATCGAAAGGAAACTCATCCTCTCTCCCATAAAACTTAGACTTCTCAACCATTTCAATGTGTCCAGGATCAATATGAAACTCATAGTCTTTATCATTAATTTTAATAGCTGAACCATTCATTTTATCAGTAACAGGGAAAAAGTCATCAAGAGGAGAATTTAAGTAGCTAGCAAGTTTATCCATTTCATCATAATCTGGACTCATAAAAGCCTTAATTATAGCATCCTCTTTCTCAGAAGAAGTTTCCATATCATCACAATATTCCCTATCTTCTAGTTCAGATTCCACATTTTTATTAATAGAAGATTCAGGATTCTCAGGTGTTTCAGTTAACTCAGATATTTCAGGAATTTCAGGTGTTTCATGTGCCACTTCTTTGTCTATGTTACCACATGTTAAATCATTTTCATTACTAGTAGACATTTTAGACAATGGTGAACTAGAAACAATTCTTCCTTTTTTCTTAGGAACAACAGCAGAAACAGCATCAGGTGAAAAGTTTGGCCTACTTGGCAAATCTCTACCTGCACGAGTAGTTAAAGGCCTAATTTCCTTCGGAGTGGTCTTTTCCTTTCCCATGGTTAGGAACAAGCAAATGCAGCAAATAAATGATATCAAGTTGTCTTACCAATAAATCTAGGTTCCCCGGCAGTGGCGCCAGAAAAAACACGTGATGGCGGGTAGTTGAAGTCTCCCTCAACTTCGCCAACAGTACTCTTGATACCCTGAAAAGAAATCAATAAATATAAGGGATAGGTTGATCCTCCAAGTGCAGAGTATGTAGTTTTGGTATTTTTTTCCCCAAGAAGGTGACTCGAGGGTTTAATATCGAACTCTCGGGGAATCAGTAGTGTAGGTTTTATCTTCTTGTCCTTCTCTAGATTTCCTGCAAACAAATAGATTGCTTTGTGCCCTCAACCTCACCAAGTGGTTGTCAAGCACAAGGTGTGAGAATGATATTAAGATAATAAATGATGCAAAACAATAAAGAAATATGCAATGGTGGTAAATAAATATGCTAGGATGGTAGTAGTGATGATAGATGGTATTTTTGGGGTTTTTATATGTGAATGCAAGAAGTAAAAGTGTTTTTGTATTTTCTGATTTTAAAATGGCTGAATGTAAAATATGCTTAAAAGTTGTTGGAAAAGTGTTTCTTATGATTAAAAATGGACCGGGGTTCATGGTTTCACACATGCACTCTCTCTTTAATATAGTGTGGCAAACAAGTAGACATAGACTTAACATATGAGATTGCAAACAAGTTCTTTCAAGTTACTAATTATATGGGCATCACGTCCTAACATAGAGATTATGAGTCTCACTTATACTCCACCAAGATGTGAAATAAATCATGCACCTTAGTAATTAAGATAACATCAGAGTATAGCTTTAAGATTAATGACATGAAGTTAAAATAAACACATGATGGATCTAGTCTTAGGTAGAGGCATGTCACTCCTCCTACCCTTCAACATGGTATTTTGGTTTATCCCTAGTGAGGCAACAAAGTAAGGTAAACACCCAATGGATCATGATATATCAAGTTGTCAACTTATCACTTCACCACCCCCGTTACTCCAACTAATGCACACGTTCCCCCACACACGCTCTCATAAACATGCTTGATCATAACAAGGATATAAGAACGGGGTACATAATATTAACTCATAGAAAGTGCAATCTCAACATATATTAACTCATAGAAAGATCCACCACAATGGTAATACAACGGTGATCGTAATCATGTTCAGCAGCTCATACGGTGCTAACTAATGGACTCAAGAGAGAGATAGATACATATGCTACTGCCACAAACCCATAGTCCAGCGGTGGACTACTCCCTCTTCATCATGTAGCCGGTGGAGATGTCGATGGAGAAGGTGGAGACCTCTCCGGCAGGGCTCCGCCGGAGTTTCCCCCCTCCGATCTTCAGCCTCCTGATCTCTGTTTTCTGTTTTCTCTCGTGTGGTGGCTCTACTCTGGAAAAACGTCGGGGGACCTCTTATATAGGCGTTTTTAGGTCACGAGGATGCTTATGGGCGAAGGATCGATGCAAATGGGGCCTCGAGGGCCAATTGGGATAGGCCCACGCGGCCTGGTACTGTGGTCGCGTGGGACCCCCCCTTTTGGTCTCCTGGCCTCCGTTCGTTGACTTCTTTTGCTCGTGAATCTTGTCCTTCCAAAATAATGACCCCCGTAAATTTATAGCTCATTATGACGTCGTTAAGGTCCTGAAACAAATAAGGAAAGAAATAGGGGTTTTCTGCCTGCGCAGGATTAATTCCATAAAAAGGGTAAATCATTATAAATTATCAAAAATCATTAAATAACAGTAATATACCCCTTATATGATGCAAATATGAATGGAATATAACTATTATAGTGCAAAGTTCATGTATGCATTTTAGATGCATCAACATCCCCAAGCTTAACTCATGCTCGTCCTCGAGTATGAAAATGATAAAACTAACATGAACTTTGCAATATAATCAAAAAACATGGATATAAAAGATGATTGCTACTGCTACATAAAGTCAAATGATTCATTATTCAAAGAAGTAGCAATTTGCAAACAGTTTATAAAGTAATATCAAGTATTCAATGAAAGGATGATCAATGATAGTTCACAAAGTGCAACATAAAAGATAGTAATATGGACATTCTTACTTTTGCATACTTGAGGTCCATAGAGTGTAGAAAATCTGAATATAAAAGGTGGACACTTTGGCAAAGATATATAAATAAGTAGAGGTAAAGCATGCATGAGTTTCATCTATCCTCCAAACTATTCTTCTTAAGTTATTGAATGCAATGGTAATACTTGGTGTCAAGCTCTCATTCCCCTATCATAGCATCTTTGAATGATTAAAGTTGAATGTGAAAGCAAATATGAGTAGTGGCCTTGATAAAGTAAAGGTTAGATGTCTCATGCCCCTTGAATACAAGTACCTACACCATGATTACTCAACTTGGGAAACAAAGCAAGTTTAAATTATCTATCATTGTAAGTAATAATGGTATAATCAAGAGTCTCGTCTGGGTACCTCTTGTCCCATGATATGGATCAAGCCCACATCAAAACAACAAGACAAACAAACATAATGAACAATCTCAACACCCTTTTTATTTACCACTTGTTATAGCTTTTTATTGTAGGGTGTATCCTAGAGAGTTCAAATTTGCATGTAAGTAAATTTCCACCATGAATGATGCATGGCTTAGATTAGCGGCCCAGGTTTCTCTCTAACCATTTATACAAACTCATTTAAACTTAACTCTATTCCCGCATTTATTTCGTCATGATAGGCATCCATAGACAAAAGTACATGATATCAACTAAATAAATAATGGAACATGTTGAAAGCTTTGTATGTGACAGCACATATGGGCTAACTCCCAACCTTAAACTTGTATCAAGCCACTATCTTCATAATATTAATCACAATGGTTCATCTTTTTGAATGTAATCAAAGTAAAGTGTGCATCAAGTTCGCGAGAGCTTTTTAACCAACTTTTGCCATTACAATAAATAACATCATCATTTTCATTTAGAGGCATAGATAACACAAATAACATGATAAACATACTTGGAATAGCATAAAGCTAATAGGTAGATATGGTGGACTCACTGGAAAAACTTGGGTTGAAGGTATTGGAAACAAGTTTTTTACTTGTTGAAATTTTTGGGCTTGCAAAAGGGAGAAAGATGACCATAGATGCATGCATGAGTGTCCATGGAACTAACTAATTCATATTAAACAAAGTGAAATAACATGCAGCATCAAAACATGATTAAAAGATAGCTCATGATAAACATTTGCAAATTATTACTCATAAAGAAGCTCATGAATCATGCAACTATATGTGTCATTAAAAATCAACTTAGACATCCCTTTTCCCAATTAAATAAAAGCATGCAAGATATTTCAACCCATAATTCCAGTAGCATTCTCATATATAAAATATAGTGTGGTGGTCTCACAAAATAAAAATCAAAGCAAAACTAAACAAAAGACGCTCCAAGTTTATGCGAAAAAGTGTATCGATAGAAAAACAAAAGTTAGACGTGTGCAAACCGAGAGTGTTTTGGGTTCAGTGGGGATGCTCACATCCCCAAGCTTATGGTTTTCACCATCCTTGGATAACTCATGGTGCATCTCCTCCAATCACTGTGAAAAAACTTCAAAACACAATTTCTCCCATCTCTTTTCTGTGGGGTGATATTAGTAGAGATAAATAAACAAGTTTCTTGCTGCATATAATCCATGGATTAAATTTTCTTATGAATGACCAGATATTGTATAATGTTGTATGCCTACTCATAAACAATTGGATCAACTCAAAAGTTCAAACTATGCATAAAACAATATGGGACAGAATCTGTCCAGAAAAACAGCAGCAGAAAAACGTATTTTTCTGTCCTACTTAAACTTGTCGAAAAAATCTGAAACACTTCAGGCATATAGAGGATGAAAAGTTACAGTTACAGTAAAAATTTCAGATCATTCAGAGTTACATACTAAGAATGAAAAATCAAACCGTGCACAGACTCCGTGCAGGAATAAAATTCCCGATTAGAAATAGCAACTTTTTCAAACCAAAATGGGTAAAACTTGGCACTTTATTAAAAATTCCAGAAACTAAACTAAGAAAACAATCTCTTGTTACAGCAAGGGGACACAAAGAAAATCCAAATAAAAACAACCGGGTTGCCTCCCGTAAAGTGCTTTCTTTATAGCCATATAGCTAGGCTTACTTACTTGTTGTTTTACCGAAGATGAAGCTCATGAGGGAGCTTAAAAGTTGTACCCTTCATCCTTGGGAAGTGTTCCATGCATTTCTTGTGTGGAAACTGAAACTTCACATTCCCTTCCTTTGAATCAATGATAGCCCCTGTGATACAAAGAAAAGGTCTTCCAAGAATAATAGGAGTAGGTGCAACCTCCCCAAGCTTAGGTGTTAGCACAAGTTGGTGATGAAGTTGACTTTGTTGTGATATCCTTGGACAAACCCTTCCAGCTATGATTCCCCGGCAACGGCGCCAGAAAATGTCTTGATGCCCACAAGTATAGGGGATCGCTGAAGTCTTCGTTGGGAAGTATTACCCAAATTTATAGTTCGACACGATGGGAACACAAGAATATCGATAAGACCTTAGCAATTGAGGCGTCACTCTCAACCACACCTGTATATCAATAACTTGCAGCAGTAGTAGTGATTGCAGTAAAGAATTCAAGCAAACAGAAATAAAACAGCAGTAGTAACAAGTATTTCCCAGTTTTCACCGGAAAAGCGAAAGTGTAACTCAGAGACTTAAAACGTAGGCATGAGGTGATAGCGGGGTGCTGCATGTATAAAATTGATCATATAATAAAGTAAAGCTAGCAATGGGGCTTTTTTCTCTAACTCCGATATATGTAGGTATGTGTTCCTTAAATAGTTATGCGCACTAACAGAGAGAATTTGCACAACATCTATTGCCCTACCTGCCCATTTTACCGGGGCCAACTTGGAACTACAGGTAATTAAGGTCTACCCTTTCGTGAAAACCGGGACAATGCATTAACACTCCATGAACACATAGGATCCTCAAACTAGAACATCTCCCCCTTGTTTTCCCCAAACGTCACTTTTAGGGTTCGCAGGTTCGACATAACAGCAGGTGATGCACTTTGCAGGTAAATACTAAACTCAATTATATGATGAAGCAAAAAGGTTCAGTACTGAAATCATGCCACTCGGGCCCTAGTAGCAAGCATTAAACATAGCATAAGTGCATCAACACAATACAAAAGCATCCTCAAGATAAACCCTAAGAATATCGAACAACGGGTAGCATTACATGATCAATCTCATCCAATCCCCATCCACCTCACATGCCTACAGCAAACTACTCACACATGGTGATGGAGAGGGAGCTCATGGTTGATGGAGATGAAGGCGGTGATGATGGCGGTGAAGACGGCCTCCGGATCCCTCCACCGAAGGAGAAATCCTGGATCAATCTGTCCCCGAAACAAAGATCGTGGTGGTGGCGGCGGTGTGTTTCGCGAAAGCTCCTCTCTTCCTAGGGCAAGTGTTTTTTCTCATATATAAAGGCGTGAGTCGAAGACCAGAGGCGAGACGGTGCCCGAGGCCCATTTGGGGGGGGGGGGCACGCGGCCAGGTATAGGGGCCGCGTGGGGCCACCCCTTTTGGCCCTCCGGCACCCCCTCGTGTCCATCTTTTTGTCCAACATGCTTCTTTTCCATAAAAAATAACGTGGTATTTTTCCCCGATTTTATTTCCTGCAAAAATAGCCAGGGGAGAGACTTTGCTAAAAACAGCGTCAGAAACAGCAGTTTTAATCGAATATGGAAGGATCTCGGAGCAAATCATGAGGCAAAGTGCTTGGAAAAGTAGATGCATTTTGGATGCATCACCGGCGAAAGGGAAAATGGCACGAAATGGCGCGAAACCGAGGGAAACCGCGCGAAGCTTCCGGCGGGCCCGCCCTGTCAGCGACACATCGCTTCGTCGTCCTCATCGCCTCATCTCCCGCGTCGCATTAGTGCTCCTGCCGCCGGTCCGACGTACCGCCGTCGAGTCAAATCGGCCACGCGGCAGAGTTACGGCGCGCCACACTTGCTGCCACACCGGTATTTATTACCCCGCCCTCTCACCGCCGGGCACGCCCACACATCTCACCGCACTCGCCCAACTCAAGCTCCCCTTCTTCCCCTCTCAAGCTCGTCGAGAGAACCAATGGAGAGGTACCCTGGAGACGCCGCGGCGGCCAACGGCTTCGGCCGGAACTGGCTGCAGGACTGGGAGGCTCGCCTGCTGTACGAGGCAGGCTACCCAGCCCCGCCGGATATGCGCATCCCCAGCCACTGGTGGCTCAGCGAGATGGGCTTCCTGGTTCCCCCCGTCCCTGTCGGCGACGATCGACTGGTCGAGATCCACGCCGCCCGCGAGCGGATGACGGATGAGCAGCGGGCGAACCCGATCTGGGACCAGGAGAACAACGTCGCCTGGAACGCCTACTTCATTGAGTGTCGCCAGCGCCAGCTCGACGACTACACCGGCTCGCGGCCTGCACCCAAGCGCAACAACACCGAGGGCAGGAAGAGGTGGTGGGGCGTGCCAGGCCGCTCGCTGGCCTACGTCCTCGGCCACATCGAGGATGGCAACGAGCTGCGGCTGCAGGACCCTCCGCGCACGGCCCCCGTTCATCGGGGATGGACGCCGAGGAGGATGTCCGCGTCGTCGTCCTCCTCCTCCGGCGCCTCCCGTTCCGTCGGCGCCTCCCGTTCCGTCGGCGCCTCCCGTTCCGCCGGCTCGGTGCCGCGGACACCACTCGCCCGCGTCAAGGACGAGCCGGTGGACGAGCCGCCAGTGGCTGGGGATGTGCATATCCGGACATATGACTGCAGCCTCAGAGGAGCGCTTTTACATTTTGATTTTCAGAACAGCTCTGTTTCTTGCAGTATACTATATACTCATGCTGTTCATTTCTCAATTATTATTAGCTATTTAACAGTTTTTCACTCTTGTTGGTAAAACTTGGTCTCTGTTTCGTCAGTCCTGTCATAACATAATTTCCCTTTGATGTGCAGGCTTGAAAAGAGTCCTGGGCAATGATTCACAAGCAGCTCAACACAATTGAGAGGGGATGCAATCTTGTCATCATCCTTTCTGCGACTGGACTTGTTCTGAACCTGATCACTCCTCCTATGTAGTACAGTATGGGTGTGCGATTACTCTGAACACTGTAGGTGTGCTAGATTCGAAGTACTACTAATTAGTCATTATGTCAGTACGCTGTTGGTCAGCAGCTTAATGTCAACGTACCTGATATTACTATGCCAAGCATCGGTGAATTATTTATGATGTAATGGATTACTTATGATCAGTCAGTTTGTTCAGACTGGAATGAAAAAAAGGGGGGGATTGAGACTGGACCTAGCGATCCAAGTATCTGGCCGGACCATTTTATTGTCAACTGGAGTATGAAAAGAGAGCACGTTTGGCCGGACCATTTTATTGTCAACTGGAGTAGGAAAAGAGAGCATTTTAGGGTGTGTGTTTTAGGAACATAGTAGAATGTAATGTCATCGTTTCATTCTAGAGAAACGGGTTGGTTTCACTCCTATATTTAGTTTGAGTTAAAAAAAATAGAATGGATTGGTTTCGTTTATGTATTTGGTTGGAGAGTAGAATGGGGTAGATTCTGTGAATAGCACAAATGAGCACGCATGGGGTAGTTGCAAGAGAATAGAGGAGGTGAGAGAGCATGGGATGGCTTTAACCTAAACAAACGGGGAGGTGAGAGAGCATGGGATGTCGGACTATTATCGCCTCGACAGAATCACGCAGATCTACAAAGGGGTGTAATCGCTGATTGGTTACGGGTTACCCCTGAATGCATATTCCTATAGCAGGGTGCAGACCCTGACAAGTGGAATAGAACAAATTTTATATTGGACAGGTTGAATAGAACAAATTATACATGAGATTGACAAAGTATTAGTTAGCATTGATGTTGATGATCGGACATGCATGAGATTGACAAAGTATTAGTTACACATAACTTTTATATTGGACAAGTGGAATAGAACAAATTTTACTTGTAGACATGACTTAGTGGTCGTATGTTATTGTTCATAAGTGGGTTAAGGAAAATTTTGGCCCAAATTACTGGTTTCAAGTATGAACATTATTTTTCATTGTCCTTGTCTGAATGAGTCTCCTTTACTTTGAGCTCATGGTTGTGGTAAGTTCAGTTGCTGAAACCTCAGACCAACTGTTGTATATGTAAAATTCTTTTCTGTTAAATTAAATCCTTATATGCTTCTGAGACCGAGCTACTCCACAGTCCACACACATAAAAAAAATATCCCTCACAAGATTCACGTTCCTATTTGTCTGATCACTCACAGCAAATTGCTTACTAGGGACAAGTTAAGTGACCTTCTTGGTCTGTTCTGCCTGGAGTCCGAATGCTCTTTGGACAGTAATGAGAAAAGTAAAATTGAATTCGATGCTTACAGATGGCAACCCAAAAGGCAGACTAATTTCATACATAAAAGATAAGCAGATCTCATTGTATTACATTTTACAAAATCCTAGGCTCCAAGCTTTTGCCCATGGTTTGTTTTGTCGATCCAATGCAAGAGACAGTGATGCATATCATGCACAGAATGACATATCATCATGGTTCTTACATCCAGAACGCCACAGGATACTTGAGCATTGAATCGGTAACTTGTAGAGGCACGATGTAGTATGAAACGTGGCGGCTGTTGCCGGTGGTCAGGTCTCCATTCTTGCCATACCTGAGGGAGAAGGTTGTCAATCGCAAGAAAAAGCGCTTGTGCTCTTGCTCCTCCCCATTCACCGCCTCATCGGCTGAGTACTCATTCACCTCATCAGAATCATGCACCTCACCAACAGAGCACTCTTGCACCTCATCGGAGTCAGTCTCATTCAACTCATCGACAAAAACGGCAAAGTCAAAGTCAGAGTGGATGCAGATGCCCTCCATGAGGCAGAATTGGCTTCCACCACCACCCATATAGACCAGGGTGGCACCTATGTGCTTCTCGCCCGGGACCTCGCTGAACAGCTTCTCCTTGCACAGCTTCATGGCCAGGTCGTGCCAGTGGCTTGCGTCGGAGTCAGTGGACACCTCATCACATGAGCAGATGTGGCCAATGGTGTCCCTCTGCGCGGAAAGCCCAACCCAAGCATCCAACTCAGGGACAAAGTAAGCACGCCCACTGAACGGCATCTTCCAGTGGCCATGGTGCTTCCACTCACCGTCACCGCCGACGTCGAAGCTGAAGGTGGCAGGGGCCTCCACCCCTTGGATGCTGACAAAGATAGTCTGCCGATCGCTATGCACGGCGTAGCAAGTGACAAGCTGGTTCGAAAAGGGCTGTTCTGTGAGGGTGTGCCACGCCCATACAAATTCCTCCCAGTCAGACTCATGGCATGGCGGCGGGTAGAGCATCCGGAATGAGCCGGCAGCAAGAGAAAATAGCCTGTCACCAACGGGAATATAGATGGGGTCGACTGGATCCGGCGTTTGCTGAGGGCCAGCTACGATGCTCCGCATACGGACATCGTAGATAAGGACGCCGTCCATGAAACTATTCTTGGGCTCCATGGGGTGCATAGCCATGATCTTGGACTCATAAGCACCAACAATGTACCTGGGACGACCGCGCGGTGCCTCGAACCTGAATATGGGTGATGGCAGGCTATGGAAGCCGGGATCGTCAACTGACAGATCGATCTTGCGAATGCTGTATCCCCATGACCAGTCATCCAAGACAAGGTAGAGGTGTCGCGGCTCTTCCTTGCCACCACCATGTTTCCCCCGCTTTGACACCATCTTCCCTTCCTCGTTGCATTTTCCCTTCCAACTCCGCATCTTGTGCTGAAAGTAGGGTGAGTAAAAGAATAATCAACAAGTAGTAGAATTTATAATCTAAACGATAACGAGCATTGAATGAAGAAAATCGACGCGGTGGTTAAAAATTGAAATCTCATATAGATTATTGCTTGAGAACTAGCCAAATAGAAGCAAGTGTATAGCATCACGGACCTGATCAGATCGCCAGAAGATTTCAACTAGTTGTACTAGTACCAGCACTCCTACTTTTCCGGTCGATGGCAGATCGATTAGGAACTCCAAGATCAGGCAGTAGGAACATGGAGGTTGCAGTGGTGCGGCAAGGGCTGGTGGAGAGAGAGAGAGCAGTACGTTGCTGACGGCGACCGCGCGCGGCGAAACGATAGCGGCGTCCGGCGACCAAAACCTAGGCAGCGGCCGCGACTCGATTGGGTTTGGGTCTCCAAACCGAAACACGGTTGGCCTCTTTCCTTTTCTTTCCCCAAAATTAACATAATTAATGGTGGTGGTTGATAGGCACCCCAAAAATTCATACCAACTCCGTTTTGGGCAAATTTAAACTTCTTTCCAGCATGCTCGATGAGACGAACTCATCCACGGTTTTGGATCTTCCGTATGACGTACCGTTCAAAAGTCAACATTTTCGACTTGTGTAAAAATAAATATTTACAAATCCTAGGGGTATTATAATGCTACTCGAATAGTTGAAGATTTGATGAAGATGATGCTATTAGTGATGAAATCATGTCTATTGCCACTAGTGATGAAAAACAATTAGTAGATTGTAATTAAAATTGACTACAGTACTAAAAGTACTTGCTACAATAGACACAAACATAAATAGCTAATTGAGTAACTGATGAACAAAAAAGACAAATTATTGCATCATCTCTAGAAATCCATCATGGCATTATCTCTACAGTTGACACGTCACCACCATGATTCATGAACCATCCGCTTGAGTAACAATTTGTATATATGTAGAACGAACATCGTAAATGAATGTGAAATGGCATGGATGTTGAATTCAATAATAAATAACACATCAGTAACTCACTAAGTCCTATAATGGCTTTTCGTAATTAGCATGCACGATTATTGTAACTATAAAATGCCGCAAAACGTTAGTCTCGACGGTGTGTCTAAACACAACCTCAACCGTATAAATGGAACCATCGGGACATTGTTTTTTCTTAAAGATCCATTTGATGCCAACAATATTGACACCTGGAGGGTGATCCCCATGTCTGGGTCTGACAAAGAGCAGCAAATTCATCCGCCATGACAACACATCACGCGGGTTCGTGCAGGGCTTCACGATGCGACGAGGGTGTTGCAAAGAACGCACGGCGTCGCGGGTCATATCGCAAAGAACGCACGACGTCGCGGGTCATATCGCAAAGAACGCACGACATCGCGGATCATTCTCTATATAACATCGCGAACATGTGAGCTTATTGTAAGTTACCACAAGCTTACAGATAAAGTCATGGAAAGATAATAAGGTCAAGAAGTACTTGAATTGAGTGAGACATGAGGTTCCCACCGCAGAGATGTTAAGTTAACCTTTCGATGACAGTTATATAAATCCATAAGAAAATGACTGTTTTATAAGAGTAAAAAATAAGAAGGTTTATTCGTTTTTACAAAAAAAATACTGTTTTTTGACCGATCTGGGCCATATATGGGCTAATCATTTTGTTTTTTCTCTCTTTCTGAATGCCGATGATTAAAATGTTGTGTCACACTATGTGATTCAGGGAGGTGCTAGCGGACCTTGTGATATGCACAAATAAACATCTTGTGCATACTCTTACTTGGTCCGCTTGCCCCGTTCCTGATCAATGTGTGTCCAATCTAAGTATGAGGCATAAACTCAAATCATTTTGTTTCTTCTCTATGAATTGACAAAGCCGATGATTTAAACTATGCCACGGTAAAGGCAAGGAGAGTGTCTATAATGCCTTGTAGTATATACAATTGGAGTGTTTGTATTAATACATGGTCTTATAGACACTCTTTTTGCCTTGTTTTGCACGGCAATGATATATGAGGCTTTCCATTGTTAACTTCTCGCATTTCGTAAATTTTAATATTACTTTTGTAACAAAATTTTGACTTAAGCATTTTTTTACTTAGGTGTTCTCGGTGACGATGTCCATGTTGGACCAGAGGGACGATGTGCGGGACTGGGCTCCACCGGGCTGGCACTGGGAGGTGCTACCTTCCGGGACGCGCAGCTTGGTGAGGAATCCGGGTGACGTCGTCGACCCTGATCTTCTGTGGTGGCAGTCGCGTGGGCCACGCTCGGTGCAGAGGGAGCCGGCCCCCGAGGAGGAGGTACGTCGCCGTATTAGGGAGGAGGACGAGCACGTCCGTCGATACATGTATCTGCTGGTTATGCAGTATGACGGTAGGTGGTCGTTTCTTCAGAGGGTTCCTGCTCACGTGAGTTATGACCCTGTGAGGGTTCCTTCTCTTTGGATGCGTAGCGCCGCCGTCGACTCAGTACAGTTCGATGAATCAGAAGGTTCATGTTGAAATTAGCTAAGCTTCATGTATTAGCTACTGGATATGTAATAATATGATCGATGAACTGTGATTATGATCAACTTTGTGTAATAATATGATCGATGAACTATGATTGGAAATTATGTATTTATACTGGTTTATCAAATATTTCTCTCTATATAATATTGGAATATGAATTTCCTGTAATGTGATATATCTGTTTGTATAAATACCTGTATAAATACCGTATTTTCTGTATATAAAAAATACAGAAAAACTTAGCCGTGGCGCATGACAGAAGGTAGCCGTGGCGCACCCTATCCGTGGCGCAGGATAGACATGTGCGCCATGGGTAATACTCGTGGCGCACATCTGTGCCTGCGCCACGGGTAAGGTTGGTTACCCGTGGCGTGGCAATCCGTGGCGCAGGCCCCTGCGCCACGGGTAGCCTTATTTGGTGCGCCACGGGTAGCCTTTTCCCTAGTAGTGAGGGGACACATTATTATCACCACTAATATAAAACATCCCAGAGAGGGTGATCCAAATGATCCTAACCGTACAACCAAAAGATCTAAGGGTTCCTATGCTAACTAAAACACACCAGACAGACCACGCCTAATTAACACCGTCAGTTTCCGCGTTAAAAAAAAACATGTCAGTTCCTAAAACAACGCCAAGCGGATCGCCGCTAGGCCAGGCCACCATCGCGCCCGTAGGTCCGCTGCCGCCGACGCGCTCGCCAGCCCGCCGCCGTGCTCGCCTATACGCCTGTCTGTCCTGGCCAAAGCACGCCACCGCCGACGCGTCCCGCACGCACGCCGCCCCGCCTATACGCCTGTCTGTCCTGGCCGTATGGCGCTCTACCAGTCCGCCGCCGCCGCCGCTCGCAAGCCGCGGCGCCCGCCAGTCCGCCGCCACGCTCGCCAGCACTCCGCCGCCGCCGCGCTTGTTAGCACGTCGCCACAGCCGTCGCCCTCGCACACCCGTGCGCTCGCCTGCCCGCCGCCGCCGCCGCGCTCGCCATGTACACCCCGCTGTGCTCGCCTGCCCGCTCAGCCTGCACGCCACCGCCGCCTCCGCCGCTTAGCCTGCTCGCCACCGCCGCCGCGTACACGGAATCGACGGCGCCGCCTGCAAGCCACTGCTTGCACCAGACTACCTCAACGCCCTGAACGACGACCTTGCACGGGAAGGCCTCGCCGGACGGCGCCTCCTCTGGAACGGCAAAGGTATGTACGCCTCTGTAATTACATTTTCAGTTTCGAGACAGAACACCAGCAATAGAACACCGCCCTTTCCTGACTATTGAAGCAGACTTGCTGAAATTAGTGTTTTCTGAATTTTTATACTCCTGATGAAATAAACAATTTTGTGTGAACTGCACAACACGAGCATGTATTTTTCATGTAAGACAATAGCATCTTGAATTTAATTCATAATTAAGAACAAACAAATTATTGCATGTAGTGTTCACCTAGGAAGCTAATTTGAGTTTGCACCAGCCTGCATGCCACCGCCGCTTACACGGACGCGCCGCCGCCGCCGCCGCTCAGTCTGCATGCCACGGCTGCCTACACGGACGCGCCGCCCGGCCAAGAGCACCGTCGACAGGCGCTTCTCGGAAGCAGCACAAGAATAACCTGCAAAGTACTAGGTGAGTTCCTCCACGTAATAGATTAATGACCATTGTTTGCCTACAATTATGATTTAGTTGATTCAATCCTGAGAGACCCTCTTTTCCTAGATAGACTGCAGAAAACACAACCATGAGCTAACAGTTCAGTACCGAGCTCAAAATTATAAATAGACTGGAAAAACACTCTACTGAACCCATACTTCTACCTGAGCATAGTGCCTATTTGCGGAATGCATGCTCCAGTAAGGTGGCAACCACTTTCATAGGTGCAAATCCACGAATTTAACCACTTGGCGAAACTTCAGCCAAAAATAAACCTATTCGCAAACTTATTTCGAAATTAACCCTTTTTGGTAGCACCGGAACGAGGGGCGCTATACTCAGTAGGGCAGCGCCGGAGACGGCGGCGCTACACCGGCGTTATGTAGCGCCGGAAGAGATGGCGTTGCACTATGGTGTTCCGCGCCGGCCACGTCGGCGCTATCCCCTCTGAATCCAGTTAAGTGGATTGGTCGCGGATGTGGAGACCACCGCGACCAAAATCGACTTGTTTTGTTCGTCCCGACATTGTTGTCCTGTCTCACTCCCTCTCACTCCCCCAACTCACCTCCCCCTTAAATCCTTCTATTTGGGTGCCGTTTGTTCGTGGATTTCGGCTCCCCTACGTGCTAAGAGGTAATCTCTCCCATCCTCCTTCTTTTTGTCCAATCAAAATCTCCCAATTTGTTGGCATTTGTTGTAGATCTTGGAAACCCTAAAAATTGAATATGAGGAAAAATGTGTTGTTTTTTCTTGATTTTCCTAGTCAATGGGTGTGTGTATGATGTCTATGGAAGTGTTGTTCTATGATTTGTAGGTTTTTTGTTAGATCTAGTTAGTAAGCTAGATTTAGTTAGGGTTAGTGCTTAATGAGTATATTTAACCTTAACATGAGTAGTTAGATTTTGTTATTGTATTTTTTTCAAATGCATAGGTTAGTGTAATATCTCTATCATTTAATGCATTTTGGTTGGTGCAATTTTTTTAGATGGACAGAATAGTTAGTATTCATCATGTGGACAAGGATGCTTTTTTGAGAGGCAATGTCGAGCATGACTCGGAAGAGAAAGTGGTGGTGTTTGATCGTAGTCCTAACTTTATGGAGGTTGTGGAGAAGGTGAGGCTTGCATTGAATTGGATGGATCCAAATGATGTAGTTATTTTGGAGGGAAGGCATAATGTTGGGTTCGGAATGCACTCACGTTGGAAGACCATGCCTCTCAACTCCGAGTCTTGTTGGAGTGCATATAAGGAGACGGTGTCGGGATCTCAAGACAAGGCTCTTGAGGTATTTGCCACAAAAAAGTTTGACTTGAACCGGAGTGCAACCGAACATGATGTTAGGTGTCCCGTTGAAAATGAGGCACCTCATGAGCATGAAGTGTATGAGACAACAACGAGCCCCCCTCCGATGACTCAACATGAAGTGAGCCAACCTACATTGACCCAATGTGAAAGGAGTCCACCTTCAAGTCCGATTCAAAATGACGTATCGGAGGATGAGTTGGAGGATGAGCTTCATAACAATGATATTGGTGATGTGGAGACTAATTGCGTGCAAGAGGAAATGGACCATGACGTCCCTTATAACCGATGCTACGCATCGGACTCGGAAGACGACGGTCCCGAGGAAGATGTTGATGAGGATGGGTTCACGGCAAAAGAAGCCCAAACTTTCAAGAAGGTGACGGGACGGGATCATCGGACATCATTGTTTCGTGATCTTAGTCTCGCGGATAAAGCCGTGGTTGATGGTGGCACAAGTAAATTGCTTGGACCAAGGCCAAGTTCGAAGAAGGATATGGCTCCCGAAAAGTATGGCATAAGTGAGGGAGTGAAGTTTGAAAGTCTCTTGGAATTAAAGACATGGCTCAAGGAGTACGCGGTTAAGTATTATCGACCATTTAGAGTGGTTCACTCGGACATGAAGAAGCGTTACACGGTTAAGTGTGAGGATGCGGCGAGTGGGTGTCCATGGATTGTGCGTGCAAGACCATTGAAAGGGGGCCCTCAATGGATTCTTAAAAAATGTGTGTCAACTCACATGTGTAGTGGCACGGATGAAGCCGAAGTCGTTGAGAAGGACGGTCATCGGCAACTAACCTCCGAATTCATCGGTTATAGACTTTCCAACTCCATAAAAGCATTCTCGACGTTTACGGTGAATGCTATCATGGACACGGTGAAAGAAATATTTGGTTACTCGGTGAAGTATGGGAAGGCGTGGAAGGCTAAGCAAGCCGCATTCAAGATGTTGTATGGTGATTGGGAGGAAGCATACAACCGACTCCCAAGATTGTTGGGAGCTATGGCCGCTACAAATGCGGGCATGTATTGAGTGGTGGAGCCCTTTGGTGACAAGACTAGGAATTACAACGGTGCAACCGTCCGTGTATTTGGCCGTGCATTTTGGGCTTTCGGGCAATGCATAAGGGCATTTAAGCATTGTCGGCCGGTAATCTCTGTGGATGGCACATTCCTGACCGGTCAATTCAAGGGCACACTTTTGGTAGCTGTAGCTCATGATGCCAATGACCGGTTGTTGCCGTTGGCTTTTGCGTTGGTGACGGCGGAGAACAACGACAATTGGGAGTGGTTCATGGGTCTAGTGAGGACCAAGATAATTGATCCCCAAAGAGAGGTTTGTGTCATCTCAGACCGCCACCAAGGCATACTAAGCGCGGTGGAGATTGATATTCCCGGACATGACAAGCAACATGGCGGAATGTTTCAACAATGTGCTCAAGGGTGTCCGTGCATTGCCCGTGACAGCAATAGTTCAATACACATTCGACAAGTTGAATGAGTATTTTCAGAAATACAGTGAGGAAACGGACTTGCAGATTGCAGGTGAGTTCAATGGAAACAAGAAGTACAAATATCCACCAGAAGTTGACAACTGGATGGTATACCAGTCAAGGAAGTCGGACTCCAATACTGCTCAGTGTTTTGACAACAACGAGTGGATTTATCAAGTCAACGAGCCAGGGGGAACCACGCTAGGTGGTGTGCAACACGGAGGGCGGGCGTGCAAAGTCTTGCTAAAGCAATGTTTGTGTTCATGCATGAGGCCTCAGTTGCTTCATCTCCCTTGTTCTCACTTGCGCACGGCAGCACGCATTAGAAAAGTGGGATATACGGATCCCGTGAGGGTGTCCGAGTACTCGATCGAGGCTACCAAGTTGACATGGGCGGGTAGATTTCAACCTTATTTTGATCAATCACAATGGCCTGAATATCACGGCATTCAGCTATGGCCCGATACAGATTTGAAGGTGCAGAAACGGGGAAGACGAAAGACAAAACGTTTTAGAAATGACATGGACGCATGGGGTGCAGGAGGCCTCAGAGAATGGGGCAACCAACATTTTCAGGAGCCCCGTGGGAATCAACGTTGTGGACAATGCAATGATAGTGGGCACAACACTAGAGGTTGTAGTAGGAAGAAAAGATCTAAGAGGAATGATGCAAGCACAAGCCACCAAGGCGGTCGAGGCGGTAGCACAAGCCACCAAGGCGGTAGCACAATCCACCAAGGCGGTAGCACAAGCCATCAAGGCGGTAGCACAAGTCACCAAAGTGGTAGAGGCGGTAGCCGGACCCACCAAGGTGGTAGCAGAAGCCACCAAGGTCGTGGTGGTCACGTTTCCATGTTTGACGAATTTCGAGTTGGTGGACGTAGAAGTCGTAGAGGTGGTACTCGTGGTCGAGCCCGACATTGACGGGTATGAATGAAAAATTCTTTAATTTTGACCAATTTATTAGGTTCTCGCATTGATAATTTCAAATATTGTTTAATTTTGTTACTAACTAATTTGTGCTATCTTTTGTAGGTATGGGGTCATCGAGCTGGTTGGAGAGGCCGTGGGCATGGAGGACGGCGACTAACGCCCCTAAAGAGGAGGCCCCCAAGTGTTGGTGCCAAGACATTTGCAAGGCCAAGCAATCCGATGATTGGGACGAGACAAGAGGAAGAAGGTTTTGGTTGTGTCCCAACTATGCGAGGGACAAGGAAGAACCAAAGTCCGCCTATGACCGTCCCAAGGTGTGTGTTACTTCATATGTACGACAATGTTCCCAAGTTTTTTGCTAATGTTCTCTACTCCTTCGTAGTCACCGCCGCCTCTTTGCCCCTACTTCAAGTGGATAGACATGGTTCAAAGTACGTACTATAAGGATGAAGTTGAATGGGAGGTTTATTATACACGGCGCCGTATAGAGGAGAAGAAGAGAGCTGATGAAAGAAAGGAGAGGTTGAGGCTCTTTGTTGAGAAGGAACGTAAGGAGCAAGAGGAGAAGAAGCGTAAAGAGAAAGCGGCTCGTGAGGCCGAGTGGGCAACAAAGCGTGAGATAGCTCGCCGTGCACAAGAGGATGAAGAAACCGGAAAGCGCAAGGGGGTTTGATGAACTTGTCGTGGGGTTTGATGTACTTGTCGTGAACCTTCATGGATTCGTATTGAACTTATCGTGAACCCTCGTGTATTTGTCGTGAACTTGTCGTGAACCCTCGTGGATTTCCTATGAACTTAATTGTGTAAACTTCATGGATTGCGTATGAACTTGGTGGATTTAATTGTTGTGATATATTGGTCCTCAGCATATTTAGGCCTTTTTGTAGCAAAGATACAGACCATAGCGCCGGCGGCTGGGGCGTTGAGCTTGTGTAGCGCCGGCGACTGGGGCGCTGAGCTTGAGTAGCGCCGGCCTCCTCGGCGCTACACTACCTGGGGCTGCGGCCCGAGAGCTAACAGAGAGGGGTCAAAACGGTGGAGCTCGATTTTCGCTAAGTCAGGGAGTAGCGCCGGCTGCTGGGGCGCTGTGCTTGAGAGGATAGCGCCGGCCACCTCGGCGCTACTCCACCTGGGGCTGCGGCCCGAGAGCTAACAGAGAGGGGTCAAAATGGTGGAGCTCGATTTTCGCTAAGTCAGGGAGTAGCGCCGGCGCCTGGGGCGCTGAGCTTGTGTAGCGCCGGCGTCTAGGGCGCTGATCTTCAGAGGATAGCGCCGGCCTCCTCGGCGCTACACCACCTGGGGCTGCGGCCCGAGAGCTAACAGAGAGGGGTCAAAACGGTGGAGCTCGATTTTCGCTAAGTCAGGGAGTAGCGCCGGCGACAGGGGCGCTGAGCTTGTGTAGCACCGGCGGCTAGGGCGCTGATCTTCAGAGGATAGCGCCGGCCGCTTCGGCGCTACACTACCTGGGGCTGCGGCCCCAGAAGTAACAGAGAGGGGTCAAAACGGTGGAGTCGTGGATTTTCGCTAAGTCATAGGATAGCGCCCTGGTGACCGGCGCTCTACCGTAGAGTGCAACGCCGATGTCTCCGGCGCTATGCCTCCTGAGTTGCAAAACAGAGCTGCTATTATGCTCATTTTACACAATCAAAAACATGTCAATCTGAATGCCAACATCAACTCAAATTCATAAGAAATGTGCATAATAAAACGTCTAAATTCACAACGAGTACAAGTACATAAAACCAACAAGTTCACATCGATGACAAGTACATAAAACCAACAAGTTCACAACGATGACAACTACAACCGACGAGGTGCATAATCTACTTCCTTCCCCTCGTCTTCCTCGGTGCCGGCGCCGGGTCTGCATTCTTCCTCCTAGCCCTAATCGGCGGCGGCGGCGGCGGCGGGTCTGCGTTCTTCCTCCTAGCAGTAATCTTCTTCTTCGTAGGTCTCGGCGGGGTCTCTTCCTCGACATGGGGCTCATCCTCGGCCTCTGGCTCCGAAACTCGCTCCGTGGAGTCATGCTCATCCTCGGCCTCCGACTCGTCCTCATCCTCGGCAGGCCCCTTATTTTTCCTGTTATAATCATCCGGCGAGAAAGGCCTAGTAGGCCTACGGCGAGACCTCAAGTTGAAGGACCGTTGATACGCCTGCAAGGTCATGTCATCGGGCACATTTTCATCAAACAATACCTAAACAAGTTAAATTTAGGTGATGTTATCGACGAGGTTCAATTTTATCAAGATAATGCTTAAGTCATCAACTTAAATTGTAGAGAATTTTCATACCTCAACCTGCTCGTCATCGAGCTGAGCTGGGTTAGAGGTGGAAGCATCACCACGGATGGGGGTTTCAGTGAACCTCGGCATGACATCATCGCCTTCGTTGGTACGGCATCCGAGGAGAAGAGCTAGTGTTCGTAAGCGAGTAACGCTACGCTGTGACATTGACAGACCAAAATTCAGTGAAAGTAATTACGACATATGCAAAACGGGAAGATCGTATGACTTACCTTGACGTAGGCTCTGACGGCATTGTCACCCTTCTTGGTACGAGGTAGTTCATATGCTTCCTCGGCCTCACTCGCCTGTCGTGATATCTCAGTACGCTATGAAAACAAACATGTCAACTTTTGAGGTATATAGATATGATGAAGTAAAAATATGGACAAAAATTACCATGAAGTTCATCACGGGAGCGAAATTGGTTCGGTGCCCATCTCTTACGGCCTTGTTGTACCGGAGCTCAATAAGATCATCCTCATCCTCGTTGTTATCATCCATGAGCTCCTCAAAAGCTGGCGGGCATAGCTCCACACGAGTCCGCGGAAGAAACCAAGCAAGATATGCATTGAATGCATCGGGACAGTACTTGGGGTGTTCCCAAATGTGAACCTTATTCACCATTGCCTCGTCCACCTCGGCTCTGAATGTTGCAATGTAGTCGGCATGATGCTTATCCCAAATCTTCACCTTCTTCTGCCTCTTTCGGTCCAATCTACGCATTTAAAATGTGAAATATAAGTATCTTCAAATTGACATTGAAAGGGTAAGGGAAAAGATGGACACTCACATGTGAAGCGAATACATCGTGTTTACCCACTTCGGCGGTGTAGTTTGGAACAACCCAAATTGGCTCATCACACGATGTGGTAAGTGCCACTCAACTGCATACAAGCATATCAAGGGGCACCGCAGCAACCACAGATATTCTTCTTCCATGCACTTCGGATTCAAATCGAATTCCGGTGTGTGTCCAAAGCCCTCACCGTAACCATATATCTGCCATGTAACCTACAACATAGCAACCGATTTAGGATGTGTAGTTGCGAGTTAAGAATGAGTGAATGATACCATGTCAAATTACCTGGTCAGCGGTAAGCGAGTCGAACTCATTGGTGTACCGTATGTACTCCTGCGTTGGGTCACCACTGAACTCCGAAACACGATCCCACTTGTATGCCCATGTAGCCCTCCGAATTGGGTTGCCACGGTCGTCCCAAGGCTTCCAATTCAACAGCTTTGGCCGACCAACTGAGAAGTGCTCCCACATCCAAACTGAAAGTAGGATCATTGGACCACCAATACCAGCTTCATCACCACCCCTACGACAAGCATCGTCCAACTGCACATATAAGCACACATATTACAATTGAAAAATATTTTATAGATCATATCGACATAGAACAAGCAAAATTATTTACCTGGCGGTACAAGTAGGCAAGTGCAGCCGAACCCCAGCTTAGATTACTGTCCCAACCTGTTAAAGCCTTCAGCCACATCCACGGAGCGTTGCGTCCACTGCTATCAGCAAACAGCGTTCTCGAGATCACATACCACACATATGCGCGAGCGTGCTGCTGAATCGTATCGTCATCAGCCCCTTCAGGACAGACCCTAAAATTTTCTCTTATCCAAACAAACGTAGCGCCGGCGGAGAGTCTATCCTTACTAGGGTCTTCCTTCTCCGGAGGAACCCTACCGAGAAGGGAGAAGGTACTCTCACGCCAACCGCTAGAATCTGTACTAAAACAGATAGGCCTGCCCCTGATGGGTAGTGCCAAGATCATCGAGACGTCCTGGAGAGTCACAGTCATCTCCCCGGTGCGGAGGTGAAAACTATGCGTCTCCGGCCTCCATCGGTCGACGAGAGCACTGATGGCACAAGGATTGAAGTTGGGGGTCGAGCGAGAAACAAGCTGGATGAATGGAAGGAGTCCTAGCCTCTCGATGTACGGAGTGTAGCGCTCGTCGTATCGCATTGACCTTGTTGGGTGAGTCGATGAGGCCTCGTGAGACCTTAGACGAAGGGGCTCAAAGACCTACAACATAGTACAAGTTACACAATGTCTGTGCCACATAGATATATGAACTATCATCATCAATATCTACGAAAAATAAAGAAGCTACCTTCTTTTCCTCCACCATCATCCGTGCACGGTGATTAACATCATAATGTTGTTCAAGTAGTTCCATCCTACATATTTAAATAAAAATCAACTATTAAGAAATTATGAGCATAATTCCTACTTCAATCGCGTATACCGAAAACTAGGATGAACTAGTGTGTAAACTAGGTTGCAAAAGTAAGGCAAATACTACCACACTAACAACGTATCACCAATCAACTACTTAGATACCTGGGGTTTGGTATTAATTTCGAATAGTACGATGAACTAGTGTGTAAACTAGGCATGCAAAAGTAAGGCAAATAAGAGAGATTGACCGGACAAAATTGAGGGATTCGACTGAGGTTACCTTGAGGAAGGATGTAGGGCCCAAATCCACAACAAAATCCTTCAGATTTGAACTTTTTAGGGGGAGGATTCGAGAGGGGAGAGGGGGGCGGCCGCCGCCGCTGTTCTTCCTCTGGCAGTGGAGTCGATCTGTTCTGCTGGGTGCGGGTGGGCCGAAGTGGTTATTAGGGTTCGGGAGAGTAGCGCCGCGGAAGAAGGCGCTATACTAAGAAGAGTAGCGCCCTCTGTTCCGGCGCTACATAAACGGACTCTGTGGCCCACCTCGCCACGCTGGCAGCCGGTGTAGCGTTGCCGTCTCCGGCGCTGCCCTACTTAGTATAGCGCCCCTCATTCCGGTGCTACCAAAAAGGGTTAATTTCGAAATAAGTTTGCGAATAGGTTTATTTTTGGCTGAAGTTTCGCCCAGTGGTTAAATTCGTGGATTTGCAGCTTTCATAGTGGGGGAGAGACTATTGAAATTTTCTTGCTAATCGGGTTCTGTCAGGTTCGGCCATGTTTTTTCTTTGATCAGTCAAGAGTCTTTATTTATAGCCTCTGTTGTTCATTTACAATGCAAATATCATGTATGTTGTTGAGTGGTGGAGATACATCTATTGTGTAGTGGAGATACATGTAGTATGCGGAAGAAGTCACATGCCCTGAATTTGTCAATATCTCTATATTTTCAACTCTTTGCCAGTATTTGGGTAGCTTTTTAAAATCTTGGCTCTGTATGTCTGCTGTTTAAGTAAAATTTAAATTCATAATATCTGTTGGAGGTCTGGATCTTGATTACTTCTAAGACTCGGAAGTGGGCTTCACTGTCCTGCGTCTACGCACGGCAAAGATGTCTTTGCCGTGCACCCGTCCACAAGGCGCACGGCAAAGGGTCCACGCACGGCACATAACAACGACGACGCACGGCAAAGAAACACGCTCGGCAAAGAGAAAAATCAGCGCACGGCAAAGAAAAGGTGGACGGCAAAGTTCTACCGAGGCGCACGGCACAGGGACCACGCACGGCAAAGAAAAAAGAAGGCGCACGGCAAAGGGAGAACGCACGGCAAAGAGCCTTTGCCGTGCGGGGAGAGCGGGCGCACGGCAAAGCAACCTTTGCCGTGCGTTTTTCCCTTTGCCGTGCGTCTTATGGCATTTTCTTCTTATTACACTTAATTTAATACTTATATTTATTCTTTTAATATATGACAAGTACTACATCTTAATTATGTTTAAAACAATATTAATATATAGGGTAAGTACACAATACTTGTGTGTGTGTGTGTTTCTGCGCACGCATGTTCTTGCTTGCTTACTTGCTTGTATTGAATGGTGATGTTTGATGTACATTTAACTGAATTTCGTTTTCTAAGAAGGACATTCTAAATTATGATTGGATTGTAATTGTATTGGTTTGCAAATTTCAAATGATTGTAAATTTGTCGCAACATATATTGGAAAAAGCTTGCATTTGGATAACGAACATTGGAAAAAGCTTGCATTTGGATAATGAATAATAGATTAGGTAAATTTGCCGCAACTTACATTGTAAATTTGCTGCATGAGACACCATTTTGCGCTTCGGCCTTAGATCCTGCACTATAAGATATTTTCACAGTACAAGAACAAATGTAGAATATGAGGTTTCTGAACCAGTTTCTTCAATGTTATTGCTTCAATTTTTTCTCTCATATGCATCTTCTTTGTTTTTTTTTATTTTTGAGATGCAGTTGATCCCATCCCCCTTTTTATACATATATGCTTCCTTGTTTTACATGCTGGATTGTAGTGCTATTTGATGTGGTTGTTGTGGATGAATAATTATGAACATACTGAAACTGCCCCCCCCCCCCCCCCCCCCCGGCCCCCCCACGCACACACGCACACAACAAAATCGATAGTTCTCCTTCGTATTAATAATGCATGTTCAACTATTTATTGGCGAGGTGATTTGAGTTTCAACATATTAATTTCTAATATGTTTATTGTTCAAACCATACACTGGAAAATAAGATAGTACTGTTTTGTGGCTATATGGTTTTAATGTATTTTCATGGGATCTTAAGAAGGATGCATACGCTGATCAACCGCACAATGTAGCAGTTTCAGGAGACAAAATAGAGTGTGCCGTCCAACTTCTTTGTACTTCTTGGGCCAGAAGCTTCATAATGAGGAGACTGACAAAATTGCTCGGGGCGATGTAGATTTGACAGATCCACACATGTTTTGATCACACATTAGTCCACGGTTTCATACCATTGTAAGCTCTCAAATATGTCAATTAGTTTTTCTCTGTAGCCGTATATGTTATGATTTCTCTACTTCGAGACGGGAGACAATGAACTCAATTCTTCATTGATGTTCTTTACTTGCGGCTGGCATACAATGAAACTCAATAATATTCTGAATTGATGTTTCAAATTTACAATAATTGGGTTTCTATAGATGTTCAAGAGAGAGTCATTTGGGCTTTATTGCATTTTTTTGATATGTAATGATAAATACAATATGGACATGGCTACAGAGTGCCTGGGCACCCGTTTGCACTATGCGGTGCCCCCCCTGTCAGGGACGGAGACAAGGGGGGACGAGCAGGGGCTACGCCCCCCCTATGCTCATGCTTTTCATTGTAAGATTAGCTAGTATAGCTGCTTGATTAGTGTAGTTTACCTTCATTAGCCCCCCTCATCAAGATCACACACACTATTAGGCCTATCTTTGCCCCCCTTAACCTGAAATCCTGGCTCCGTCCCTGCCCCCTGTCCGATTCAGACAAGAGCCGAAAAAGGAAACATGGTCCCGCGTGTTATCAGAAATGGAAAGGACCACCTCCGGCTGTGCGTTTGGCGTGCGCTCCGCGTGCTGTGCGGGATTGGCCCGGACGCCAACCCATATATAAACTACATCTCGAAAGATTCCCATGCGCCTGCTACCCCTTTTCTTCTTCCTCCAGCAGCCGCCAGGGAGAGATCCTACCTTCTATCTCATCGTAGATTGATGGAACTTTTAGCAGGAAAAGTAGTTTAGAAACTGAAGGCACACAACAAACACAAGATCCACCACCCCACGCCAGTATAACACCCTCTCCCACGCCTCGGTAGCTCCACTGGCAAAACAAACAACAGGATCTCGAGGAAGAAACCAAGAAATACATCACCCAGAGCTCCAGTAAACCGAGCTAGCAGTACATAACATCCAGAAGGGCAGTAGGCAGTAGCAAAGGAAATTACATCATCCAGAGCTCCAGGGAAACTCTAGGTAATGAACATATGGCCGTATTTTCAAGATTCCAGATGTTAAAACTAGCAGGAACTATTTCAAATTCGAAGAAATATTTGAGGAAAGCAGATAGTTCAGGAAACCACTTTGGTTCATGAAGATGCTTTTACTGGAACTTGATGCCAAACTACAGTCTAAAACCATTAACTAGTTCTAAAAAGCAGTAACTTGATGCCACTGCATCTAAGTTCCCAGGGTGATCAAAAGCAGAGAGTTGATGCCCCAAAGACATGTAGTTTTCTCCCAAAACTTCTTTCCAAGTATCCAAACTGTAGCTTTAATAGAATTTGTAGCTGGTTGACCTGAAACTACATGCCTGAATTCTTCTCTTGCTGTCCAAGAACTTTCCTGGTGAACTGAAGTGACTAAATTCTCCATGTAATGTTGGCTGTAAAAAATGGCAAAGGGTCAAGTCAGTTGCATAGAAAAGATGAAGGAAACATGAAAGTAAATTGCAGAGAAGCATGCAAGAAAAACAGGGTGTCATGTTAGTGTGCACAGTTGTATGCCATTTTCAAAGGAGATAAAGGCACAAATTCAAGCAAAAAGATACATGTTGAACTGCTAGCACATTTGATCATTTTTGTTAGTAAAAAGCACTTTTTTTATCATGCAGGTATGGACATGAACTATCAACCGGACAGACTAGACCTTAACACTCCTTTTATAGATGCTGAAAACCAGGAAATAGTTGATCATTTGGGTGAAGATGGACCTTCTGAAGCACCAGGGAAGTGTCCACGACCAACACTGGACCATCTGTTGACACAATGGGCGGAACAAGACACACAATTTCTAGCGACAAGCCGACAACGAAGTTCAGTCGACTCCCAGCAGCCAAACTACATCCAGTATGATATAAAACGTAGTATAAAAAATTACATATAGTTTTCATGCAAAACTACATGGAAAGTTTTACACAAAAAGTAATCATAGGATACATCAATAAAAACTATATCTAGTATATCATCATGTGTGCAAAAACTCCTGAATACTGTTATTGATATAAAATGTATACTGCTATGGAATACTACATCCCGAAAAAAAGTACCGATAATCAAACTTTTGACAAGAAAAAACTATTCACCTTGTTTTTCTTATCTCCCTTGGTTGTTTCTTCAGCAACTTGTTCCTCATCTATGGCCTGATCTTCGTCGTCCGGTGGAGCCTCCGATGCAAGTGCTTGAGCATCTTCAATATCATCATCCAGGTGTGATTACGAAGGCTCCGAAACATCAGTATTGACTTTTAGTTGCAACCTTCGACTCATCATTTTATATTTTGACGGAGCAGGTGTTGGTGTCCTGGAATGTTTCTACAAACAAAAAATACAAGCAAACAAATGCTTCAAGAGATTGGTATAAATGATGACATTACTAAGTTCTAATTGCAAAAGCAAGAGTTATCATAAATTATGTTTAACTGGCAACATTTTCCTTCAAATCTCTGTAGGTCTTGCAAAAACAGACAGAGAAATACATCAAGAAATAAGATCCACTGTAATTTATATATCAAGAAATACATCTTCCAACTTAGAAAGGATGAATAATGAGTCGCAAAAATACATTCTGGTTACAGAAAAATGAAGGTAGAACTACTTCTAGAAATAAAATCCACTCTAATTTATACGTCAAGAAATACATCTATCCAACTTAGAAGGGATGAACAATGAGTCGCAAAAATACATCCTGGTTACAGAAAAATAAAGGAGAACTACTCCTAGAAATAAGATCCATTGTAATTTATACATCGAGAAATACATCTATCCAACTTAGAAGGGATGAACAATGAGTCGCAAAAAATACATCTCGATTGCAGAAAAATAAAGGAGAACTACTTCTAGAAATAAGATTCACTCTAATTTATATATCGAGAAATACATCTATCCAACTTATCTAAGAGGGCATGAAAGGACGAATAATGAGTAGCCAGAAATACATCCTGGTTACAAAAAAATAAAGGTAGAACTACTTCTAGAACTAAGATCCACTGTAATTTATACATCAACAAATACATCTATCCAACTTAGAAAGGATAAATAATGAGTCCAAAAGATACGTCCTGGTTACAGAAAAATAAAGGTAGAACTGCTTCTAGAAGTAAGATCCTGTAATTTATACATCAAGAAATACATCTATCCAACTTAGAAAGGATGAACTAAAACTACAACCACATAAACACATGCTGACACTACGTCAGATTTATGTGAACAAAAATACATAGTAACTAGGAAACAGAACATCCTGTATTGCAGTAGCACATGCAATGGATGTAATAAAACAGCTATAGCTTTACCCAAAATGATGCAGCCCAGCAGCACAGTGATGCCCGACCACGCGCCGCTAGCAACCCGACGAGGATGCTCCATGCCCTTCTCTTCCCACTTGTCCATCTCCTTTAAGCTGGGCTCGGAAACCAGAAACCGCCCTCCCGCCCGCCGCAGATCGCGCCTCTCACCCTTGTCGTAGGATGAGGAGGACCTGGCTGCTCCACCACCAGATCTTCCTCCACCGCCTTCGCGATTGGCACCAGCAGCAGCAACGGTTTGAGATGGCCGCCGCCCTTCACCTCGGGAGCGCGGGTGCCATGCGATCCCACCCACTCGTACCACCACCACCATGGCCGCCGCCCTATACCTCAGGAGCATGGGTGTCGCACGATTCCCCCTCACCCCGCACCGCCACCAACTCCATGGCCGCCGCCCTTCACCTCGAGAGCGGCGGCGCCATCCCCAGCCACACCAACGCCATGGACGCCGCCCTTCGCCTAGGGAGCGCAGGCGGCGTTCGATCCGCACCACAACCGCCTCCCGTTCCTTCTGCGCCGACCTCGGAAACTCTCAATCGGTGGGTGATCTACTTCTGTCTGCTCGAGCGCAAGTTCGTGGGGTGGGGTGGGGTTGGGGGATGTCACGAACGGATAAGGAGAGTGTTGCTTTTTTTACAGATGGAAATGGTGAGCGGACATAATAGATCGGACGGCGCCCGCGGTGAGATTTTTTAAGGACGAGACAGTGCCCGGGCACGGAATAGATTTTGCGATACAATATATGTCTACTGTGTAGCATGAGCGGAATAAGTCGCAAGATTACACGTGCATTGCACGTGCACAATTACTAGTTACAGAAAGAAAGAAGTATATATAACCCCACAAGTTTCACAAAAGGGACGCAGCACCCCCTCAACTTTAAACCGGTACACTTAATCCCCTCAACTTTATAAAACCGGACACTTGACCCCCCAGCCCTACAGTAAGCTGTTTTTGCTGGTGGTTTTGCGCACGTGGCAAGAAAAACCAGCCAATAACCATGTTGGACTCTCCTTCTCGCTGAGCACCTCCTGGGCACGGCGGAACACGTCGGTGATCGGCAGACAGGTTCCATAGAGGCTATAGAGCCCAAATAAACAAGGGGAACAATGGCGACGGACGCGAGCAGGCGACTGGCCTACACCGTCTCGCTGGCCCAGGACGTGAGCGCCGCCTCCGCAGGCCAGGCTAGCTCGGCGGCCATCACGAGCGCCGCCTCCGCAAGCCAGGCTAGTTCCGCGGCCATCGCGAGCGCTGTACGGCGCGTACTCCCGCTTGGTCACCTCCTTGCCGTTGCCGTCGTTGGGCGTGATGAAGCGGTTCCCCTGGCTGATGATGGTCGCGTCCCGCCGCCGATGGCGTACATCTGCTAGTGTCGCGTGTGCGTGTATTTGTGATCTGCATCACCGCTTCTTGCGTCTCCGAGTTGCCTGCGCCAAAGAGCATCACGTGCTCGTGCTTGGCGAAGTGGCTATTAGAGACGGTGATGGCGGAGGAGCCGCTCACGACGTCCATGAGGCCGGCGGAGCAGTTCCACATGAACCGCTCATGGCGGAGACCGGAGAGGATGAGTACCTGTGATATGCACCTGCGCGCCGCGGCCGTGCTTCACGCCTTGCAGCGTGCTCTGCGCGCCCGTGATGTGCACCTGCGTGCCGCGGCCGGAATCTGACGAGGCCGCAGCTGGGCGCCAAGCAACAGGAATCCGGGGCGGGATTGTCAGCACGTGCGTTCTGGAGGTGGTGGTGCCTGCCGGAGAGCACCGGACAGAGGTGAGCCTGTGGCGGGCGGGTCACACGAACGGGATCGGCATCGACGCACTGGCACGACCTCGGCGAGATCCGGTGGCGCGTCAGATCGGACAAGTGGTGACGGGGCCGGCGTCGAGCGTGGCCGGAGGCGCCGGTGCAGCACATGCACGCAAGGGGAGCTCGGGAGGAAGAAGGAGGCGCAGCAGGGAGATGCTCGCCGGCGGCGGCGGCGGCGGACGGGCTGGCCGGCAACGTCGGCTGTGTGGCCTCGCTCAGACGAGGTGAGAGTCGCGTGAGGGAGTTTTTTTTAGAGCATCTTTGACTATTCTAAAGCGACGTAAGCAATACCACACATGAAAACCATCCAGAATGGACTAGGGGGTTAAGTGTCCGGTTTTACAAAGTTGAGGGGATTAAGTGTACCAGTTTAAAGTTGAGGGGGTGCTGCGTCCCTTTTCTGAAACTTGTGGGGGTTATGTATACTTCTTTCTTACAGAAAAAGTGAGAGAGAGAGTGGCACTCTGCCGGACGCGAGGAAGAGGAAAAGCAAGACAGAGGCGGCCGGAACCCTAGGAGGATGGCGCTGCGGTCTCTGCTCCGGAAGGTGCCGGTCCTAGCCGGCGGACTCAGGTCTCCGGCGGCCCACGCGCCGTCGCCGGCCATCCGTCCGCTGCTCGGATCCCCTGCGTTCCAAGCGCCGGCACCGGCGGCGGGCTCCCGATGACTGTCCCACGGTACCAGCGCGGCGGTACGTACCAGTTCTTCCGTCCCCCCTCTCCACCGTGGTTTAATTCTGTGGACGAGATCCTAGGATTTACATGTGCGGATGTGCCCGTGTGTTGCAGGGTGGGAAAACAACGTGGGAGGAATTGGATCGCGCGCACGCGGAGCTTCTGCAGAAGATGGACATTCTCGAGAATCAGAGGGATGAGATGTGGAGGTAAGCGCAATACTTGTACGGAGTACAACAAATTTCCGTGCTTGTACCTTCTTCATGTGCTCTTCATCCACGGCCTTGTAACTCCCGCAACATACATTCTCTGTATATCCTCCATGCTAAAACGGCCCACGTCATTGGTGATGGTTATCTTGATTCGAGGGACGTCCTTAGGAGCCAATTTGATGCAGGAAAGCCTGAACTTGCCGCGCAGGCTGTTGTCCCGAGGGACGGTGGTGTTCCTCGGGAACCACCACGCTCATGATTCCTCCCTTGGTGCTTACGTCCTGTGAGAGCGGCGTTACGTCGATGAGCTTCATAGTACAACACAACTACTGAAGTGAAAATTACTTACATTTCTAGCTCTCATAGCAATCAGAGTTTTTATCTTGTTTGAAGGAAGACTACTCATGGGCAAATGACATTACCTTTTCACCAAATCAAACTATTTTAAATGGGTCTTAGGTGATAGCGAAGCTACTGCAGTTATAGATGCATTTAATGGGTGTGCAGTTGAAAATGATGGTGCAATGGACTATCGCGTGAGGTGGTTAGACCTACCTCTGTAGGTGATAGAACCCAAATCAGCAAGATGGACAAAATAGACTGAATTATTCAAGAAATCCACATGTGAGCTCATAGGTTATATTTGTTTGGTTTTGGAGAGAGCAGAAGCAGCAGAGAAGGTCAACACTTGCCGCAGGTGGGAATGTGGGATAGGTGCAGCTGCTGCGAGCAGGGACTACAGCGGCACCTCATGCATTAACCAAGCAAAGCAAATTGGGTGGTTCCTTACTGTATTTTCATAGACACGCTAACACACGGTATAACTATTGTTAACTGAAACTATAGCAAAATCGGCATGTTCTATTGATTTTGAAATAGCTTTCTTCAAATTTAGTCCATCTCTAAACTTTATTCAAACAATTGAGCAACAAGACACTCATATTCAGTTCAGTTTAGCTCTCAGGGGTCTATTGGTCATGTTAATTTCGAATTTAGATAGGTAAGCATGCTAGCAAAACACTGACGGCATAGCAATATCACAGCAGTTTTGAGTTTCAGGACAATGCACAGTTTAGCCTATAAACTCAGAGATGTGCATGTAATAAAAGTCTGCTTTGATAAAAAGCCCCGAACCTGCTCTTGTGGTTCAGTTTTAGCTCTAACCAACACTCCGAAATACACAAGCAAGCCTGATATATAATAAGTACCGAACCTTCTTGGCCTTCTAAAACCCTTTGCTTTTCCTCCTTATGGCTAGCGTTCTCCTAGTCTTTCTTCCTCCTTGCCTCCCCTGGTGCTTGCTATCCTTGTTCACGGCAAAGGCACAGAGCTTCAATTTTGCGGGGATCATCTCGCCCCAGTAGGTCGTGTTCACAGCTTCTAAATGATTGTTATGGCCTCAGGGTGGTTTCGTCTGTGTCCAGTCTTGAATTATTTGTGATTTGCTGCAGCAGATTAGCATTTAGGCGTGGCTAAGGTCTAACTGTCCGATGACATATTCCGGACATATGACTGCAGCCTCAGAGGAGCGCTTTTACATTTTTGATTTTCAGAACAGCTCTGTTTCTTGCAGTATACTATATACTCATGCCGTTCATTTCTCAGTTATTATTAGCTATTTAACAGTTTTTCACTCTTGTTGGTAAAACTTGGTCTCTGTTTCTTCAGTCCTGTCATAACATAATTTCCCTTTGATGTGCAGGCTTGAAAAAGAGTCCTGGGCAATGATTCACAAGCAGCTCAACACAATTGAGAGGGGATGCAATCTTGTCATCATCCTTTCTGCGACTGGACTTGTTCTGAACCTGATCACTCCTCCTATGTAGTACAGTATGGGTGTGCGATTACTCTGAACACTGTAGGTGTGCTAGATTCGAAGTACTACTAATTAGTCATTATGTCAGTACGCTGTTGGTCAGCAGCTTAATGTCAACGTACCTGATATTACTATGCCAAGCATCGGTGAATTATTTATGATGTAATGGATTACTTATGATCAGTCAGTTTGTTCAGACTGGAATGAAAAAAAGGGGGGGATTGAGACTGGACCTAGCGATCCAAGTATCTGGCCGGACCATTTTATTGTCAACTGGAGTATGAAAAGAGAGCACGTTTGGCCGGACCATTTTATTGTCAACTGGAGTAGGAAAAGAGAGCATTTTAGGGTGTGTGTTTTAGGAACATAGTAGAATGTAATGTCATCGTTTCATTCTAGAGAAACGGGTTGGTTTCACTCCTATATTTAGTTTGAGTTAAAAAAAATAGAATGGATTGGTTTCGTTTATGTATTTGGTTGGAGAGTAGAATGGGGTAGATTCTGTGAATAGCACAAATGAGCACGCATGGGGTAGTTGCAAGAGAATAGAGGAGGTGAGAGAGCATGGGATGGCTTTAACCTAAACAAACGGGGAGATTCTACCGATTTTGAGGAATGGGTTCACCTCTTTTTTTTTTTTTTTTTTTTTTTTTGCTAAAATGGGTTCACCTCTTTCCATTCCATTTCTTAACCAAACACTGGAACTATCTTCAAGTGCGGAACCATTCTATTACGTTCCACTTCATGATCTCACTGATGTACCCATTTTGTAAATCGACCTCGTTATGAATATAAGGTGAGGTACGGAGATCATCGGGACAAGCTCTCGACATAATACACCACATGCAGGAGTAGATATCCACCTCGATTGTGATGCTAAAATCATGTTAAATGGTTCGACTGTTAAACTTGAATTTATCATTTTTAGCTCCTTGATAGTTTCTTAGGAATTTTTATTACAATCACCGTTTCTCAAAACAAAATATTGCTTGACCTGTATTATTATAGAACAAAGACATGCATGTAGGAGGAGAACTCTGAATTGTTTGGAGACGGAAAGCTAAAACTCCAACAAATGCAATACCCTATTCCTTGAGGCGGTGCAACAGCTTCGTACAACTTCTTGGCTTCATCGCACAGCCTCCTTGCGTTCTTCTTGGAGGAGGAAGAGGTCGCAGATCATGTTGTGTGGCACTGCAGTTTTGCGAGGCAGGTTTGGCGCATGGTCTGATTAAGACTATGGTCTGATTGGCTGAACCTATCCTGAGCAGACCTGTGTAGTCGTGTTTGGGGTTTATCCTCCAGCCACTCACCGTGGAGATGTCAATAAATCGAAAAATGTGATCATAACATAAACTGAACCTATGGTATTCCAGTAGTTGTGATTCTAGTGGTAGTAGAGCAAGCATTTGTGGAGGGAATTTGGTTGATCGGGTGTAGTAAAAGAAACAAATACGAATACACTTTGAACACACGGTAGATACGTCGTCCGTTACAATTAGATAAAATCACACCAGCGTACACAAAGCATAGATAATCTGGCACACACTTATACTACAAGGGTAAGCACCTACTACTAAACTAGTACTAGATACTACCATAAACATAAGTCAGGATGGTTGCTGGCACGCATAGAAGAATAACAGCATTACACACCCTGCTAACCTTCTCATGTTCCTTGCGAAGCATATCGAGGGCTTCAGCCTCATTACGCCTGCACATAAAGGAAGAGGCAATTGTCATCATCTCTTTTTACTAGGTAGTATATAAGTAGCGAGTTTAATTATTATGAGCGCTCAAATTAAGCAAACGAGAGAGGTGGAAAATATTTACCTGCAAAGTTCAGGAAGAGCCTCAATCTCGCGCCACAGTTCCTTGGAGGTCTGGTCGAAGTCTGCACGCATGCGATTGATCTCCTCTCGCTGTGCGGCCAGCATTTCTGCTCGAGAAGAAGGAACTAGTCGCCCCTCCTACAATCAAATTAAAGGGCATGTGAGGAATGAATCATGCATATGCCAGGGCTCTCAGGATGGATCTAAATTTACTCTCGAATCGTCCTGGTGCTATGCAGTGTATTTTAGATGAAAAAAATCGAGCACCAGAGCAAAATTATTTTTATCCTAGAGTTGTTTAAAGGGCATATGGGAATGAATTAGAATTACACAAATAAATCATGCATAAGGTAGGTTCTTAGGATGGATCTAAATTTACCCTCGAATCGGCCTAGTATTAGATGAAAAAGAATCGAGCCGCGGCTGACCAGATCAAAATCATGCCCGGATTCTTGAATTAGTCTAGCTCAGTCATAAGTCAACCCCGTATGCCCCTCCTAGAGTTGTTTAAAGGGCATATGGGAATGAATTACACAAATAAATCATGCATAAGCTAGGTTCTTAGGATGGATCTAAATTTAGGCACGAATCGGCCTGGTATTAGATGAAAAAGAATCGAGCCGCGGCTGACCAGATAAAAATCATGCCCGGATTCTTGAATTAGTCTAGCTCAGTCATAAGTCAACCCCGTATGCCCCTCCTAGAGTTGTTTAAAGGGCATATGGGAATGAATTACACAAATAAATCATTCATAAGGTAGGTTCTTAGGATGGATATAAATTTACCCTCGAATCGGCCTGGTATTAGATGAAAAAGAATCGGACCGCGGCTGACCAGATCAAGATCATGCAATGATCAAAATCAGTCATAAATTTGCTTGTCAACCCCATATGCCCCTCCTAGAGTTATTTAAAGGGCATATGAGAATGAATTATTACAGAAATAAATCATGCATAAACTAGGGTTCTCAGGATGGATCTAAATTTACTCTGGAATCGGCTTGGTATTTAGATGAAAAAATCGAGACCAGATCTGAACACTTACCTCTGCGGAGGGGAGATCTGTAGAGGACATAAGCCGAGAACCCGCTGCCGGCGACACGGGCCCCATAATGGGGACCGTCGGCCAAGACCTTACACCGAGGGCCGGCATCTTTCTAACCAAAGAGCGCAGCGCCATGGCTTCTTATTCCAGCCGGCGGCGGCGACTTATTAGGGTTTTCTTGCCTTCGCTGCTTTCACCGAAGCCAGGGGACGGGAGAGCCCCGTACACCAGGACCTTCGTTTATAACTGCAGCCAAGCCAACCAACGGGCCAGCCCGCTCTCCGACTCCCCCTCCTATTCCAACTCTACTCCGCCACGGCCTCCGACTATATACAACTAAAGAAAAAACTTGTGTAAAGAATTTCATTTTTCTTTTATATACTTTAGAGCCATATAATATTTATGAGTCCATCGTAACCTCAACTTAGAGTCATAACTTGAATTCTTCTCTTGTGATCAAACTCTTAAGATCATGATTCTCCATAGCTTAACACATAAGATAGATCATGGCTTCTTCGATTTCCACACAAGAACTATATCTTTATTTCTTCTTCTTGATCTCACACCATATTCATCGCGTAAAATATATGGTCTTCATGCTAATACACAAATCATATATTTATATTTGTGAAATCGAACCTTAAATCCAACACATGGGCATCAATGAAACCATTAATCCACAGAGATTGTCATTGATTACCAAAATCACACATGGGGTCCACCCACTTACTCCATCACTCAGCAGTCTCAGACTCGACATGAGCCATGGAGACCCCTCTAACCTTCCAAGCAAAATTGCCTTGACGTTTCTCGCCTCTGCCAGCAACATAGTAAACGCGGTGGTGATGCCATGGTGTTCCCTAGTGTGCCGACATAAAGCGGGGTGTCACAGCATGCCACCTCGACGCTCCATGGCCCGAGAATAGACGTGCACGATCAGAACCTATCTGAGCCCGAGGTCCATGAGTGCACATCGCTTGCATGCTGACCGCCGGGTGTAGAAGGTTCGGATCATGGGGAGCGGATAGAATGTTGGCCGGAGGGAGACGCACCCTTTCGAACGGTCACAGTAGCGACCAATGACAGATCCGTACCGAAGTGCCTTATCTGGTTGGCCCCTTGACGATCGCATGAGCCTGATTGCACGAGAAATTCACAAACATAAGAGACAAGTTAGAGGACACACTAGCACTCGGCCTCTCTCGTTTTGGCGTTGATAGTTTCCTAATCGATCGTGTAGGGCCAAGGAAAATCGGTTTGCTCCATTGGGGAATAGGTAAGTCAGCTGAGCTTAGTGTCGTGGCGCGAGTCTAGGGGAGAGGCGTGGCTAGGTTAAGCCACCCGGGGTCATAGGACACCGAGAACAAATTGTTTTCTTTGACAAATTTTGTCCCATTCTCATTAGTGTATGACTCCCTTAAATCTAGGTCAAAATTATGTGCGACTCACATGCATAGTGACACCGGTTTACTTCTAGGTACTGCCGAGTCATAGCGGCTAGCATTAGGGCTTGTTTGGTTGCAGGGGATCCGGGGGGGTCCCGGCCTTTTCCCTGGGTGGAACGCCCGTGCGTAAAAGTGACCCGGGGAAGCCCGCTGCATCGTTTGGTCGCCTACGGGGGGAGAGGTGTAGCGCCCCGACCCCGGAATTATACAGAGAGGCTATGTAACCCACAGGCTATGCTACACAATCGAAGGGCATGGGGTTACCGCTCACACGCAACACCTCGATCATGCCATACACACTGGCATAGCTATCAATGTATAATAAAGAGATCAAGACTTGTGAAACAACTGGCACATCACAGACTCTACGACACAAAGATCATATAGCAACTCATATATGAGAAAGATACAAAAAACACAACAGGGGTCACAGACCCAACAGTACATCATGCGGAAGCGAGGTAGTTGTCCAATACAACAAGATCTAAAATATGGCCTAATAGGCCTACAGATAAACAACTCCCAGCCAGCTTGTTCCACGACGTCTCAAGCTGCCACCTGGGAACCCCAGACTACTCGTCGATGTCAACGAAGAACCCACCTGTCTGCTCGGTGTCGTCCTCCTCTGAAACAAGTAATAATCAACAAAGAGAGACTGAGTACGACGTACTCGCAAGTTTAGTAGGGCGATATAGGCCCAATGATGACACGGCTCTAAAGCTGTATACTGGTTAATTTGCATAAAGCTAGTTTTCCTTTTCAAAAACATAAATGACTCATGGCATCGACTACTCAGAAGGCTTTCCAAAGGGGATAAGATAGTAAACTTTCTTTCTTCGGTTCACTTTGAACCAATAGTATTCAGAAACCAACACTCATTTCCACCAAGATACTCCCTCGAATCACCCTCGAGGAAATGAACCTTTATCACACGTTGAAAAGTTGCAACCTTTAGCTGCCAAATTTTAATTGGGTTCAGGTTTTCTATGATCTTATCGTCTATTCCCAAGTCGTCCATAACCGCGGACACGGCTTTTCAAAAAGATTTAACCCTGCAGGGGTGTACTAATTTACCCATTGGTACCGTCCGGCTCGCCTGGTTAGCTCTCTTCCGGGGAAAGCTGGCAAGTGGGCGCGGTTAAACCTTTACCTCGCATGAGACTATCCAAGAGTCATCCGTGGGGACAGGACAAGTTTATCCAGCCTATTTCAGCCCCTGCCCCCATCGCCACACCCTAACACCACACACCCTCTTCATCGCGCCTTCGTCCACCTGCAACTCACACGCAAATGGAAAGTGCAAACTAGAGGACCCTTGGATACGCCCGCACAAGTTATTCAGTTAGTAAGGAGCCCATACTCCCACCAATGGAAGCACGCTCGACTAAGCATGGCTAAGCATAGCTAAGCATATGAACAACAGATATAAAGTATCTCAGGCCAACACATCAACCTATGGTTAATAGGAAGGAAGACATGTAATGGTTTAGGGGACAATGCATATCATAGGATACTCTATATCTTGATCAAAAGTTGATGTTGGAATCGAATGCAATATTATGGTGGAGAAAATACTTGTATGAACAATAGGATGCTATATGCCAAGAAGGTTAGGTTATCTCTTGCCTTGGTTGGCAATATAACGATAGAGGGCTTCGGGGAAAACAGGGTCGTTGACTTGTCGCTCCATACTCCATTGTCGGCCTTCGGTGTTGTAGCTCTCCACTTCGGGCTCGTCTCGATCTCGATTCGTGTTCTAACGAGAAGAAGCAAACACCGAAAATAAACAAGGCAATCAACACATATTGAAGTGCAATGCGCAAACACATGATGGCATGACAAGTTTATGCAAAGATATCATCATATAAATTAGCTAACAATTTAAATGGAGTGCCAAATAATTATTGCAATTATTTCGAAGCAACCCCATATTTAACTTAGTGACCACATTGCTTACAAATTACTATATTACTAGCAAGTGGCTTAAATATACATGAACATGACATGAATAGATAGGTATTATTCTCCTGATCGTTTTGGTACCTCGTTTGGAATTTTTCGAGTACCGATGAATAAATTGTGAATTAAATGATTATTTGAAATTAATTCTTTTAACCAAATAAAGAAAAACATCAAAGCAAACTTTGTGATCATGATGTGATATTAGCATGGTTTGATAGCATTTTTCAAGCTGATCACTTTGATATTTTATTCACAATTTTTGGTTAATTATTTATCAAGTTATGATTTTTTCCAAATTAGGTATTATTTATGCCATTTTAGGATTTCCTAAATAAAGGCAGAATAATTTTTCTCAAAAGAGCATGGCAATGTTACCAACAGGTAGGTATTGTTTTTCTGAACAAATTGATATTTTATTTGCTAAATTTGGAGCAATATTTAAATAGTTATCAATTCTTTTAATTTATTTTATTTCCAAAAAGGAAAAGTAACACACTGGCAGGCCGGCCTCAGCTCGGCCAGGCCGGCCCATAGGCTGGGCAGGCTCCCGAAGCAACTGGCCTTTGGCCGGCCCAGACCGGGCGTCCAGGCCGGGCACCCGCCCGAGGCATCCGGCCTCAGGCCGGCCCAGACCGGTGCCATGCCGGGCGCACGGCGACGTGCGGCGGTGATCGCGGCACGGTGGCGCACGGCAACGAGAGGGAGAGAGCGAGTGGGAGGAGGCTCAGAGGGGCGAGGAGCTCACCCTTGGTGCGTAGGTACCCTCGGCGTGGGCGGAGCGGCTCGGAATCGATGGCGGCGTCGCGGCGGAGTTCCGGCCGTCGGGGAAGAAACGCGGACGGCGGCGAGGCACCTGACCGTCCCGCGACGATTCCCTTAGCAGGGAGGGAGAGTAGAACACGGCGGAGCTCGTGGTGGCTTCGGCTTGCCCCGAGGTGGTCGGAGGCGACGGCGAGCTCGACGGAGGCGCGTCGCCGGAGACGGAGCAGACGCGGATGGCGGCGGCATTGGGGCGACTCCGGGACGGGCCCTTGGACCAGCGGGTAGAGGACGGCGAGGCGGAGATCTTGGTGCGCTTCGATCTACTCTGCGAGGCTCCAATCGTCGGCGGCGAGCGGCGAGCAGCGGTCAGGGCTGCTAGGTCGCGCGGGGGAGAGACGAGAGAGGGAGGAGAGCAGGGGAGTATGTAAGGGGCAGGTGGGGGAGAGAGAGGGCGTCGATGGGGTCCTCTTGTCCACCACAGGGCAGCGCATGGCACGGGCCGAGACGCGGGCGACAGGGCGGCATGGCGTCGGCGGCACAGTGCTTCCACTGTGGCGCCAGGGAGAAGAGAAAGAAATTTCGCGCATAACCCCCCTAGCTCCAAATAAATTTATTTGCAAAAAGGTCCAGCAGGTTTTTAGTGATTTAAATGAGGCACCTAACCACTTTCTAAAATTCTGCAAAAATTTCAAAAGGCTTCCCATATCATTTAGAGGCTCCCCTAAAATTGGTGCTCCAAAATAAAGTGTTTTGTACCACATTTGTTCATAGAGTTTAAACATGGTCATTTGTGATAATTTCCAGAATGCATTTATTTGGAGTACTTAAGCATTTTCAAAAATAGGGAGAATATTCATGGAGGCTCCCAATATAATAATGAAGCACTCCAAAATTTTAGTTTGAATTTTTGTCAAGTTGAACTTGGGTTCAAAAATAGAATTTGAATTCAACCAATTTGAATTTTCAAATTTTATTTCTTTGCTTGTTAAGAATTTGCTTTCACAAGTAACTATAATTGGATTATTGGAACTTCCTGAACAAATTGGAAGTTCAAATTAATTTGTTTGTCCAGTTGAGCAAATGCACTTTGGTTTGGAGGTTTGGGAAGGTTTTTGTTTCCTTTTAATGCTTTCCAATCTTGCTTTATTTTAATTTAGCAATTTAAATGGATGCCATGATGCAATGTTGCAAAGCAAAAAGTGAAAATTTGGCCCACATTTTAGGGTACCAAACTAGGGCTGTTACAAATCTACCCCCTTACAGGAATCTCGTCCCGAGATTCTAGAGTAGAAGGAGAGAGGAGGGACGCATGACTACATGTATTCTCCACGATCTTCTTGATCACACGACGATCTCGCATGACACTCCCATGGGGCGGAAAGAACAGAAGATAACTCAAGGTATTAGGCAAGTTTTCTCCAAGGGTTGGAATTATGAACTTTGCCCAAGACCATAATCCATCGTAGGAACTAGGAACGACTTGACCAAACAAAGGTCGAGCCGAAGATAGGACAACCGATCACTTTGTTCAGGATCCTTGTCCAAGACCAAGACATCACTTCAAACTATCTTGATGTGTAGACCGTAGAGATTCGAAGTACCATGAGGAGAAAGGTCATCTTCTGGACTCCACGATTTCGACATACCCGATGTTTCCATCAGGTTAAACGCTCAGGCCCTAACGTGACTGATAAATTCACACAATGTCCGGGTGATTGGGCAAAACTTGGGTTCACCTAGGAGGGAAAGGTATAGCATTGATCCATATTTAGGTAGAGAGGTAAAACCCTATACTCGAGCTATTCCCAAAATACCAGGAGTAGGGGGATCGACCGATAGATACTTAGCAACTCCGTGGTAGTGTTCTCCTTGAGGTTCTAGATATCACACTCAGGCTTCGGGAAAACCTTCAACCGATCATCAAGCGAAGGTCGTACTTGAAGATAGAGAGAAGACCATATGGGGAACTCCTAGAATGAGTTACACATGATCCTCATGGATAGTAGTTGATTCTAAAGATTTAAGAGATTTCGTCCAAAGACCTTCCGGTGAGGTACGTGAACCACAACATCGGACTTGTCGGGGTTACTGGTAGGCTTAGGTCATGCTCTTGATAAACCCCAACCATCATTTCTGCTTGAGGTTCCGAGCTGGTTAGGCGTACATGTACTTCAACCTTAGCTTGTCTGATGGGGAGTTTCCGAAAGTTAGCGGAAGCTTAGGATCACTAGTTTATCGAAACATAGGCTATAGTGTCAAGCTCCAGAACACGAGCTAGATTGGGAGTTCCAGGCGGTCACGACTACACAGGAAATTGAACCAGCAGGAACTCCAAACAATGAAGCACAACTGATTCATGATAGGGAACCACCGGTAAGATGACGAAGGTTGCCAACTTCTTATTCGAGAATGAACCGGTCAGTGGCATGCATGACGTATTTAGAGAACTGGAGGTAACAACCCACCATCTCAACAACAATTCGTACATGCCTGACCAACTGGTGATGGTTCGCGGGGAGACAAGTGAACTTCACACGGACCCCTGGCGACATATGTCAACCATTGCATATGGACCAGAGAAGAACACTTCCAATCATACAGAACACGCACTACGTGATGGCACGCGGATGATTCTGACAAGTTTCCCATATTACTCGACAACATGGTCAGGGGACAGCCAGGCAGTACTTCTGGAAAGACAACCGGGATATCACGAACCACCGCATGTCACTGGTTGCGAGAGGAATCTTGCTTTTCAAGGAAATGATGTGGTCTTGAGAGTTTCGACATGAATCTAGCTCGTTGACCAAAGGTGTGCACCTGAACGAATGGACTTGGCAGCTCCGTCAATTCGGGTTGACGGTCGGATTACCAATCATGCTAAGAGTGCCATCAAAGTCCTTGGACTTCCAAAGCAATAACAATTGCTAAGAATATCCGGTTATCACAACGATATTCATCCTCAACATTCTCGAGCCCGAGTAGCTCGGAGGTAGATAGATAAGGAAGGGTCAGAGCATCACTTCATCAAGTACGTCATGAGACTAATCACGACCTCTTGATATAAAAGAGTGTGACACTCCAAGGTGGAACGGAACAAAAGCGATGCATGTAAAATGCATGTAAAATGCATATATGAACTTTGCATTATAATTCTCATATTTCAATCATATTTGCATCATATAAGGGTTATATCATTGTTTTATATTGATTTTGGGGATAATTCACAGTTTCCCAATTTACTTGGAATTAACCCTGCAGAACCAGAAAACCCCTTTTTCCATGTTTTTGACTTTCAGGGACCCAAACGACGTCCAAATGACCTAAGATTTTACGGGGCCCAATATTTGGAAGGAAGAAGATGTACGAGCCAAGGATATGCAAAAAAGGAAGTCCGAGGAGGAAAATTGGTGGGCCCACGTGGCCCCTGTACCAGGCCGCGTGGGGCACTCCCTTTTCCCCCTCGTGGCTCCGATGCCGTCGATCTTCGTCCCCCTGGTTTCGTCTTGACCTAAAATTGACTGCATAAATAGTCCCCCGACGTTTTCCAGAAGGAGGCGGCCGCAAACAGAGAAACACCGAAACGGAGATCAGAAGCTGCAGATTGGAGGGGGGAAACTCCGGCGGAGCGCTGCCGGGGTGGTCTCCATCTCCTCCAACGACATCTCCACCGTCTCCATGATGAAGGGGGAGTAGTCTTCATCGGGGCTGAGGGCTCATGCCGGTAGCTATGTGGTTTATCTCTCTCCCCCATGGTGTGATCTTTATGTGATCATGAGCTTTGTAATCTAGTTGAATCCATAGATGTTACTCTTCATCATCTTATGAATTATGCTGCTCAAGTGGTTTTATTGATGTGATTTCCGGAGTCACCTTTGTCCCATGGTGTGAAGTTGACAGTGTGTGCACCGTGTGTGGCTCTTAGGTTAAAGATTACATAAGTACTTATCATGAGTTATTATTTGTGTTGGATGTCTCTATGATATTGTGGTGTTTGTTAGTACTATCTTTGGATGCGGATAGTGACAAGCATGAAGTGTCCCTAGATGTGGAATGCAACTTTAAGGTGTGCTTTTTGTAGCCCTACACATTGGATTGGTGTTCGTTATCCAACCAGAGGATAGTTCGGGGTAGCATAGTGAAGAGGAAATATCTATGTATTCAATTATATTATTATTGTTGAGAGTGTCTACTAGTGAAAGTATGATCCCTAGGCCTTATTTCCAAGCACCATTTACACCTTTGTCTTGTCCTCTTGCATTTAAGAGGATTGGGACCCTTTTACATTTTTGTTTTGTTACATTAAACCTCCATCCATTAAGTCAACCATCTTGTTCCTTAAACTTGTTCAGTGCATAATCAACTAAAACTTGTGACACTTTAGTTGTAGGGAATAGATAACTTTTCCTTCTTGCTCCTGCGGATCGATACCCTTCTTCCACATTGATAGGTGCTACAGTGATCCCCTGCTCTTGGGGGTTATCAACAAGGTACCGGAGTTTGTTTCTCCTAACATTCCGAAGTGGAATGCCTTGACGAACCACAATAATAACATGCATCAGAACACCCCAATGCACGACAAAACTTGACTGTCAACAGACAGATAGAGGTCGTACGACAGATCTAGAGTAAGGAACGGGCTAACCACAATATCAAGATATTGCAGAAGCCCTTGTTAGCACTCTTCTGACAACTAGTGCCGAAAGGGTTTCACGAACGAGTGTTATTGGAGGAATCATAGACATTGATGGAAATATCGCTAAGAGAAATCTTGTCGGGATCCAGATGGTTCCCTGACAGAGAGTCTAGCTAAAGCTAGTGACAGAGAAGAGCACTGCTGAGCAAGTCAATTATTGCTGCAACCTCGAGTTTGAAGACTAACTTCAAATTTTTCCAACCTGATGTAGGGTTTGACAATTAACATCAGGGTTCAACGGAAAATATCTTGGGTTAAAGATCAGCTTCATGTACTGGGACTCACAATAGCATAATGCTCACGAGGGTGACAACCCCCATGAATCATTACACCGGAGCCCTAGCACAATCCGGGACCTTCGGTTCAAGATCTTGGGCTAAAGAAAGGGATGTCTTGATGAACCGCAATACTTCCTCTCCTCGGGCTTTAGAATTGGTAGACGAGCAGAGCTAACCAGTAAACTAAAGGTAGAAGCCAACCTCGTGAACCTAGAGGGTAGAATTTGCCGACGATCAGAAGAACCATTAAAAATCAAATAGAGGTAAGATGGCACCGAGATCAGAGTGAATTTGGTAAGGAGTAAAAAGAATCCTAAGATAGTTTTCACAACTCATTTTTAGGTTATAAATAATTTTCACGAACACTAGACTCGACATCGACCAATAGAAAGAGTTTCCTACAGGCAGTCCTCCTCTGATACCAACTTGTAGCGCCCCGACCCCGGAATTATACAGAGAGGCTATGTAACCCAAATGCTATGCTACACAATCGAAGTGCATGGGGTTACCGCTCCCACGCAACACCTCGATCATGCCATACTCACTGGCATAGCTATCAATGTATAATAAAGAGATCAAGACTTGTGGAACAACTGGCACATCACAAACTCTACGCACAAAGATCATATAGCAACTCATATATGAGAAAGATACAAAAAACACAACAGGGGTCACAGACCCAACAGTACATCATGCGGAAGCGAGGTAGTTGTCCAATAAAACAAGACCCAAAATATAGCCTAAGAGGCCTACAGATAAACAACTCCCAGCCAGCTTGTTCCACGACGTCCCAAGCTGCCACCTGGGAACCCCAGACTACTCCTCGATGTCAACGAAGAACCCACCTGTCTGCTCGGTGTCGTCCTCCTCTAAAACAAGTAATAATCAACAAAGAGAGACTGAGTACGACGTACTCACAAGTTTAGTAGGGCGATATAGGCCCAATGATGACACGGCTCTAAAGTTGTATACTGGTTAATTTGCATAAAGCTAGTTTTCCTTTTCAAAAACATAAATGACTCATGACATCGACTACTCAAAAGGCTTTCCAAAGGGGATAAGATAGTAAACTTTCTTTCTTCGGTTCACTTTGAACCAATAGTAGCCACAAACCAACACTCATTTCCACCAAGGCACTCCCTCGAATCAGCCTCGAGGAAATGAACCTTTATCAACCCAGCAAAGCAAACTAGAATCCAAAGAAACAGGTTTACGTTGAAAAGTTGCAACCTTTAGCTGCCAAATTTTAATTGGGTTTAGGTTTTCTATGATCTTATCGTCTATTCCCAAGTCGTCCATAACCACGGACACGGCTTTTCGAAAAGATTAAACCCTGCAGGGGTGTACTAATTTACCCATTGGTACCATCCGGCTCGCCTGGTTAGCTCTCTTCCGGGGAAAGCTGGCAAGTGGGCGCGGTTAAACCTTTACCTCACATGAGACTATCCAAGAGTCATCCGTGGTGACAGGACAAGTTTATCCAGCCTATTTCAGCCCTGCCCCCATCGGCATACCCTAACACCACACACCCTCTTCATCACGCCTTCGCCCACCTGCAACTCACACGCAAATGGAAAGCGCAAACTAGAGGACCCTTGGATACGCCCGCACAAGTTATTCAGTTAGTAAGGAGCCCATACTCCCACCAATGGAAGCACGCTCGACTAAGCATGGCTAAGCATAGCTAAGCATATGAACAACAGATATAAAGTATCTCAGGCCAACACATCAACCTATGGTTAATAGGAAGGAAGACATGTAATGGTTTAGGGGACAATGCATATCATAGGATACTCTATATCTTGATCAAAAGTTGATGTTGGAATCGAATGCAATATTATGGTGGAGAAAATACTTGTATGAACAATAGGATGCTATATGCCAAGAAGGTTAGGTTATCTCTTGCCTTGGTTGGCAATATAACGATAGAGGGCTTCGGGGAAAACAGGGTCGTTGACTTGTCGCTCCATACTCCATTGTCGGCCTTCGGTGTTGTAGCTCTCCACTTCGGGCTCGTCTCGATCTCGATTCGTGTTCTAACGAGAAGAAGCAAACACCGAAAATAAACAAGGCAATCAACACATATTGAAGTGCAATGCGCAAACACATGATGGCATGACAAGTTTATGCAAAGATATCATCATATAAATTAGCTAACAATTTAAATGGAGTGCCAAATAATTATTGCAATTATTTGGAAGCAACCCCATATTTAACTTAGTGACCACATTGCTTATAAATTACTATATTAATAGCAAGTGGCTTGAATATGCATGAACATGACATGAATAGATAGGTATTATTCTCCGGATCGTTTTGGTACCACGTTTGGAATTTTCCGAGTACCGATGAATAAATTGTGAATTAAATGATTATTTGAATTTAATTCTTTTAACCAAATAAAGAAAAACATCAAAGGAAACTTTGTGATCATGATGTGATATTAGCATGGTTTGATAGCATTTGTCAAGCTGATCACTTTGATATTTTATTCACAATTTTTGGTTAATTATTTATCAAGTTATGATTTTTCCCAAATTAGGTATTATTTATGCCATTTTAAGATTTCCTAAATAAAGGCAGAATGATTTTTCTCAAAAGAGCATGGCAATGTTACCAACAGGTATGTATTGTTTTTCTGAACAAATTGATATTTTATTTGCTAAATTTAGGAGCAATATTTAAATAGTTATCAATTCTTTTAATTTATTTTATTTCCAAAAAGGAAAAGTAACACACTGGCAGGCCGGCCTCAGCTCGGCCAGGCCGGCCCATAGGCTGGGCAGGCTCCCGAAGCAACTGGCCTTTGGCCGGCCCAGACCGGGCGTCCAGGCCGGGCACCCGCCCGAGGCATCCGGCCTCAGGCCGGCCCAGACCGGTGCCAGGCCGGGCGCACGGCGACGTGCGGCGGTGACCACGGCACGGTGGCGCACGAAAACGAGAGGGAGAGAGGGAGTGGGAGGAGGCTTAGAGGGGCGAGGAGCTCATCTTGGGTGCGTAGGTACCCTCGGCGTGGGCGGAGCGGCTCGGAATCGACGGCGGCGTCGCGGCGGAGTTTCGGCCGTCGAGGAAGAAACGCGGACGGCGGCGAGGCACCTGACCATCCCGGGACGATTCCCTTAGCAGGGAGGGAGAGTAGAACACGGCGGAGCTTGTGGTGGCTTCGCCTTGCCCCGAGGTGGTCGGAGGCGACGGCGAGCTCGACGGAGGCGCGTCGGCCGGAGACGGAGCAGACGCGGATGGCGGCGGCATTGGGGCGACTCCGGGACGGGCCCTTGGACCAGCGGATAGAGGACGGCGAGACGGAGAGCTTGGTGCGCTTCGATCTACTCTGCGAGGCTCCAATCGTCGGCGGCGAGCGGCGGTCAGGGCTGCTAGGTCGCGCGGGGGAGAGACGCGGGCGACAGGGCGGCATGGCGTCGGCGGCACAGTGCTTCCACTGTGGCGCCAGGGAGAAGAGAAAGAAATTTCGCGCATAACCCCCTAGCTCCAAATAAATTTATTTGCAAAAAGGTCCAGTAGGTTTTTAGTGATTTAAATGAGGCACCTAACCATTTTCTAAAATTCTGTAAAAACTCCAAAAGGCTTCCCATATCATTTAGAGGCTCCCCTAAAATTGGTGCTCCAAAATAAAGTGTTTTGTACCACATTTGTTCATAGAGTTTAAACATGGTCATTTCTGATAATTTCTAGAATGCATTTATTTGGAGTACTTAAGCATTTTAAAAAATAGGGAGAATATTCATGGAGGCTCCCAATATAATAATGAAGCTCTCTAAAATTTTAGTTTGAATTTTTGTCAAGTTGAACTTGGATTCAAAAATAGAATTTGAATTGAACCAATTTGAATTTTCAAATTTTATTTCTTTGCTTGTTAAGAATTTTCTTTGACAAGTAACTATAATTGGATTATTGAAACTTCCTGAACAAATTGGAAGTTCAAATTAATTTGTTTGTCAAGTTGAGCAAATGCACTTGGGTTTGGAGGTTTGGGATGGTTTTTGTTTCCTTTTAATGCTTTCTAATCTTGCTTTATTTTAATTTAGCAATTTAAATGGATGCCATGATGCAATGTTGCAAAGAAAAAAGTGAAAATTTGGCCCACATTTTAGGGTACCGAACTGGGGCTGTTACAAGAGGATACCGACCCCTTCCCCGGCCTTTCCTCGGGAGGTCTATCCACTACTCCGGAGGTCGGGGACGAAACCCTCGCTCTCTCTCGTGTCTCGTCTCGTGACAGAGGCGACGGCGGGACACCTTCCCGAGCGCTTCTCCTCCGGCAACTAGATTGAGCCCCGCCCCCGCCTCTCGAGCGCTTCATCTGGCGACCGGAGAGAGTCTAACCCCACCTCGCGAGCACTTCAGCTCCAAGGTCCTCCTCCTTCCACCGAGCTCTACTCCGCCTCCATCGAAACTTACTCCGCCTCTGTCCAAGCTCCTCTCCCCTCCGGCAAGGCGACGGTGGTCTGCGAGCAAGGTTATCCCCTCCTGCTTTTGCATCTCTTCCTCGGGTTGATTTTCTTCCCTTCACCACACTGACGAGGTCTTTGCTCCAGATCGACAACCCGGCTCTCCCTCCGGCGATGGCCTGGTAGTGTAAATCATTGGTGAGCAAAACCTCCTCCTCCCTCTTCTCTCCCTTCCACATCCTCGATGATGTCCATCAAAATTTTATTTTTTACTAGGTTGAACAAAAACTAATGTCCTCGTTAGAGCTCGGAGCCAACTGACACCTGTTCGGTTGTTAGAAATCCAGTCTCGTCCATGCCCAGTTTGGTGATGCTAAATCACCAAACTTCTCCGCGAACGACCGCTTCTCCCGCGCGTACTGCGCCGCGGCCTCCTGGCTCAGCATCTCCAGCTCGCACGCTTCGGCCGCCTGGCGGAAGGCGTCATCCACCAGGCGGCTGTGAGCGAGTGCCCTCGTCGTGTTCAGCTCCTCGTGCGCCTGCCGCTGGGCTTTGGCGAAGGAACGGGCGTACTCGTCCTCGACGAGCGACTGGAGCGATAGC
>QRDG01000252.1:0-111276 GCA_012064385.1 Puccinellia tenuiflora | reverse complement strand
ATGGTTCCAGATGGTTTTATAACTAACAATGGGATATGCGGAAGAGTTTTTTCACGAAGAACCTATTTGTAACATGGTGCAGACATAAAAAAATGTCGGAAAAGATCAACAGAAGAAGCAGGATGCAGGGTATTACTATTAACAGAAGGAGTGACCTATCAGTAAAAGCACATGTATATCAGTAGAGGCACTGAAACATTAATCCTCACTGGGCTAGCTAAATGTGCCATAACCCTATCAAAAAAAAAAATTATCCAAGTAAAGTCTAACAGGGATGTAGAAAACGAATGAGTAAGCACAGTTTTTGATCTGAACATCAGGTGTAAAGGAGTATTAGAAGAAACCTAGCATGTAAACAGCAAGAACCATGCTCACCTCAAAGGTATCAGCATCAGTAGAGGCTGGGGCATTATACTAACCCAATATTTTCCACGACGTTCATTTTCCCCTTTCATTTTATACACCGAAGTACATTAGAAATTTACAAACAATTTGAACAAATTGATCCTGATATGCGCAACACTCGCCTCGTGCCTGACCTTGCTCTACGTCATTGAGGCTTATAACTGTCGTCCAAGATCCATAGTCCTATATATATATATATATCATAAATTATTCAAAAAATATAGGTTGAAAAATATATGTGACTGCCAAAGGAGATTCTGTGTAAATGAGGTTAGAAAATTGCAGCACACAGTACAAAGCATATAGGTCGAAAATAAGCGATTGCATATCAAAAATGCTATAATTGTTTTTAGTTGAGAGCTTGATGCTATAACTGATTTCAGTTGAGAGCTTGCAACACATACAAAGCTGATGCGATATCAGTAATGTCCAAAACCTGAACAAAGAATGTCAGCATGAACCCAAACTTTGCGTTTTGTACGTGACCAAAACAATCTACCATTTGCAATTCAAAGTGCACTCTAGTAAATAGAATGGTTAGATATTAATATATGCTACTCATTATATAATAAAAATAGCACTCTATCCATACACCATGATGAATAATCTCATTTTGCACGTAAAACTGACACACGGTTAAGCAACTTTTAGATCTGCTACCCTGGAAAGCCAAAATTTAATATCCATGGTCATGAACTCTCTTGATTGTGCACAAAGAAAAATGGAAACAACATTTTAAAAACCTTTGCATACAGAAACAAACAGATAACTTCACAAACAATGGACAGAGAGATAAAAGGGCACCTGAGACCTGAGAGTAGCCATTAATTTTGTAAAAACACGATATCACCCTTCTTTGAGCTCATTGTAGACTCAATACATTAGTCCACATATTATGAAATGAAATCTGCCACAAAAAAAGGATAAAATTAGGGAAGGTGGCCCTCAAAAGAAATATTAAGAACCCACTAAATATAAATGCATTGACCTCTGTATGCACCCAAACAAACAATGCATCAACAGAAAGAAGCAAAGCCTTATATTTCTAGCTTTATATCAATCAGTACGAATGGAAGTACGGAACAGAACAATAGGATGAGACCTAAATCATCAGTGTTTCTCTTGCTTAAACAAAGACTACCCGTGGAGAAATGGCACTATTGTTTCACGGAGTCAAATCAAAATATTATAAATGACCCTTTGATGCTAAAGCTAAGCTACTGCACTTCTAATTATATCTGAATGTCATCTCAGGCATGTGTCTTAAGTATAGAATGTTGTTTATTGAGTATCGACTAATTGGGGAGCTGCTTCTTCATCGCTTAAGCTGATCTTAGTTTTGATATATAGTAGATGAATATACTTGAATGACAACCTTTTTTTTGTAGAACTTGCTATTTGTTTCTTTCCTTAAACAGGTCTGTAGTTTCACAATAGATAAGTTTCTGGCAAACATAAATATTAAGTTTGATGGTTAAGAATAGTAGATAATTAGTGAGAAAAAAGCTCACTTGACTGAAGTCATCGTCCTCCTGCAATATAATTTATACATCAGACCAATACCTATGAAGCACTAAATAGTTGGTAAGCACAACATGATCAAGCACATCAGATTCATCATCACAAATTTAATTTTCAAATGAAAATGGCAAGGAAGCGGACTATTTATTTCCAAAGGGATGCTATATGCTGCAGAACAAATAACATTCGTCATAGTGGCAGAAATTGTAGCTAGTACTAAATCCAACTAAAAGGGTCAACGAAACCATACATGCACACTGCATAGAGAAGTTCATACCTGGAAAATAATCGGGATGGCAAGCTCCCAGTATCGATTTCCGCTGTGCCGAGCTGCAAAGAAAAGGGATCTGAGAGAGAGAGTGTGAGAGAGAGAGAGTGAGAGTGAGAGAGAGAGAGAGAGAGAGAGAGAGAGAGCTGCATCTGACTATACTCCACCGCCGGCTTCAGCATCACGAACCTATCCATGACTGACCTTGCCTCGTCGAGCTCCGGAGCAGCAGTGAAGGCGCCGTGACCAACGAATTTGGCCGGCTGAAGCATGAGATGGAAGGGTCGGAGGCGGCGTACAGGGGTGAGGTCGTGCCGAGGTATTGAATTATATCGCTGTCTCCGTACATAAAACCTAGTTTATGCCAGCCAAGCTGAAGCTGTGAATATGAACATAATTCTTTATAATTAACTCAACAGCTAGGCTTTCATATATTAAAACAACTCGGTCACCTAAACCAACATAAGTTAGCTAAAGAACACTCCATTGTTCCAAGTAAGCTATTCAAAATTCCCAACAAAGCCAAACTGTTTTAGAGGTTCCAAATAAATTCATGGCCTAACCGGAACAATATACCAAAATCCTTATCATCCACGCAGCATGATCATCCCAACAGCAAAAAGGGGGATCCTATCATCGCAGAAAGCTGGAATAAAATCCAACACCAACCACACTTCTTACACTTTTGCAGGAAAAAGAAACTTATGGTTAATTTTAAAAAATTTAAATATTCTGTTAAAGCTTGTTTGCTGCCTTAGATACTTTTTCCTAAGAGGCCAGATCCAAAGGAATTTAACGAAGTTGTCGTTTTCAACGCATAACCAATGAGACTGACCTTTTCAACAAAAAAATGTCAAAAGTCTCACCATCACCATGACCAGAATGAAATGCTAAAAGAATAATCCATCCAAACAGGAACGATTCAAACACCCATCAGGCTAACTTATTCCAATGATCCAATCGAAACCAACAGGAAAGAGCGGGTAGAAAATCGTCAAATAACAAACCATCAATCTGTCGGTATCAATCAACATTACAGCAAGAACATAGAAAACCTCACCCCAAAATTCGACTCTCTTCTACAGATGAACAACTCCGGAAAGAAAAAAAAATAAGCGCACGCGGAAAGGACTGAGTGTGCTTACATTGAGGACGGAGAAGCAGAGGTCCCAGGGGCAGAACGCAACGGAGGCGGCGTCCTTGCGGCGGTGCGACGACGACGCCTCGAGCGTGACCACGTCCCCGAACTCCTCCTCCCACTCCACGCTCACCCCCGCCGCCGTCGCCGCCTCCAGGCGCGTGCGGTTGCGGCAGACTCTGATGCCCTTCCACTGCGCCTTGGGGCCCTTCCACTTCACCTCCACCGCCAGCCTCGCGTCCGCATCCGCGTCCAGCCCCTCCGCCCGCCGCGCTACCAGCCGGACGCTGAACTTCCACGCCGCCGGCGGCCACGGCCACCGCATCTTCGATATCGCAGGGAGAGGCGAGTGAGAGAGGAAGGAAGGAAGAGGAAGAAGAGAGGGCGGCGGAGTAGTTAACAGCCTCCGCTCGTCCTGGGGCGGCCGGAGAGGGCGACCAGGCGCGACGACGTCGCCGGCGACCTCTGGCTCACACGGGAGAGAGAGATGAGGGAGGGGAATTGTGGGGTGTTTTTTCTGGAAGGCCCCTGTTCGTTTTTCTATTTCGAAATACGTCCTTCGCAGCGGGGAGAGCTGGACTGCGGGTCCGTTTTCGAAATTTGTGAGGGGCGTTTCTGCAAAAGCGGGATCGCCGGCTGACGGGATCGAGGCACTGTAGCTACTGTAGCAAGTTACATTAGCTACTGTTCCAGGAACAGTTCGCGGGGCGCTCAGAGGCCGGCAAACGTTCCGTCTTTAAAATATAGTATAGATAGACTAGACATCATGCTTAAGATATTAATTGTAGCGATTTGTGTAGAATTGCTATCCTCATATTCTCTCATAGAACCGCATGACTAGTTTCGAATTACTTTCTATGAACTATCTGTTAGACTAAATGGCTAGTTTAATTCATGTTTTATTAGTCATGTTTTATCTGCTGTTTTTAAGGATTAAATAATGTGAAAATTTCCTAATATTTTCAACAGACAGGACGTATCATAAACATTATTTTTAAATCATGTAATTAAAGTAATTTCTGTCTTTAGAGTTTACTAGCAAACATGGCCGTATATTGCTATGGATTGATTATTATTGTTATGCTCTCAACTAATAAGATGTTGTGCGTAGAAGCGGGCCTCGACATGGCAGGGTCGAAGCTGGAGAACCAATGCGAAAGCAATGTTGACGCCTCTACCTCACAGACACTACCCAAGCAGGTCTGTAAACTTACTGCAGAACTTTGCTTGCAACGTGTGGTCATGGAGTTAATTCATAGGAGCAAATCAGCAGAAGCATAAATACTGACGATGACCCACCTGAAGGACGTCTGCGTCAGGCCGTTCAGCTTCCCCACCAGCTCCGCCTCCGCGCCGCCATGCAGCTCGTCGAGCGACGCCGCCCCGAGGAGGCCCAGGAGCTCCTGACGCGTCTGAAAGTGCATGCTTGTCCCCATGCATGGTTTTGGTAATTAATGACAATCTCTATGGACTAATATTTGTGTTGAGCTATATTTGTAGGTTGTCCATTAGCTTGCTTGTTCTCCACTTGTTGGAGTCAAGGTTAAGGGAAGAAGAAAAGTTTATGTTGATCAAGGCTTTGTGCGGGTTGATCATCACTCAAGGCCAAGTGAAGATATGCCGAAGAGAGCGTCTCCCATCTTGGTGTATGGGGGAGCATCAAGTGAATCTTCACCGAAGCGCAATCGAGGAAGGTGGTGCGTCTTGAGGAGATGAAGATCGTCTTCATCGACCTCAAGTGGATTTATGCGCAAGGCAAAGGTATGATCTTGATAGGGTTTCTATTTTACCGGTCTCATATTGTTTAGTGAGAGACCGGATTATAGGATAGATAACCGTACTATCAAGAGGGGCTCTCGACCGAATATCATGATCATATCGCCGTAGAGAGCACAAACCTTTGCATCCATGCAATCATCTTTATTGGTTCTTATTTGTCTCTTATCGTGGTGTGGTCTTGGTGCTTGTCGTGCTTGTCATGACAAAGCCAAGTTCACCGAAAACGGTTTTCATATGCGTCTTCTATTGCGGTTTCGGTATTGGAGATTTTGCCAGTTCATCCATGCGGAAGATTTACCTCTTCCATTTCTTTGCAAAATCTCCATTGCTTCTTTTCCATTTTCAAAGGTTGCTTTTGTTGTCCTCTTTCCAACAAAATTGGTTTTACTTCATTCGGACTTCAATTGCAAAAGTTATAGAATTTCCGGTTTGCGAAAATGAGTTTTTAACTTTCCCCATTTGGTTTTTTAACATTTTCTTGGACTATGATGTTTCTCTGCATAATCTTGTTGTGCTCGTTGTGACGATTCCAACGAGTCCAAGATTATCGAAAACGGAGTTCGTGGGTGAAAGTTATTGCATTTTTGATTTGCAAATGGGAGCTTTTACCTTTCCCCATTTATTTTTATAATATATTCTTGCACTATGATGTTTCTCTGCATATTCTTGTTGTGCTCGTCGTGACGATTCCAACGAGTCCAAGATTATCGAAAACGGAGTTCGTATGCGAAAGTTATTGCGTTTTCGATTCGATCGAATTTTCAAAACAGAAATTAAAAAAAAGGCGCAGACCGGCTGGCCTGGCCGGGACCGAGGCCGGCCCCAGGCCGGCCCGTTCGGGCACCTCCCCGGTCCATCCGCACCGGCTGGCCGGCCCCAGGCCGGGAGCAGGCCTCCGGCCTCGGGCTGTTGCCGGCCCACCCGGGTGCTCGACCGGCCCAAGGCCGGGTTGGCAGGCCGGGTCCTCTGTTTTTTTTCTCTTCTTCAATCGATCGCTGCGCTGCTGCTGGGTTGCTCCGGCCGGCCTGGCCGGCTGCAGGCCGTCCCCAGGCCGGGCTGCCTGGCAGCTGCTTTTTAGCCTCCAACGGCCACTTTTTGTGGCCTCCTATAAAAATGGGGTTCTTCCCCATTTTTTCTTCGAGCTCATTTTCTCTCTCCCTACCATTGTTGCAAATCTTTAGAGCTCGATTCCTCCTAATCCCTGCGATGATTCTTGCCAAAATTTAGGGAAACAAGAGAGGAGATCTAGATCCACTACTCCACCAAACAAAATCTCCTCTAAGTGAGGGGAACTCGTTGGATCTAGATTTTGGAGTTCTTGGTGTTTCTCCTCTGTTCTTCCTCCTAAATCCCTCCATAGCATTAGTTGCTTTGGTTGGATTTTGGGGAGAAGGATTTGACCACTTGGTGTGTTCTTCCCCTTTTGCATTAGGTGCATCGGGTTGTGCTCCCCACGGTGATTCGTGGGATTGAAGGTTGGGAGCTTGTTACTCTTGGGTCATTGGACCCTAGACGGTGGTGGTGCCGTGAAGACTTCGGCTTGTGAAGCTTCGGCACGATTTGGGAGCCCCCAATTGAGTTGTGGGTGTGTGCCCAAAAGTTGTAAGGGCTCCAGAATCCGCCCGAAGGATTCCGATAGTGGAAGGTGAACCAAACCTTTGGGTGCAGTTCATCGGAGAATAGGGTGAGGCCTTTGTGGCATCTTGAGTAGGCCTTTTGTGGTGAGCTCACACCCCTCCAACGAGACGTACTCCCTTAACAAGGAGGAACTCGGGAATACATCCTCGTCTCCGCGTGCCTCGGTTATCTCTATACCCGAGCTTTTACTTATGCAAATTTACATTGTGATAGCCATCGTGCTTGAAGTCTATATCTTGCTATCACCTTGTTGCTTGCCTTGTTTAGCATAAGTTGTTGGTGCACTTTAGGAAAACCTAGAATTTTAGGTTGTTGGCTTGTTAATTTAAACACCTAGTTTTATTCCGCAATTATCAAGCCCCTAAATAGAAAAAGTTTTAATCGCCTATTCACCCCCCCCCCCTCTAGGCGACATCCGGGACATCGTTTGTTCTTTCAATTGGTATCAGAGCCTCGTCTCTCTTGTTTGGCTTTACCGCCTAGAGAGTAATGATGTCGTCTAGGGATTTAGTGCACAATTCCTTATTTAGATTTAATGGCATAAATTTTAATGTTTGGAAAACTCATATGCTTAATCACTTACGGGTCTTGGACCCCAATATTGAGCGTATCTTAGATATAGTTTTTTCTACTCCAAACAATTACGAAAGTACGACTTTATAGGATGAGAAAAACTTATATCTAGATGCTCTAGCTTCTAATGAGTTTTACAAATTTGTGAGTGTTGTAGTTTTCGAGTCAATCATGCCTCTTCGGGATACTCATGAATTATGGACCAAGCTTCAAGAAAAATATGGAGTGTCCAACTCTATTGAGGATGATTGTTCTCCCTCCACCTCCGGCCGTGACGAGCTCTCGTCTTCATCTACTTCACCAAAATGTGGTAAGCCACAAACTAATGTGATGGTGAGTAGTGATAGGTTTTGCAATACTGATAGTGATCTCATTTTTTATGATCTTTTGTCTCTATCTTGTTGCAATGCCTCATCTTTGGACCAAAGCACACATAGCACTATAAATGTCATACATGCTAGTGTTGATAGTCCTTGCATATCATCCAAAAATTGCTTAGTTAAATCTAATGATGATATGCTTGCTTTGTCTTGTTCCAATGATAAAAATGCTTGTGTTCCCTCTAACTCTTGCATGAATAATAATGTAGAGGAAACCCAATTAATTGTGGAACAAGATTTGAACTTGAGTAGTTCAAAAATTAATTATTCTTCTTCATCCATCACTCATTGCCTTATGGCTAAATCTTATTCTAGTAATGACAATGGTACTAATCATGATAATGATAATGATAATATTGATGAAGAAGATGATATGGAAAAGGTTAATGCTCTCCTACAAAATAAAGGTCTAATGATTCTTAAAGCCCTCCCTAACAATAAAAATGCTCAAGCTATTCTATTTGAAATCATGGAGGCGCTAATTGAGCGCGGGGAGACTATTGAGGCCTTGGAAGCAAGCCTTGAAGAAAAGGGTAAGATCGAAAGAGATGATGCTTTGGAGAAGGCATCTTTAGAAGATGCTCTTGAGGAAGAGCATGAGACTCGTGCTTCTCTAGAGGAGAAATTAGAATCTATTGAGGAGTCTCATAATGAAATAATTGCTAAAATCATTAAAGAACGTGAGCATGCTCATGCTAAATATAAAGTCACGAAAAAGGAAAATTCTAGATTAAATGAAGAGCTTGCTAAATTGTCTTCCTCTATTCCTAATGTCAATGATGCTTGTGCTACTAACTCTATTTCTTGTGAAGCATCTATGTCAAAGGAGAATGTTGAGCTAAGGGCTCAACTTGAGTTGCTAACTAGCAAGTATAGGAAGTTGGAAGAAAGTCGTGAAAAGCTATCTAGCTCTAATGATGATCTTCTAGCATCCTATGCTAGTCTAAAGTTAGCTCATGAGTCCCTCACTACCAAGGTAACATCTTGTGAGCCTCATGTGGATAATAGCACAACTATAACTAAAAATGCTATATTGCCATGTGCTAGTCCTAGTAGTTCATCCACTCAAAATGTTGGAACATCATGTGATGAATTACTTTATTTGCCTTGTTGCTCTAACAATGAAGCTTCTACTTCCTCTAGTGCTTTTGTTGCCACTAACCATGTAGAGGAAATAAAAGACCTCAAGGCTCAAGTCGCTTCCTTGAAGAAAGGCTTGGAAAAGCGTCATGAAGGGAAGAGTGCACTTAACAACATGTTGAGTGTGCAACAATCCCCCAATGACAAGAGTGGACTTGGATTCAACTCCAACAACAAGAACAAGTCCAAGGTTGAGAAGAAGAAGAAGGGCCAAGTTCAAATCAAGAATCCGGCCAACATCATTTGCTTCAAGTGCAAGCTAGAAGGGCACCATGTTCGGGATTGCCCAATGAAGAAGAAGCCTCTTAGTGAGAAGCAACTAGGGAAGCGGCATCTTGTTCAATCTCGTGCTCAACCACGAGTTGAACAACGGCCACCTCCTAAGAAGACTCAAGCCAATGCTCCTCAAGTTGAGGAGCCTATTAAGAAGAAGAAGAGTCGGTGTTGCTACCTTTGTCGTGGCAAAGGTCATTTTGCTTCTTCATGCCCTAACGGTACCTCTTCCTCTCCTATCATAATTGATGATGCATATTCACTTAGGAAGGATAGAGTTGGCAATGTGTTTGCCAAGTATGTGGGAGCTCAAAGTGGTGGCATAAAAAGCACCATTTGGGTTCCCAAGCCTATTGTGACTAACCTCTTAGGACCCAACTTGGTTGGGGACCAACAAGCTTCAACTTGATCAATAGGTGTTCTTGAGGACATTGGTGACTTGGCTATTTTTGAAGAATTAAGGGATCTTCATGGTTTTATTTCATCAAGCCAAGTCAATTGGATTATCACTATACTATCTCATATCCAATGCTTCCTCCTTGCGGTAACTTGTATTTAATTCATATATTCATTGAAAGTTGCTTGCTCCCTTGCATGTGTTAGTTTTGTTCCTAGCATGTGCTTGTATATGATATGCTTCTTTCCTACTTGTCTTGTTGTTCAAGGTTGTGTAATGATAGTTGTATATCATGTATGTGTAATTTGTGTGTTGAGCTTTATTGAATCTTGTGTGGATTTCATTGGCTCTTTAAGATATTAATGGACTATCCCATTTTGGGGGAGTGATGTGCTTTGTGCACCTCACAAGCCTAAAAATGTGTGTACATGGGGCACACCACCTAGTATTGATATTTCAATATTATCTAGCTACTATGTGGTATGTCATATTCATGAGAAATTCAAATTCTACAATGTCCATTAATTCTCTAGTTGGTTTTATTTGCCTCTTGCTTAAATAAAATGAATTATCACATTATGGGGGAGTAATAAGCTATGTGCATATTACAATCTCATAAAAATGTGAACATTTGAGGTTTGCCACTTAGAGTTGATATTGTAAATTATCTTATTCCTATGTGGCATGTTTGCTCAAACAAGTTCCAATTTCCTTTTGGTTATCCTTTGGTTCTTTCTTGTGTGAGTTTTCTTGGTGTGGTTTTTCTCTAATATGCATTTCCATATATTATGTGAGAAACCATTTGTTTCATTTTATTCTAACCATGGCTTTGCCGGTTGGTTCGAATAATTGAAACTACCAACAAACCTTATTCAATATGGCGTTTTATTCTTAGCTCTTGCCATATGCTTATTTGTTGTGAAGTTGGTCTTGAACATCATTCCTTTATACCACCGAGAAATATCTCTATATACTCCTTGTCCTTGACAAGTGATACTAGTAATTGTGGTGGATTTGGTAGACCATCTTCACATTGGCTCTTGCGTTGATTTGCTTTATATATTGCCTTCCTTGCCTTTTGAATGGATCCTATTTTCAATTGGTAGTGTTTAGTGTTGTAAATAAAATATGGAGAGTAATGATCCCTTGTGCATGCATTTTGTATTCAAATGCAAATATCAAAGATAATGCATGAATATTGGGGAGCATTCCTTTTTATTTAGAACACTAACCTATCTATCAATTTTTTATCCTTTCAATTGACATTTGATTCTTTATCTTGTGTTGGTACCTTTAATTGGTATTAATTGGAATTTAATATCTCCTCCATAGATATTTGTTCCAATTGATATTTATTGTGGAAGTCTTGATACCTTTTTGATTATCTTACTTTACTTGATTTCGGTCAAGCTTTATCCTCTTCTTGGTATCTTTTCTCCTAGTTGGTATTTTTGTTTTTAATCGGTATCTTACTTTCAATTGGTGTCTTATCGATCATTGTTGTGTTGATTTGATTCCTTTTGATATCACACTTCATGTGTTGATGTGTTTTGGAATCAATCATTTGTTGATTTGTTTTTTCCTCAATCATGTGTTGATTTGGATTTTGATATAATTTGGACAACCTTTTTGTGTCACACCTTGGTGTGCTCTCTTCTTGGTTGACTTGGTGTTTTTGTCCGATTGTATCTTGTTTGGTTCTTGTAAGTCTATGTATGCATATTTACTAATATATATTTATATGGCATGCTAGCCTTTCTTGATTCAATATATAGGGGATACTCCTACCGAATCCTAAATCGGCTAAGATGTGCATGAAATTCAATTTCATATCTATATGCACATATTATGTGGAGTGTTTCCTATATATTGTAGTTTATCTAACTACAATGGGACCCAATGAGTTTGGGAACCATTTTGTACTCTAATTGTGTTTTAGGTACAATGGAGATGCATTGGATGCTTGCCTCATTCATAAGGAAGGTGTTCTCACCGTGTGATTGTCGGAGTCAAGCTTTGATGACAAACCAACTCTCATCATCTTCATCGTCAATGCATCTCGGTAACAAGTATCCATCTCATGCATACCTTTCTAGTTTCAACCTTGTGTAGGTTGCTCTTGGCATGAAAGCTCTTATATGCAATCGTTGTGGTTTTGGCCTTTTCCTTCACTTAATATATCTTTGTGATATGTGTGTTGAATTTGCAAAAACCTTTTCTTCAATTGATATTATTTCCTTGTGATACTTGTTGCCTAACTCAAAGCATCTCCACTATCTCTTGTTCCCTTAGTGATATGTGTGATGCATTTGATATATTTGAAGTTCATTTATATACAATGAGATAAATTTGAGCTATGTGCTATGCTTTTTAAGCAATAATCTCGTTTGTATATTTATGACTTTCTTTTGGATACCTTGTTCTCTTTTTCCCGAACCATTTCATATGTGAAAGTTTCTTTGCGGATGTATATCGTCAATGATTTGTCTAATTAGAAACCTATACATATGAGAGAGGTCACCTTTTAGTTGGTATCCTATTTCTTTGAGCCTACCTTGTTTTCTTCTATAACTCTTTGGTGGCTCCAAATTTGTCTCGTGAGTGCTTGTCTTATGTTTATTGGTATCTTTACACACTCATGTATTTGTTGAAGATCTTTGACCTCATGCCTACCATGGTGAGCATGTTGAATTTTATTGGCTAAATGCTCTCACTAGCTTTTGGCATTTTCAATTGGTTCTAGTTTCCAATTGGTATCCCTAAGCATGTGAACATATTTCTTTAAAAGATCTTCTTTATCTCGGTTGGGCCTATCTTATGTTGAATCTTTGAAATTGGTATCTCGCTTATGGCTCAACCACATCTTTGGTGCAAGTGCTATGATTTGCTTTTGCATTATGCACTCTTGCACTTGATTAAGTGTTCTAGATGATTTTGGGGGAGGCGAGGATGTCATATTGTGCACTCCTCAATAGTGCATGAACATTGGGGAGCTTCTCGGTTTTATTTAGAACTCTCGCTTTGGATCTTTTCGATTGCTTTCTCCTTTGTGGAGATGTTTAAAATGATTTCATCTTTTTTGCAATCTTTTGATCCTCAATATAGTTTGATTTCCTCTAATTATTTCGTTAAAAGGGATTGTCATCACCTTTATGGAGGAACTCATATTATATTGGCTCTCTAAATTTTTCTTCCCATTTCGGCAATCGATGCCAATGGGGGAGAAGTTTAGAGGGTTTAAGGGAATTTGGGTTTTATGCTTTTGTTGCATTTTCCCTTAATGCGCTTTGCATCCTTACTTGTTTGTCTTGCAAGGATGCTTTATTCATTATATAAACCCTCTTAATAAGGGATTGTCATCAATTATCAAAATGGGGGAGATTGAAAGTGCATGGTTGCCCCCATGCATGGTTTTGGTAATTAATGACAATCTCTATGGACTAATATGTGTGTTGAGCTATATTTGTAGGTTGTCCATTAGCTTGCTTGTTCTCCATTTGTTGGAGTCAATGTTAAGGGAAGAAGAAAAGTTTGTGTTGATCAAGGCTTTGTGCGGGTTGATCATCACTTAAGGCCAAGTGAAGATATGCCGAAGAGAGCGTCTCCCATCTTGGTGTATGGGGGAGCATCAAGTGAATCTTCACCGAAGCGCAATCGAGGAAGGTGGTGCGTCTTGAGGAGATGAAGATCGTATTCATCGACCTCAAGTGGATTTATGCGCAAGGCAAAGGTATGATCTTGATAGGGTTTCTATTTTACCGGTCTCATATTGTTTAGTGAGAGACCGGATTATAGGATAGATAACCGTACTATCAAGAGGGGCTCTCGACCGAATATCGTGATCATATCGCCGTAGAGAGCACAAACCTTTGCATCCATGCAATCATCTTTATTGGTTCTTATTTGTCTCTTATCGTGGTGTGGTCTTGGTGCTTGTCGTGCTTGTCATGACAAAGCCAAGTTCACCGAAAACGGTTTTCATATGCATCTTCTATTGCGGTTTCGGTATTGGAGATTTTGCCGGTTCATCCGTGCGGAAGATTTACCTCTTCCATTTCTTTGCAAAATCTCCATTGCTTGTTTGCCATTTTCAAAGGTTGCTTTTGCTGTCCTCTTTCCAACAAAATTGGTTTTACTTCATTCGGACTTCAATTGCAAAAGTTATAGAATTTCTGGTTTGCGAAAATGAGTTTTTAACTTTCCCCATTTGGTTTTATAACATTTTCTTGGACTATGATGTTTCTCTGCATAATCTTGTTGTCCTCGTTGTAACGATTCCAACGAGTCCAAGATTATCGAAAACGGAGTTCGTGGGTGAAAGTTATTGCATTTTCGATTTGCAAATGGGAGCTTTTACCTTTCCCCATTTATTTTTATAATATATTCTTGGACTATGATGTTTCTCTGCATATTCTTGTTGTGCTCGTCGTGACGATTCCAACGAGTCCAAGATTATCGAAAACGGAGTTCGTATGCGAAAGTTATTGCGTTTTCGGTTCGATCGAATTTTCAAAACAGAATTTTTTTTAAAAAAAAGGGCGCAGACTGGCCGGCCTGGCCGGGACCGAGGCCGGCCCCAGGCCAGCCTGTTCGGGCACCTCCCCGACCCATCCGCACCGGCTGGCCGTCCCCAGGCCGGGAGCAGGCCGGAGGCCTCGGGCTGTTGCCCGGCCCACCCGGGTACTCGACCGGCCCAAGGCCGGGTTGGCAGGCCGGGTCCTCTGTTTTTTTTCTTCTTCAATCGATCGCTGCGCTGCTGCTGGGTTGCTCCAGCCGGCCTGGCCGGCTGCAGGCCGGCCCCAGGCCGGGCTGCCTGGCAGCTGCTTTTTAGCCTCCAACGGCCACTTTTTGTGGCCTCCTATAAAAAGGGGTTCTTCCCCATTTTTTCCCCGAGCTCATTTTCTCTCTCCCCACCATTGTTGCAAATCTTTAGAGCTCGATTCCTCCTAATCCCTCCGATGATTCTTGCCGAAATTTAGGGAAACAAGAGAGGAGATCTAGATCCACTACTCCACCAAACAAAATCTCCTCTAAGTGAGGGGAACTCGTTGGATCTAGATTTTGGAGTTCTTGGTGTTTCTCCTCCGTTCTTCCTCCTAAATCCCTCCATAGCATTAGTTGCTTTGGTTGGATTTTGGGGAGAAGGATTTGACCACTTGGTGTGTTCTTCCCCTTTTGCACTAGGTGCATCGGGCTGTGCTCCCCACGGTGATTCGTGGGATTGAAGGTTGGGAGCTTGTTACTCTTGGGTCATTGGACCCTAGACGGTGGTGGTGCCATGAAGACTTCGGCTTGTGAAGCTTCGACACGATTTGGGAGCCCCCAATTGAGTTGTGGGTGTGTGCCCCAAAAGTTGTAAGGGCTCCGGAATCCGCCCCGAAGGATTCCGATAGTTGAAGGTGAACCAAACCTTTGGGTGCAGTTCATCGGAGAATAGGGTGAGGCCTTTGTGGCATCTTGATTAGGCCTTTTGTGGCGAGCTCACACCCCTCCAATGAGACGTACTCTCTTAACAAGGAGGAACTCGGGAATACATCCTCGTCTCTGCGTGCCTCGGTTATCTCTATACCCGAGCTTTTACTTATGCAAATTTACATTGTGATAGCCATCGTGCTTGAAGTCTATATCTTGCTATCACCTTGTTGCTTGCCTTGTTTAGCATAAGTTGTTGGTGCACTTTAGGAAAACCTAGAATTTTAGGTTGTTGGCTTGTTAATTTAAACACCTAGTTTTATTCCGCATTTATCAAGCCCCTAAATAGAAAAAGTTTTAATCGCCTATTCACCCCCCTCTAGGCGACATCCGGGACATCGTTTGTTCTTTCAGCGTCTCGCTCCGGGCGCCGGCGGCCACCAGCGCGAGCGCCGCGTGGATGGACAGCGGCGAGACGACGAAGTTGCTGCTTCCCGCGCCGACCTCCCTGGCGAGGTGCAGCTGGCTCGACGCGTTCCCGGTCGCGAAGGCGAAGCCGCCTACTACCTCTGGCACTGAGTGGTCATCAGGAGGCGGCGTCGCAAGCATGGGGCCGGCGCGCGCTGGTGTCTCTGCGTGGCTGTAAGAGTGGTGGTAGCTCTCGCCGGTGCAAGGACAACGCTGAGCGCAGTCAAGCGGGCGCCGGGAGGTCATTGTCCTGAACTCGACCTGCGACCGCCATGCGGCGAACAACGTCAGGCAGAGAACAGTCTTCCACAAGGGCGACATCGGAATGGCATTTGGCGATAAGATTCAGACAGGAATGGTACATCGGAATGGCACTTGTGCTCGCAGACGGCAGACCTATCAGACAAGCAGAGCTAGCTATATATGTTGGTTGACCTTTGAGTATACTAGACATCATGCTTAAAGATATTATTTGTAGCGATTGTGTAGAATTGCTATCCTCATATTCTCTCATAGAACCGCATGACTAGTTTCGAATTACTTTCTATGAACTATCTGTTAGACTAAATGGCTAGTTTAATTTATGTTTTATTAGTCATGTTTTATCTGTTGTTTTTAAGGATTAAATAATATGAAAATTTCCTAATATTTTCAACAGACAGGACGTATCATAAACATTATTTTTAAATCATGTAATTAAAGTAATCTGTGTCTTTAGAGTTTACTAGCAAACATGCCCGTATATTGCTACGGATTGATTATTATTGTTATGCACTCAACTAATAAGATGTTGTGCGTAGAAGCGGGCCCCGACATGGCAGGGTCGAGGCTGGAGAACCAATGCGAAAGCAATGTTGACTCCTCTACCTCACAGACACTACCCAAGCAGGTCTGTAAACTTACTGCAGAACTTTGCTTGCAACGTGTGGTCATGGAGTTAATTCATAGGAGCAAATCAGCAGAAGCATAAATACTGACGATGACCCACCTGAAGGACGTCTGCGTCAGGCCGTTCAGCTTGCCCACCAGCTCCGCCTCCGCGCCGCCATGCAGCTCGTCGAGCGACGCCGCCCCGAGGAGGCCCAGGAGCTCCTGACGGGTCTGAAAGTGCATGCTTGCCCCCATGCATGGTTTTGGTAATTAATGACAATCTCTATGGACTAATATTTGTGTGTTGAGCTATATTTGTAGGTTGTCCATTAGCTTGCTTGTTCTCCATTTGTTGGAGTCAAGGTTAAGGGAAGAAGAAAAGTTTGTGTTGATCAAGGCTTTGTGCGGGTTGATCATCACTTAAGGCCAAGTGAAGATATGCCGAAGAGAGCGTCTCCCATCTTGGTATATGGGGGAGCATCAAGTGAATCTTCACGAAGCGCAATCGAGGAAGGTGGTGCGTCTTGAGGAGATGAAGATCGTCTTCATCGACCTCAAGTGGATTATGCGTAAGGCAAATGTATGATTTTGATAGGGTTTCTATTTTACCGGTCTCATATTGTTTAGTGAGAGACCGGATTATAGGATAGATAACCGTACTATCAAGAGGGGCTCTCGACCGAATATCGTGATCGTATCGCCGTAGAGAGCAAAACCTTTGCATCCATACAATCATCTTTATTGGTTCTTATTTGTCTCTTATCGTGGTGTGGTCTTGGTGCAACATGCAAACAGAAAACATGTAACCACTAAATATGTTTAACCGTGAACACAAATTTGGTGGGTGTAACAGTAAAGAAAATCTCGCTCTTTATAAGTGTAGAGATGAGGTCCTCATGAAAAACTGACATTAAAATTACTTATATGAATCATCAATTAGAGATTATACACTTAGTTTGAAATTTTCATTTTTTTTTCAAAAAAGTTATTTTATATTCAATTGTTTTTATGTATGATATATTGCATGGCAGAGTAGGCTTGCGTTGCACACGTGCACCCTAACTAGTAGAATGGTGTTATAAATGAGTGAAGCTCTTGAAAAAAAAATAAAAGAGTGAAGTCTTGAAAAAAGGAAAGCAAGAAGGTCCGAAATGAGCCCATAAGCTGAGTGGTTCGAGGCCCATCTGATCGGACACTCCGCTATAGAAAGCATCTGAGGACGTTCTTTGCAATCGTAGCACAAGTTAGTTTTGCTTCCAAAAAAAAAAAATGTATCGTTTTCTGCGCCGCGCCGCCGCCGCCATCAACGGATCCAGATCCGCCGCCACCCCACCCCGCGCTGCCCCCTCCATCTACCAGTCCAACGACGTCTCGCGCGTCACCGGGATCACAAGAACCTCCGCTCCACCCCGTGCCGCCTCCTCCATCGACGTCGCGCGTATCGCCGGGCTAACCGGACCCACCTCCCCACCCCTCGCCGCCTCCTCCAGCCACGTCGCGCTCTTCGCCGGGCGCACCAGAGCCGCGGCCTCCTCCAGCGACGCCGCGCTCTTCGCCGGGTTCACCAGAGCCGCCGTCTCCTCCAGCGACGCCGCGCTCTTCGCTGGGCTCACCAGATCCGCCGCCAGCTTCCGAGCTCCGGCCGGCCTCCTCACCAGCGCCCCCGCCCGCTTCGGAGTACCCTCCGGCACTCTGACAAGGGGCACCGCACCCACTGCTATCCGGGGTATGCACTTCCTGCCTGTGAGGCCTATCGATCCTCACGTTCTGATCGCGCTCCAGCGACTGGACTCTGGAGAATTCCAGCGCCATAAGGATATCGGTGATGCCATCGAGCAGCTGAGGGTGAAGCTAACCGAAGATGATTCCGAGATATTGCTGTTCCTGACGGAGCAGATTGTCCATGTTGGGACAGTGTCATGGAGAGTCTGCACCACAGTCATCACTGTTGCAGTAGGTGCTGGCTTCGGTGTTCTTCAGTTGGCGAAGGGTGGCTGGGAGGAACAGTTCCACGAGTCGGCATGCTCTCTCATCACAACCAGGCTGACTCACATCAAAGCTGAGCTTGAGGACTACATGGTCAAGAGCATAACTCATAGGAGAAACGTTGCTGCAGCAAATGCCTTCCTAGAGAATGAGGAGACTAAGGAGAGGACTCTTAAGATCGAGCAGAGGGAGGCGGTGTTGGCAGCTAAAGAGGCGGATATCTTGGCGAGGGAGGCCATCTTGGCGGAGAAGGAGGCTCTTCCTGTGAAGGTGGTCTCTAGTTGGGGATGGTTATCTTGGCGGTGAAGGAGGTTGTTCCTCTGAAGCGGATCTTCGGCTGGGATGCTTTTTGTTGGATTGGTGAACCATATGAAGCAGCAAGTCCTGGTGGAACCCTATGTGTATGTTATTTCATGTATCTCACTTATCTGCAATATGTGTGCGCTGTCCACAAAGATTACTGCACTATTTGCATCTTGCGTACTTAGCATATTTCTTGAGATTGATGATGAAACTTGTAGTATACATCTACCATCTTTACTTGGATATTGGCTCTCGTCAAATTAGTTACCAGTAATAGAGGTGTACTAATCTTGTCTGTCAGCTATATTTCAAGTTGGGAACACCTTGCATGTTGTGTTATATGCCATTAGAGGTTAGAGTGCCAAATGATAACCAAGAACGATATGAAGCAGCAGCTGCCCTGGAGACGTGCAAAATGCTGTCTAATTAGTTTCCTTTTCGGTTCCTTTGAACTCCAATCTCTATAAATAACACTCTATTATATCTAATCTGATGGCAGAACGACTGCCTTTACCTTAAAAATTAGCTGCTGTCAGAGTGGCAAATGAACGAATCTGCTTAGTCTGTAGTTCCTCTCTAGTAGTACACATTATGCTGGCTTCCAAGTCCTGGGCTCAAAGCAGGCCCTAAGCTGCTAGCATTTCTAGTTGCAATCATTATCATTTAGTTGTACTTGTGTAAAAGAACAAATGGTCCTGGGTGCTTTCTTCATTCTCTTTATTTTTCTGTTAAAGGTGGTCCAAAGGTAGGAGTTTCTGTTCAGTACACAAGCCTGAACTTGGAAACAATGGTTGTTAAAACTTGTATTGCAGAGCATTTGCAAAGACAGGAATCTTTGCAAGTCATACAGTAGCTCTAACTGACCCTTTTTGGAATCATTGCTAATTTTGGTTGCATCGTCTTGCTCCATAGATGGTTTTAGTTTTAGTTATCTTATCCCCCTTTGCCGAGTGCTTTGCAAAGTCGAACAGATGGATATGTGGACATTAGCTGATGTACTTCTTTTTGTTGGTTGATCATTTGTAATGAATCACAAGTACACTGAAGAAAGAAAATGTTAATTGTGTTCAACCTTGCCCGGAGCTCCTGTTATATTTTGGTTTTTATGCTATAAATGTAGTGTAACATGCTAGCCCCAACATGCATATTTAACGATGCATATGAAAGAAATATATAACTACTGAAAGAGACTATGATGCTACTTATTCTCTTGTTGGCGTTGTGGCTTTCCATATCTAAAACAAGGCGTGCTAGAGAAAGCATGCCTCAGCTGCTTGGTCCTATGACGTACTGTTTCTCCTTTGTTTTGGGAAATTAGATATTCAGATGAAGTGTGCCTTTTCAGTAGTATAATATCTAGGTGCACGTGCCATTAAAAAAAAATCATCTTACTCTTTCAGACGCTTTGAGGCTCACTCTCCATGAGCAGGCCATTTTCGGGTAGCTTGGTGCTTGCTGATGCATCTCTGTCCTCCCTTGCCATGCATGTATTCAATTTATCTATTCTTGCACAGAATATTCTAGAGTTCAGATAAATCATCTCAGGTCCTTTAGAAAAACTAGAGGTAATCTTTGTCATCTGAAACATGGTCTGAGTGTGTGAAATGTCAGCACCACGGTATTCAGGATTTGAAAAACAGATCGAGAGACTGGCAATTTGAGGTGCACACTTGGGCCATCAGAGTTTGGTGATTGATTAGCTGCTGCCCTGGTGACGTGCAAAATGTTGTATAATTAGCTTCCTTTTCAGTTCCTTTGAATACCAATATCTGTAAACACTGGATTATATCTACTAACTATATTAAAGACAAACGAAATGCCGGCCTCTCAGCGTTTGCGTACTGTAGCTAGCTACAGTACTACAGTAGCACGATCCCGGCCGTCGAACAGCGATTGGACGGCCCTCAGGACGCGTTCGTGACGGTTTTGCAAAATCAACCCTCACTAATTGGTAAATCAAACCCGCAGTCCACATTTCATCGCTGTGAGGGACCTACTCGCTATTACGGGAAAGTCGGATGGCTTCCTCTGCAAAAACGTCGGTAGAAATCCCCCCTCGCCCTCCTCTCTCGTGCGCGACGCGGAGGTCGCCTTTCGCTCCCACGGAGCTGCCCGCCGCTGCCGCCCCTTTAGTCCGGCGAGGTCCGGCCACCTCCGTCGCCGTGCTGTGGCGCAAATGACGCGCCTCGCGGTTCTCTGCCTCCCTACCGCGGCGATTCGCCTCTCCTCTCCAGCTGCGGCTGCGCGCGCCCCATCCCACCGCTGCATCTCCGGCCGTGTCGGACGAAACGGGGGCCACCGCCAGAACAGCCTCCATCTCCTCTACCTCCTCTTCGAGCAGATCGAGCCGGGACCAGCCCCGTTCGCCGCCTCGCCTCCTCTCTGCTCTCGCGGCCGAGCCCCGCCCGCGCCTGCTCTTCCTCTCCTTCCGCGGCCGGCTCCCGCAGCCCGCACCGCTCTCCTACTGAGCTCCTCTCTCCCATCGCCTCCAAGCTCGGCCTCCCGCGACCTTGCCTCCTCTGGCCGCCGCCGCCGCCGTCTCCCTGCTTCCCCGCGCCTCGACCTCAGGTCGTCGCCGCCTCCCCTGTCCGGCTCCTCGCCATGGCGGCCGCCCCCTGCAGCTCCGGCCGGCGCCAGCTCCTCCTAGCCGCTGCCGCTCCGCCACGAGCTCAGCACCGGTGGTAGAGTGGAGAGGCCATGCAGGGCGACGGCGAGGTGCTGTTCCTGGGCGGAGTCGGAGAGGTCACCGTCACCCTCGACCACGACGGCCTCTCCTTCCAGCCTCTGCACCCGGTATGCCGTATGCCTCTGCTGGCGGATTGTATTGTCAGATCCTGCGGATTAAACTCGTGTTCTTACACTTAGTTTGACGAATTTTATGATTTCTGAGACGAATTGTTTGGTAGGGTCGTAGATTTGCAGCTCCAGTGGTTGAATCGAGGAGTTGGGTGAAGAGAAGTGGAGACGAGGTAAGCAGTTGCAGATTTACAAGGAGGGCTACTAGATTAACATTACTGTTACAATTAGGCCTATTGGGAACATTAAAAGCGTGTTTTCAAGCTATGAAACTGTGAAAGATCACCACCTCGGACAACATTAAGTTTTCTATGTCGAACATAAGTAGCATTTGTGGGTGATGAAAGAGGGTCACTGTTGTAACATCCTTAACTTGGTAATGAAAAATACGAAGAATTTTTCCACTTTTTGCATTCTTGTTTGCATCATGGCATGCCCCTAAGTTGCTAATGTTAACAAGTTACCTTGTGGGAAATAATTAAAAGAGGGAAGCCAAACTTCCCAAAACCTTTAACTCTTGAAATGCAAACTATGGTGGAACCCTTGTCATGGCAAGTGACCTTATGGTCTAGGAAGTTCACCTAAGTTCCATCAATGCTCAAGAAACCAAATGGGTTGTCCTCTAGTTTTTGTTCCAAGTCTCAAACTTCAATTGTTATGCAAGGCACTTCCTAATTGTGAACCATGTTGTGGTGCCCTAAAAATCCAAAGGAAAATATGGGGAGCTTCCTATTCTGGTTGGGAGCATCCCTAAATTTTTCTGTAATTTTTGGACTTGTGTACAATGCCTTTCAAAAGCTGGCCTTTCTGCAAAATTAGTGGTCATTCGGAATGGCCCGGAAATTTCCGGATTAATTCCGGGCCAGTCGGAATTTTCCGAATCCATCCGGAAAATTCCGGACGAAGCACAGTGGCGACAGGAAGCACTGGCGCCATGCCGCTCGCGCCCATGCCGATTCCGCCGTGGCATCACCTGCCCTCGACGCCGTGGCCCCTTTAGGAGTCGAAGAAGCTTGTCACAAAGCCGACGACCTCACCTGCCCCCTTTTCCCCTGCTCTCCTCGCTCCCCTCTCTTCCCCGAGGCCGAGCCCCTTATCGCCGCCGTAGCCGAGCACGCCGCCGTCGTTTGAGTGAGCGTGGGGTAGATCGACGACCACCCCAAGCTTCGCCGCATCCCCTCCTCCCTCCCTGGCCAAGGAATCGGCCCGGGACCGGCCGGATCAACGCCGGCGTCTTCGACACCATCCGCAACCGACCGAGCTCCGCCGGCCCGATTCGGTCACCACCGGCCTCCCCTTGCCTAGCCGGTCACGCACGCGAGTCCAGGGTGAGCCCCGTATCCCCTAGGCCCCTTCCCGTTTTCCCTCTCCCTCTCCTTCTTGCTCGCGTCGAGCGAGTTCCCGCCGCCGCCGTCGTTTTCTGCCCTGAATCGAGCCGTCCGGAATCACCCGGATTATTCCGGATCGATTCCGGGTCGACCGGATTTTTCCGGACATTTCCGGACGATTTCCGAAACCCCAACCGAAAGATTTTGAGGTCACCTCGGATTTGGTTCGGATTTAGCCCGGATTATTCCGGACCATCCGGAATATTCCGGACCAATCCGAATGAATTCCGAACCAAGCTGAAAAACTTGTGAACTTTGTAATTTAACTCCTTCTTGTTAAATCTTGCAAATGACCTACCAATTTGTTCAGTGTTTCAAATGCTATCTAAATATGCTAGAATCACCTCATGACAACAACTTGCCCTTTGATATAAATCCCTACTTGGTTAAAGGATATAAATCCACATAATCTTTTAAATTGCTATTTCAATCATCGGTACTCCAAAAATTATCAATAAGGCACCGAAGTGAACATAAGAACCAAACCTCTTTAATCCTGTCATGTTCATGCATATTTGAGCAATTTCTAAAATAATGGAATCCTTATGAACAATTGGACATTAAGTTAAATATGAGGTGTTTTCCAAATAATTTCCCTAATTATTTGGCTCCCCATTTAAATGTGCCTTTAATTTACATAATGATAGCCTTGTATCAACTTGACATGTCATCATGTGATTGAGCATTGCATCTTGAGTTGTGTGATTCATGTGTTCTTTGCTTTTCCTTTTGGGTATCGATAGATTCCGGAGTTGAGGTCACCCCAACTTACCCCGACGAGCCGTACTACACGCCCGGGCAGCAAGGCAAGAGATAACCTAACCTTCTTGGCATCTAGCATCCTATGTTTTCATAAACTTATTTTATCCACCATAATATTGCATGCGGTTCAAACGTCTCTTTTTGGTAAATATTAGAAGATCCTATGAATACATGGTCTTCCCCGAGCCAATCACATGTATCCCTACCTATGAAACCTAGGGTTGAAGTGTTGGCCGAAATAAAGATAGAAATTTTGTATTCATATGCTTAGCTATGCTTAGCCATGCTTAAATAAATGCTTTATGTCCGTTATTAATCCCGCAATTGTTGATGATGATGGAATGATTCGGGCATGGTGGACAAATGTGATGCTTAATTAAAATGCTAAGACGGCTTGGGTGAGTTGCCATCGGGGATGGTGTTTTGCCTCACTCTAGCCCCTAGGTGCGAGTTCTTTACCTCTTGAACCAAGACTAGCGTGCTGCCATTGGTGGGCGTATGGGCGCCTCGCTGACCGAATAATTGTGAGGGGCTTGTCAAGGGTGCTCTAGTTGCTATTTTCATTTGCGCGTGTGTGGTGTGAGTGGAAAAAGGAACGAGGATGGTGATGTTTAGGACGTGACGGTGGGGCAGGGCGCTGGGAGCGCTGAGCCTGTCCTTCCGCCACTGACGGTCCTTGAGTAAGCCTCATGCATTGTAAAGGTCTAACCGCGCCCGCTCGCCAGGTCTTCCCCGGAAGAGGGCCAACTAGGTGAGCCGGACGGTACCAATGGGTAAAATAGTACACCCCTGCAGGGTTAATCTTTTCGAAAAGCCGTGTCCACGGTTATGGACAACTTGGAATAGACGATAAGATCATAGAGAATCTTAACCTAATTGATATGGCAGCTAAAGGTTGCATTAATCAACGGGTGGTAAAGGTTCATTTACTCGAGGGTGATTCGAGGGGGTGCCTTAGTGGAGATGAGAGTGGTTGGTTACAGAAGGGTTCGATGAGAACTAATGATGACAAGTGTTACTCTCTTACCCCTTTTGAAAAGTATTCTGAGTAGACGAATGCCATGTGTCAATTACATTTCTCTTTATGAAACTTAGCTTTATGCAAAAGAAATACATATACAGCTTTAGAGCCTCCGTCAGTCATTGGGCCTATATCGCCCTACTAAACTTGCGAGTACGTCGTACTCAGTCTCTCTTTGCTGCCTCTATGATTTTGTATTTCAGAGGAGGAAGACACCGAGCAACTAGGTGGGTTCTTCGTTGACGTCGACTACTAGTCTGGGGTTCCCGGGTGGCAGCTTGGGACCGTGGAACAAGCTGGCTGGGAAGATGTTATTGTAGGCCTCTTAGGCCATATTTTGCTTCTTGTTGTTAGACAACACTACCCGCTTCCGCTTGTTGAATTGTTGGATCTGTGATCCTTTTGCTTGTAATATTTGTATTCTTCTCGTTATATGAGTTGCTATACTTTTGGGTCGTAGAGTCATGCTTTGAGCCAGTTCTGTTCCACAAGTCTCGATCTTTGTCTTATACATTGATGGTTGTGTCGGATTCATAGCCTCTCTGTATAATTCCGGGGTCGGGGCGTTACAAATTGGTATCAGAGCAAGACTGCCTGTAGGAAACCCTTTCTTTTGGTCGATGTCGAATCTAGTGAAAATTATTTTAACCTAAAAATGAGTTGTGAAAACCTTCTTAGGATTCTTTTTACTCCTCATCCAACTCGCTCTACTCTGATTCTTACCTCTATTTGTTTTATGCTTGGTGTCGATGTTTAGGTTCTCGGGGTTTGGGTTCTTACCGTCCAGTTGTACCTCGAGTCCGTTATATCCGTTTGATATCGCCACGAGGACGTGATGTCACCGTGGTTGCCGAAATCTTTCTTTGGTGTTTGTTGCTTCTTAAATATCTATATCTGGGAGCAACCAATGATCTTTCTTATCTGTCAGGTTTGGTTATTAACTTGCCGTTGTTCCAATTCTTCAGGATGGCTCCTACCCGTCGTGGGGAGCATAGCAACCCTGACCCACCGCCTCCACCCTCAATGGCGGAGGTTATGATGGCTATCGAGCAAAACCGTCTGCGCAATGAGCTGTTGTGTGGCACCCCCTTCTGGCACAAGTCGCCAGAGAGGCGGTCGCCCCGTGCGCCAGCCCAGGATATCTGGACGCACGTTACGACAATGCAACATAGCGGGAATATCATTACACAATCAGGCCCAAAGGGCTACAAGAGGTTTACAAGGCCATCAAGGCATGATAAAATATCAAGCCAAGCATGGCTCAGGACAGAGTTTAACTGGCAGCGGAAGACGGCTATGGCAACGGCTTGGAGCGGCTCCACTCCACAGGCATCTGGCTGGGCTACTGATCCTAGCACGCTATTGCTCCATCTCCTTGCTATGGTAGTAGATGGATCCTCTCAAAGTCTGGCCACATGAAAAGCCAGTCTGAGTACAATGATGTACTCGCAAGAGAATAACCACAAGACATGAACGGTCAAGCAATCAGGCAACAGGCAACCAGCAATGATAATAACCTAAACATGGCAAGTATACTCATGGCATAAAAGTAGCATGTCGTTGACAACCAAACATGTCATAAGCAAGTAACAGGGGTATCACCAGTACAGAGTCCAAGCCAGGTGGGGTTGGATCGTGTACCGGCAATCATACAACGAGCTTACCTGTGACGAGTAGACGGGTGTAACAGTTGGTACCAGATCTTATGACTACTCCTGTCAACACACTCAGGCTTCCAAGCCTCTAGCCAGTTCCGGCTATCAATCCCGTCAATTCTGGCTATCTCCCGGGGCATGCACGGTTGATGTTGGCTCTGGCCTAACTATAGGCTTCCAACGCATCACACCGCCATCCCATTCACCTCACAAGTAACACTCCCTGCAGCATCTTATTGTTCATTTAGTGAATTCAGGTTGTTCACTTTCTTTCAAACAAACCTTAAGTTTAACCTCCGGACACGACAAAGACACATAGTGTGACTGACACTGAACTGCTGTTCCATATCCCAGGAACGGGGCTAGCTGGCTAGGTTGATGCTCTCGAGAGTTTGCTTTACCACCTATCAGAATGCACTCCACTCAGCCGACACCTCAGGTTCATCACGCCCAAAGCCGTACCAAGCAAAATACACTCTCGCGACGGTCCACTTGCTAAGACACCCTCCTGCCCCACCCTATACGCATGGTACAACGGGCAAGTAAGCCCGGCACATCCCCCGGCGCTACCGGGTATGCCTAGCTCCGGACTCCTTATCGCAGTCGAACCCGTGCCTGTCGACCTCTCCCCTCGGACAGCACAACCGAACGACTGCGCCCAACGGATGGCACAAAAGGGGCTCAACAACCTACTAGGTCACGGTTTCCATGGGACAACGGTGGTATCGCGTTCAAGGGTTCAGATTAGTGGCACTATGAATAGACCTCATCGTTGTTTGGAGGGGTGTTTCATTTAATCAAGTTTCAGCATTCACATGTCCAAGCAACAAAAGATTAGTTCAACACAATAATCACAACCAACAAGGCATTAGCAACACAAACAAGCACAAACAAACATAGCCTAGAACATGCCTAACACTTGCATGAATAAATAACCACATCACAATAATAATACCCGGGTGACTGTGGCGGGCAACCCGGCCGGTGTCACACGGGGGTTAGTGTCACAGAATAACAAGAACACCCGGGTGACGGTGGCGGGAGACCCGGCCGGTGTCACTCAGGGGTTGGAGTCACAGAATAATAATAAGCATACCCGGGTGACTGTGGCGGGCAACCCGGCCGGTGTCACTACGGGGGTTAGTATAATAATATAGCACAGGCGGAGTCTGTTACGCATCCGTTCCTCCACGCGCAAGTCTTTGGCGGCGTTATCGTCCGACCGTTGACCAGGAAGTGGGGAGTTGGGCATATAGTCTCCAAAACTAAACCGAAAAGCAATCATAAGAATGAGAGAGCATCCATTCCACTCGAGGGTTCCCTCGACGTGGTGTCAGCAATCTCGGCAAAAAGAACCAAATGGAAAGTCAGCTCCCAAGCGTCGCAGTCCGGGTGGTCTATGCCAACCATATTTGACGGAGGGACAAGAAGCAAATAACTCTTTTGGCAAATGCCCCCAACTCCGAGGATCACGGGCCGACATTTGTCGCACCTAGCCTCGGCGTTGAAGAAGAAGCAAACAATCAACGCATGTTTTTGTTATTTAGTTGTCAAAGCCACGCAAGTGCGAGGCGCACAGATAATTCATACATCAATCTAAATGCATATATGGATGATGAATAAAACATAGCAGAGTAATAATAGACCGTCATAATATAAATACACAAACGTCAGAAGCAAGATATAACACTTGGCATGACAGTAAGCGAATAACAAACGATACTTGCGGGACGGCTCATAGCAAGGGGTTAGCTTGCCTTCGACGGTCGACGCCATTTGGCTTGGAGGTCACGGGCACGTCGCGGGATAGGGTTTCGATTCGCCGGTACCCGCGGAACACCTATACATGCATACGCGGGTGCTGAGCATCTAAGCACCTCACAAAAATATAAAACATATACCACTGGATAGATCCCTTAAAACTAGGAATTTACAAACTTGAATCACCTGAATCGGAGTCACGGTTCGAAAGATACGGAGGTTCGAAAAATCTGTCCAGCAGGAAAAGAAAAAAACAGATCCGCGAAAAAAACTTCACGGGCCGCTGCTGGGCCGCTACTGCGCGCCACTGCGCTGCACTGGCTGGGCCGCGGCCTGCTGCGCTGCTGCCACTGCACTGGCTGGGCTGGAAAGAAAACGATTCGGAAGAAAAAAAAACAGAAGAACAGGAGGGATCGATCCCGGTCGTCTTCCTCCGTGCTCCACGCACTGGAGCGACCAAGGTTCGGCCGGGGATGGCCAAGGAGGGCGCCGGGAGGCTGGCCGGCGGCAGGGAGGGGCACGGCGTGGCCCACCGCGGTCGGGGGAGGGTGGAGGCGAGGACCGGGGCGGCTTCCACGCGCGGCACCCGCGAGTTCCAGGAGCGTGCTTCACGGACACGGCGGACGCGTCGACGAACGCGACGCCCTCGACGACCACAGGATGCTCTGGTTGCACGGGGAGGTAGAGGAGGGTGGTAGGAGGCTCTGGGTACGTTTAAACGGGGAACGGCTCCGGGTCGAGCTCGCCACGGTCGGAAACCCGACGGCAACGGTTTCGGCCGGAACGGAGCAGAGCTCCGCCGTTGTCCACCTAAACAAGCCGAGAGGTCCAGGGAGAGAGGAGAGTGAGGTGTGCCTGCGAGGGAGGGCTCGGGATGCTCTTTTAAAGGCCGGGGGGGGGGGGAGTTAGGTGCTGGCCGGTGCTGCCATCAATGGCCGCCGAGGTCATTGCTTACGTCTCCGGCCACAGGGAGGAGATAAGGAGGGGGAGGGGGTGAGGCTGCCGTGCTGGATGCACAGTGAAGCACGAGGCACACTGCTGCAGGCGGATTAGGCACCGACCATAGCAGTAACGGGAGTTTAGGTCTTACCAAAGCGCGCGTCCCGGACGTTCAGAGCGCGACGCGAGCGGCATCGTCGCGTTCCCGGTGACTCGGAGCTCTAAACTGAAAAAGGCTTGTACCACTGGGTTCACAAGGACAAGACCAAGGCAACCAAACTGGCCACACTCAAAATCTCCACACTTCGCAACACAATATTTTCAGAAAACCAAGGGTGCGCCAGGTGTTCGATGAAATGACAGGGGCCTTGCACATCTCAGAAAAATCCCCAAAATTCACAGTAGGTTAGGATAGGTGTAGGTAGTATGTATGTGGAATTTCAGATCAAATGGAGGCCTGGAGCTTGGTCAAATAAATTGGTGTCCAAAAATGCCCAAATGGCATGGGCATGCCAATTGTTTTTATTCAAATGATCTTGACCTGATATTCTGGATATGTGGTTATATAAGGGAGTTGGTCAATCTGGCAAAGTGGCAATGCCAAATGAATTTTGTAGCTAGGGGTTGCTTTGGAAATCACAATTAGGCATAATTAGGGCATTACAAAGGAAGTACCTCAAATATTGCTCAAATGAGGTTGGACCAATGGAGTGAAATGTTCAGGAGGTCAAATCATGCACCTCACCAAAATGGCAGAATTTTTGGATGAGTGGAAGGTGTCCAGATGATTTCTGAATTGGAAATGGCATACTGGAGAATATGGATAAACTTGGAAATATTGCATTGGAGTATGCAATATTTTTGGATGGATTGTCTTTGTATGAGGAGGGGAGTCTCTGGTATTTTTGGTGGAATTTTTCCAGCTTTGGAAACAGGCTTTTCTTTGGTAGGTGGAGTAAAGGGTTTTAGAGGTTCGATAATCAGGGCTAGGGTTTTCGAGAGAAAACCTAAGCATAAAAATTACCACGGGTGCTGGAGTGGTTCGGGGACACCGGGGAAATTTTGAGAGAGCAATTCCCAAGTCAAATCATTCTCAAAAGTTTTGGAGGAACACTTAGGAAAAAAAATTCAGGTGTCGGAAAACACCACTAAAATTAGGGACGAATTTTCGGGGTGTTACAAACCTTCCCCCCTTAAAAAGAATCTCGTCCCGAGATTCGGAGACTAATAGAGATTCCCGGGGTTATACAAGATATTTCTTGTATGGTTTAATCTACCCCTATATTTAAAATATTAAAACCTTTTCTACAAAATATTAGAGCTTATCACTCAAAACGATTAACACTCAGCACGATATTTCTAAAACAACCATTATCAAGGTGTGATACTTTTGTCCCACTTAATGCATTCTAAGGATGGCATGGCAGTGGCTCACTCAATCAACATAGGATCTACTAGCATGTTTATTAAATTAAATCTAAGGTTTTTGCTCAACCAGATACAAACATGGCAAGACCAAACAAGATCTACACACCGATCACCAACCAACAACCAAATTTTGCTAAACAAACAGATTAGGGACATGCCAATCATATCCCCTGTCTAGGGTTTTTATTTTAGAAAAGCTGTATATACATTTTCATGTATACACAGGTTTTGAAAAAGAAAAAGGTTTCTTTTCAAAAGAAAGCATCTGTCTCGCCAATAATTGACTTACACAGGCCATCCCCAAAATTATTTTGGCAAAATTTTCCCATGAACAGCGGAGAGATGAGGGACTGATCTGTTGAGAAAAGGATAGAAGCACACAGAGGTCATCTTCTTACTCGCAGACATGTGGGTCCGAGGTCCACCTGACAGTCTCCTTCTTCCTTTCTGTCTTCTTCTTCCTCGCAGCATCTTCCCTCGTACCTGGCTGACTCTGAGTGCGCGAAGCACTCCTCTATGGCACTGTTGCGCGCGCGGTCCATCGGCGCAGCGGCCATCACGGCTTTGGGTGCCTTGATGATCTCGCGCCAACTTGGTCGAGCATGGCGCGCGATTCTTTTCCTTTCCCGCGCGAGGCTGAGCAGTGTGCGGCATCTGAGCTCACGGCTATAAACGGAGGTCTCTGAAATTCCTTCCTCTTCCATTACCACCATGGGTTTCCTTTCAGCCATCTTCGACGAATATTACGCGCACCGAGAGGGAGCGGGATTCTTCAAGCAGCTGTTCGTGATCGTGATCTTCTGGATCATGGCTTCGGCGGTGGTGGCACTGTTGTATGCGGCGGTGGTTCTCTTGTTGGTGGCTCTGTACGACTGGTGGTGCGGCACTGGCGGTGAGGCTGCTGCGGTGCCGGCAGTGGGCGAGCTGGCGGGGTTGGCTACGGGCGAGCAGGTGGTGCTGCCGCAGGTGGCTGATGCGGTGGTTCCTTCGGCTGGTGGGCGGCTGGCGGCTCGTGCCATCCGTCGTCGTCGTCGCGCGGCTCGCGACCCGGCTTCAGGTGAATCAAGCTCATCCTCAGGTGATGCCACTGAGCGCGAGAGGGAGTAGGATTTTCTTCCTGGGGTGCTCTCCTGTATCTGTACTGAGGTAGTGGGAGTGTCGTATGTTGGAGTGGAACTTGCATCCTCTGTTTCTGAAATTTTCCTTATGTACTGAACTCTGTTGATGTATCAAGCTTGTCTTCACTGCTGATTTGGATCCATATTTGCATTCCTGAGATCTTTCCTGAGCTGTCACAGATCTGTTCTTGCAGCAGAGAGAATTGCAGAGGCACTATCACACAGATGGTAGAACTTGCTACTCGGGGAAAATATCATTTTAGAAAGTAATGCTTCACTTTTATGGCCCTAAAAACTTGAAGCAACATGGAACAATCATTTCAATCATACCAGATAACAAGCACACAACGGCTACTAAACACTCGACACAACACCAACACACATACAAGCAAGCATAGCAATTACAAACATTCTCACAAACTCTCAGCTACACCTCATAAGCGCCGCTCCGGCTAAACTAAACGGATCTCACTCCACTTGACGGTCCTTCACAGATGGTGGAGTGCGGCCGAGACGGAGAGTGGTGTCCACGTCCCCTTCCTCCGCAAGGTCGCAGGACATAGGAACACCTTCAAGGATCGGAACCTGCTCGGGGATTCGTTGGGATGGGCCGGGATCTGGAAGTGGAGGCCTGCTACTTCGGGCTTGCCTGCGGGAGAGTGTAGGTGTGCTTTCCCCTATGTATTGGTGTAGGCGGGCACGGCTGAGGTTCCTCCTTGTAGTCACGAGCTCCCCCATCAAGAGGTTGTTGAGGTTCGTCATTGCGATGGCGTAAGCAACTTGGTTGATTAGTGCTGGGTCAGGCTCCTTCGAGGACGTCGGCTTGGATCATCTCTCCACGGGGTCGTGGTCTGGCCTGGAAGGTAGTAGAACTCTCGAGTTTCAGCTAGCAAGGGTTCGGAGGACCGAAGACGAACGAGGCATTCCCAGGCTGCTACCTGGATGGCTAGCCCCAGAGTGGGCATGCGGCCTCCCTTGGATTAAGTAGGGCTGATTCGTGTCCCCGGGGACACGGGCTGATCCTCACATCGGCCCGGAATTCATCTCCGGACGACGAGAGTGAGCTCTGGAACACCACATACACTGGGCGAACGGAGCTACCAAGGATATGGTTGACGGCCCTCCAGAGAAGCAATCGAAAGCTCGAATGCTCCTCGGCAGTGGTTTCCAAGATGGCATTAAGGGTCGCCATCGGATTTTCTTGGGGTCACTAGATTTCTTGGGGGGATAAGGATGCGAGGTTCCTCTATGGGATTCTACTTTAAAGGAGTTGGGTTGCCAGAGAGCTGGCGAGGGTGGGTTATAAAGCAACTAGGACTGGGTCTCAGGTTCACTGGGTAAGGTCGGCTTCTTCTCATGGAAGAAACCGGCTCGTCTTGTTGGGGAAGATTGGGACAGGTCCTACTGCACCATACTGTTGACCGACACGAGCCATGCCGGTTTGGCGGAGATGGGTTAAATCCATCGGGTCACTGTCGGGCAAAAGTAAGGCGGGGCTTTCCATGCTAGGGTAGTCTACAGCCAGCCTGGTGCTCTGATACCATGCTCTGTGGCACCCCCTTCTGACACAAGTCGCCAGAGAGGTGGTCGCCCCGTGCGCCAGCCCAGGATATCTGGACGCACGTTACGACAATGCAACATAGCGAAAATATCATTACACAATCAGGCCCAAAGGGCTACAAAAGGTTTACAAGGCCATCAAGGCATGACAAAATATCAAGCCAAGCATGGCTCAGGACAGAGTTTAACTGGCAGCGGAAGACGGCTATGGCAACGGCTTGGAGCGGCTCCACTCCACAGGCATCTGGCTGGGCTACTGATCCTAGCACGCTCTTGCTCCATCTCCTTGCTATGGTAGTAGATGGATCCTCTCAAAGTCTGGCCACATGAAAAGCCAGTCTGAGTACAATGATGTACTCGCAAGAGAATAACCACAAGACATGAACGGTCAAGCAATCAGGCAACAGGCAACCAGCAATGATAATAACCTAAACATGGCAAGTATACTCATGGCATAAAAGTAGCATGTCGTTGACAACCAAACATGTCATAAGCAAGCAACAGGGGTATCACCAGTACAGAGTCCAAGCCAGGTGGGGTTGGATCGTGTACCGGCAATCATACAACGAGCTTACCTGTGACGAGTAGACGGGTGTAACAGTTGGTACCAGATCTTATGACTACTCCTGTCAACACACTCAGGCTTCCAAGCCTCTAGCCAGTTCCGGCTATCAATCCCGTCAATTCTGTCTATCTCCCGGGGCATGCACGGTTGATGTTGGCTCTGGCCTAACTATAGGCTTCCAACGCATCACACCGCCATCCCATTCACCTCACAAGTAACACTCCCTACAGCATCTTATTGTTCATTTAGTGAATTCAGGTTGTTCACTTTCTTTCAAACAAACCTTAAGTTTAACCTCCGGACACGACAAAGACACATAGTGTGACTGACACTGAACTGCTGTTCCATATCCCAGGAACGGGGCTAGCTGGCTAGGTTGATGCTCTCGAGAGTTTGCCTTACCACCTATCAGAATGCACTCCACTCAGCCGACACCTCAGGTTCATCACGCCCAAAGCCGTACCAAGCAAAATACACTCTCGCGACGGTCCACTTGCTAAGACACCCTCCTGCCCCACCCTATACGCATGGTACAACGGGCAAGTAAGCCCGGCACATCCCCCGGCGCTACCGGGTATGCCTAGCTCCGGACTCCTTATCGCAGTCGAACCCGTGCCTGTCGACCTCTCCCCTCGGACAGCACAACCGAACGACTGCGCCCAACGGATGGCACAAAAGGGGCTCAACAACCTACTAGGTCACGGTTTCCATGGAGAGTCAGGAACGGTGGTATCGCGTTCAAGGGTTCAGATTAGTGGCACTATGAATAGACCTTATCGTTGTTTGGAGGGGTGTTTCATTTAATCAAGTTTCAGCATTCACATGTCCAAGCAACAAAAGATTAGTCCAACACTATAATCACAGCCAACAAGGCATTAGCAACACAAACAAGCACAAACAAACATAGCCTAGAACATGCCTAACACTTGCATGAATAAATAACCACACCACAATAATAATACCCGGGTGACTGTGGCGGGCAACCCGGCCGGTGTCACACGGGGGTTAGTGTCACAGAATAACAAGAACACCCGGGTGACGGTGGCGGGAGACCCGGCCGGTGTCACTCAGGGGTTGGAGTCACAGAATAATAATAAGCATACCCGGGTGACTGTGGCGGGCAACCCGGCCGGTGTCACTACGGGGGTTAGTATAATAATATAGCACAGGCGGAGTCTGTTACGCATCCGTTCCTCCACGCGCAAGTCTTTGGCGGCGTTATCGTCCGACCGTTGACCAGGAAGTGGGGAGTTGGGCATATAGTCTCCAAAACTAAACCGAAAAGCAATCATAAGAATGAGAGAGCATCCATTCCACTCGAGGGTTCCCTCGACGTGGTGTCAGCAATCTCGGCAAAAAGAACCAAATGGAAAGTCAGCTCCCAAGCGTCGCAGTCCGGGTGGTCTATGCCAACCATATTTGACGGAGGGACAAGAAGCAAATAACTCTTTTTGGCAAATGCCCCCAACTCCGAGGATCACGGGCCGACATTTGTCCGCACCTAGCCTCGGCGTTGAAGAAGAAGCAAACAATCAACGCATGTTTTTGTTATTTAGTTGTCAAAGCCACGCAAGTGCGAGGCGCACAGATAATTCATACATCAATCTAAAGCATATATGGATGATGAATAAAACATGGCAATACATAATAGACCGACATAATATAAATACCAAACGCAGACAAATATAACACTTGGCATGACAGTAAGCGAATAACAAACAACTTTGCGGGACTGCTCATAGCAAGGGGTTAGCTTGCCTTCGACGGTCGACGCCATTTGGCTTGGAGGTCACGGGCACGTCGCGGGATAGGGTTTCGATTCGCCGGTACCGCGGAACACCTATACATGCATACGCGGGTGCTGAGCATCTAAGCACCTCACAAAAATATAAAACATATACCACTGGATAGATCTCTTAAAACTAGGAATTTACAAATTTGAATCACCTGAATCGGAGTCACGGTTCGAAAGATACGGAGGTTCGAAAAATCTGTCCAGCAGGAAAAGAAAAAAAACAGATCCGCGAAAAAACTTCACGGGCCGCTGCTGGGCCGCTACTGCGCGCCACTGCGCTGCACTGGCTGGGCCGCGGCCTGCTGCGCTGCTGCCACTGCACTGGCTGGGCTGGAAAGAAAACGATTCGGAAGAAAAAAAACAGAAGAACAGGAGGGATCGATCCCGGTCGTCTTCCTCCGTGCTCCACGCACTGGAGCGACCCAGGTTCGGCCGGGGATGGCCAAGGAGGGCGCCGGGAGGCTGGCCGGCGGCAGGGAGGGGCACGGCGTGGCCCACCGCGGTCAGGGGAGGGTGGAGGCGAGGACCGGGGCGGCTTCCATGCGCGGCACCCGCGAGTTCCAGGAGCGTGCTTCACGGACACGGCGGACGCGTCGACGAACGCGACGCCCTCGACGACCACAGGATGCTCTGGTTGCACGGGGAGGTAGAGGAGGGTGGTAGGAGGCTCTGGGTACGTTTAAACGGGGAACGGCTCCGGGTCGAGCTCGCCACGGTCGGAAACCCGACGGTGACGGTTTCGGCCGGAACGGAGCAGGGCTCCGCCGTTGTCCACCTAAACAAGCCGAGAGGTCCAGGGAGAGAGGAGAGTGAGGTGTGCCTGCGAGGGAGGGCTCGGGATGCTCTTTTAAAGGCCGGGGGGGGAGTTAGGTGCTGGCCGGTGCTGCCATCAATGGCCGCCGAGGTCATTGCTTACGTCTCCGGCCACAGGGAGGAGATAAGGAGGGGGAGGGGGTGAGGCTGCCGTGCTGGATGCACAGTGAAGCACGTGGCACACTGCTGCAGGCGGATTAGGCACCGACCATAGCAGTAACGGGAGTTTAGGTCTTACCAAAGCGCGCGTCCCGGACGTTCAGAGCGCGACGCGAGCGGCATCGTCGCGTTCCCGGTGACTCGGAGCTCTAAACTGAGAAAGGCTTGTACCACTGGGTTCACAAGGACAAGACCAAGGCAACCAAACTGGCCACACTCAAAATCTCCACACTTCGCAACACAAGATTTTCAGAAAACCGAGGGTGCGCCAGGTGTTCGATGAAATGACAGGGGCCTTGCACATCTCAGAAAAATCCCCAAAATTCACAGTAGGTTAGGATAGGTGTAGGTAGTATGTATGTGGAATTTCAGATCAAAGGGAGGCCTGGAGCTTGGTCAAATAAATTGGTGTCCAAAAATGCCCAAATGGCATGGGCATGCCAATTGTTTTTATTCAAATGATCATGACCTGGTATTCTGGATATGTGGTTATATAAGGGAGTTGGTCAATCTGGCAAAGTGGCAATGCCAAATGAATTTTGTAGCTAGGGGTTGCTTTGGAAATCTCAATTAGGCATAATTAGGGCATTACAAAGGAAGTACCTCAAATATTGCTCAAATGAGGTTGGACCAATGGAGTGAAATGTTCAGGAGGTCAAATCATGCACCTCACCAAAATGGCAGAATTTTTGGATGAGTGGAAGGTGTCCAGATGATTTCTGAATTGGAAATGGCACACTGGAGAATATGGATAAACTTGGAAATATTGCATTGGAGTATGCAATATTTTTGGATGGATTGTCTTTGTATGAGGAGGGGAGTCTCTGGTATTTTTGGTGGGATTTTTCCAGCTTTGGAAACAGGCTTTTCTTTGGTAGGTGGAGTAAAGGGTTTTAGAGGTTCGATAATCAGGGCTAGGGTTTTCGAGAGAAAACCTAAGCATAAAAATTACCACGGGTGCTGGAGTGGTTCGGGGACGCCGGGGAAATTTTGAGAGAGCAATTCCCAAGTCAAATCATTCTCAAAGTTTTGGAGGAACACTTAGGAAAAATTAATTCAGGTGTCGAAAAACACCACTAAAATTAGGGACGAATTTTCGGGGTGTTACATGTTGCTCGAGCAGCTGGTCCAGCAGGGGGCCAGGAGGAACACGAACTGCAGCACTCTCAACCAGTTCTTGCGGTCCCAGCCTCCCACTTTCTCCGAAGCTAAGGAGCCGCTTGATGCGGATGATTGGCTTCGGGCGATCGAGCGCAAGTTTGCCGCTCTTCACGTTCCCGCGGCGGAACACGTCAACTTCGCCACCTACCTCCTGGTGGGAGAGCCACGTGGCCATGGTTGCCGCGGGCCATGTTATCACTTGGGAGGAGTTCCGCACCGCCTTCCGTGCGGCGTACATCCCCAAGCCCATCCTCGAGCTCAAGAGGCGGGAGTTCCTGGACCTAACCCAGGGACGCATGGACGTCCTGTCCTATGGACGGGAGTTCAACCACCTCTCCCGTTACGCCCCTCGGGACGTGACGAATGATGAGGACAAGAAATACCTCTTCCGCAAGGGGCTCGCACCTCGTCTTCGATACGAGCTCCTACCCTTCAAGTTCACCTCCTATCAAGAGCTCTACAACCAGGCTCTCACCATGGAGCAAGGGAGGAAGGAGCTAGAGGCTTCTAAGAGGCCAGCTTCCACCGACCACCAGAGCTCCTCCTCCTCAGAGGGCAAGAAGCGCAAGGTCTTCGTGCCTTTCAGCGCCGTGCCAAAGGCGCCCTCCGCGCCGAAGCCCACCGGGTACCTGCCACCTCCGCCTCGCCCAGCTACTTCGACCTTGGGTGCGGCTGGAGGCGGTTTTCGACCTCGACTACCTGCACCACCGGGGCTCACTTGCTTCTCTTGTGGCCAGCCGGGGCACTACTCCAGGGAGTGTCCTCAGAAGGCACCGGCTACCTCAGCACCTGCACCAGCACCCTCTACCCCAGCCGCCAAGGCTACCACTGTCAGCCGTGGCCGCCTGAACCACGTCTCGGCTGAAGGCGTTGAGGAGGACCCCAGAGTTCTCATGGGTACGCTTCGAATCAATACATATCCAGCTTCAGTATTATTTGATTCTGGAGCTTCGCATTCGTTCATATCCATATCGTATGCACACAACCATCAAATACCGTTTGTGATGATGGATCCCCCGTTAGTGGTCAGGACCCCGGGCTCTAGTTGGCGTACCAATTGGATAACTCCTGAGGTGCATATTTCCGTAGGATCCACCCCTTTTCCATTCCAGTTGATAGCTCTGAGGTCAGAGGGTATCGATGTTATTCTGGGTATGGACTGGTTAGTCAAGTATCAGGCCAACCTGGACTGTGCTGCCAAGACTGTCTCAGTGATCCATCCACACTATGGGGAAGTGCGCTATTGGTCCCCTTCATCCACAGCTCCATCTGCTGTTACCCCTTTTTCCCCGGAGATCAGTCTGTATTTCATGGAATGTGTCACCCCGCCTGAAATACATGAAGTGGGGGTGGTATGCGATTTCCCCGATGTTTTTCCGGAGGAATTGCCCGGCATGCCACCTGATCGCAGCGTGGAGTTTGTGATTGAGTTGGTTCCGGGAACCGCCCCAGTTTCCAAAACGCCCTACCGTATGCCAACGGAGGAGCTAGCTGAATTGAAGAAGTAGCTTGATGAGCTGCTGGAAAAGAATTCATCAGACCGAGTAGCTCGCCTTGGGGCTGCCCGGTTATCTTTGTCAAGAAGAGGGATACCAATGTTCCTCGACTGGTCGTTGACTACCGCCCTCTCAATGCGGTGACCATCAAGAACAAGTATCCAATTCCTCGAATAACCGACTTGTTCGATCAATTAGCTGGAGCCACTGTGTTCTCCAAGATGGATCTGAGGTCGGGTTACCATCAGATAAAGATCCGGAAGGAGGATATTCCTAAGACGGCCTTCACTACCCGCTATGGGTTATATGAGTACACCGTTATGTCTTTCGGCCTCACAAATGCTCCGGCTACATTCATGAGGCTAATGAACTCCATCTTCCACGAGTACCTCGACAAGTTCGTCATCATCTACATCGATGACATCCTTGTGTACTCCAAGACCAAAGACGAACATGTTGAACATCTTCGACTTGTCCTGACCAAGCTTCGAGATCACCGTCTATATGCCAAGTTCTCTAAATGTGAGTTTTGGCTGAAGGAGCTCATATTTCTCGGTCATGTGGTGTCAGCTGCCGGAGTAGCGGTGATACCCGACAAGATTCAGGCAATCCTGGATTGGCCAACTCCCAAATCCGTCAAAGATGTCCGAAGCTTCCTTGGATTGGCGGGTTATTACCGTCGATTCATTGAGGGCTTCTCCAAAATAGCAAAGGCGCTGACTGAACTCCTCAAGAAAGGCAAACCATTTGTGTGGTCAGACAAGGCTGAAGAGAGTTTCCAAACCCTCAAGGTCAAGCTCACCACCACCCCGGTACTTGTCCTTCCCGATACCGCCAAGGACTTTGTCGTCTATTGCGATGCATCTCTACAAGGTTTGGGATGTGTCTTGATGCAAGAGGGCCATGTGGTCGCTTATGCTTCCCGTCAACTCAAGCCACACGAGCAAAATTATCCAACTCATGATTTGGAGCTAGCCGCCGTGGTACATGCTCTGAAGCAATGGAGGCCCTACCTTTTGGGCAACCGTTGCGAGATCTACTCCGACCATCAAAGTCTGAAATATCTATTCACCCAGCTGGATCTGAACTTGAGGCAGAGGAGATGGCTGGAATTGATAAAGGACTATGATGTGACTCTCAATTATCAGCCCGGCAAGGCAAATGTCGTGGCGGATGCTCTGAGCCGAAAAGCCTATTGCAATACCGTGATGGTTGAAAAGGCGCAACCGGCTCTCCACGAGGAATTTGCTAAGTTGAACCTGGAAATTGTTCCTTCGGGTTTTCTAGCTAACCTTGAGATCAAATCCACTCTCAAGGATGATATCAAGGCCGCCCAACAAAATGATCCTGAAATCCTTGAGATCAAAGAGAAGATCGCTAATGGAAAGGCCAATTGTTTCTTGGTTGATGACCATGGTGTGGTCTATTTTGGTGACCGCCTAGTGGTGCCCAAGAGTGGAAATATGAGGGAGTTGATCCTCTCTGAAGCTCATGAGTCACCCATCTCTATCCACCCGGGTAGCACAAAAATGTACCAAGATCTTCGCCCTCAATTCTAGTGGTCTTGCATGAAGCGCGAGATCGCCGAATATGTTGCTGAATGCGACGTCTGTCGCCGAGTGAAGGCGGAACATCAAAGGCCAGCTGGTACCCTTCGCCCCATAGCCATTCCTGAGTGGAAGTGGGATGAGGTTGGTATGGACTTCATCACCGGTTTTCCAAGGTCACAAAAGGGCAACAATGCTATTTGGGTCATCATCGACCGGTTGTTAAAGGTTGCCCATTTCCTTCCGGTCCGTGATGATATTCGAGCAAGCCAACTTGCCGACTTGTATATGGCTCGGATTGTTCCTTTGCACGGGGTTCCTTTGCGGATCATCTCCGACCGTGGAAGCTTATTTGTGTCCAAATTTTGGCAAAGTTTCCAAACGGCGCTTGGGACCCGTCTCAACTTCAGCACCACCTATCACCCTCAAACCGATGGTCAAACTGAAAGGGTAAATCAAGTTCTTGAGGACATGCTTCGGGCTTGTGTCATCTCTTTCGGCAAGAGTTGGGAAAAGTACCTCCCTCTTGCCGAGTTCTCCTACAACAATAGCTATCAAGCCAGCTTGCAAATGGCTCCCTTCGAGGTCCTTTATGGGAGAAAATGCCGGACTCCTCTCAATTGGTCTGAAACCGGGGAGAGGTCACTCTTCGGTCCGGATGTGATCAATGAAGCCGAAGAGAAAGTCCGTGTCATTCGAGAAAACCTCAAAGCCGCTCAATCCCGTCAGAAAAGCTACTATGACAAGCACCATCAAGAGGTCCACTATGAAATTGGTGACAAGGCCTATCTTCGAGTCTCTCCTCTCCGAGGCGTTCGTCGCTTTGGAATCAAGGGCAAATTAGCACCTCGCTTTGTCGGCCCTTTCACCATCCTAGCCAAGCGAGGAGATCTCTCCTATCAACTTGAGTTGCCCTCCAATTTCCCGGATGTCCATGATGTTTTCCATGTCTCCCAACTCCGCCGGTGTTTCAAGGATCCCATCCGTGGGGTTGATCATGAGGCATTGGACATTCAAGAGGATTTGACCTATCGCAAGCATCCTATCCGCATCTTGGATGAAGCGGAGAGGAAAACCCGCAACAAGTCCATCAAGTTTCTCAAGGTCCAATGGTCTAAGCATTCCGTGGAAGAAGCCACATGGGAGAGAGAAACTAGTCTTCGTCAGGAGTACCCCGCCTTCTTCACTCAAGCCTAGAATCTCGGGACGAGATTCCTGTAAGGGGGGTAGATTTGTAACATCCCTAACTTGGTAATGAAAAATACGAAGAATTTTTCCACTTTTTGCATTCTTGTTTGCATCATGGCATGCCCCTAAGTTGCTAATGTTAACAAGTTACCTTGTGGGAAATAATTAAAAGAGGGAAGCCAAACTTCCCAAAACCTTTAACTCTTGAAATGCAAACTATGGTGGAACCCTTGTCATGGCAAGTGACCTTATGGTCTAGAAAGTTCACCTAAGTTCCATCAATGCTCAAGAAACCAAATGGGTTGTCCTCTAGTTTTTGTTCCAAGTCTCAAACTTCAATTGTTATGCAAGGCACTTCCTAATTGTGAACCATGTTGTGGTGCCCTAAAAATCCAAAGGAAAATATGGGGAGCTTCCTATTCTGGTTGGGATCATCCCTAAATTTTTCTGTAATTTTTGGACTTGTGTACAATGCCTTTCAAAAGCTGGCCTTTCTGCAAAATTAGTGGTCATTCGGAATGGCCCGGAAATTTCCGGATCAATTCCGGGCCAGTCGGAATTTTCCGGATCCATCCAGAAAATTCCGGACGAAGCACAGTGGCGACAGGAAGCACTAGCGCCATGCCGCTCGCGCCCATGCCGATTCCGCCGTGGCATCACCTGCCCTCGACGCCGTGGCCCCTTTAGGAGTCGAAGAAGCTTGTCACAAAGCCGACGACCTCACCTGCCCCCTTTTCCCCTGCTCTCCTCGCTCCCCTCTCTTCCCCGAGGCCGAGCCCCTTATCGCCGTCGTAGCCGAGCACGCCGCCGTCGTTTGAGTGAGCGTGGGGTAGATCGACGACCACCCCAAGCTTCGCCGCATCCCCTCCTCCCTCCCTGGCCAAGGAATCGGCCCGGGACCGGCCGGATCAACGCCGGCGTCTTCGACACCATCCGCCACCGACCGAGCTCCGCCGGCCCGATTCGGTCACCACCGGCCTCCCCTTGCCTAGCCGGTCACGCACGCGAGTCCAGGGTGAGCCCCGTATCCCCTAGGCCCCTTCCCGTTTTCCCTCTCCCTCTCCTTCTTGCTCGCGTCGAGCGAGTTCCCGCCGCCGCCGTCATTTTCTGCCCTGAATCGAGCCGTCCGGAATCACCCGGATTATTCCGGATCGATTCCGAGTCGACCGGATTTTTCCGAACATTTCCGGACGATTTCCGAAACCCCAACCGAAAGATTTTGAGGTCACCTCGGATTTGGTTCGGATTTAGCCCGGATTATTCCGGACCATCCGGAATAGTCCGGACCAATCCGAATGAATTCCGAACCAAGCTGAAAAACTTGTGAACTTTGTAATTTAACTCCTTCTTGTTAAATCTTGCAAATGACCTACCAATTTGTTCAGTGTTTCAAATGCTATCTAAATATGCTAGAATCACCTCATGACAACAACTTGCCCTTTGATATAAATCCCTACTTGGTTAAAGGATATAAATCCACATAATCTTTTAAATTGCTATTTCAATCATCGGTACTCCAAAAATTATCAATAAGGCACCGAAGTGAACATAAGAACCAAACCTCTTTAATCCTGTCATGTTCATGCATATTTGAGCAATTTCTAAAATAATGGAATCCTTATGAACAATTGGACATTAAGTTAAATATGAGGTGTTTTCCAAATAATTTCCCTAATTATTTGGCTCCCCATTTAAATGTGCCTTTAATTTACATAATGATAGCCTTGTATCAACTTGACATGCCATCATGTGATTGAGCATTGCATCTTGAGTTGTGTGATTCATGTTTTCTTTGCTTTTCCTTTTGGGTATCGATAGATTCCGGAGTTGAGGTCACCCCAACTTACCCCGACGAGCCGTACTACACGCCCGGGCAGCAAGGCAAGAGATAACCTAACCTTCTTGGCATCTAGCATCCTATGTTTTCATAAACTTATTTTATCCACCATAATATTGCATGTGGTTCAAACGTCTCTTTTTGGTAAATATTAGAAGATCCTATGAATACATGTTCTTCCCCGAGCCAATCACATGTATCCCTACCTATGAAACCTAGGGTTGAAGTGTTGGCCGAAATAAAGATAGAAATGTTGTATTCATATGCTTAGCTATGCTTAGCCATGCTTAAATAAATGCTTTATGTCCGTTATTAATCCCGCAATTGTTGATGATGATGGAATGATTCGGGCATGGTGGACAAATGTGATGCTTAATTAAAATGCTAAGACGGCTTGGGTGAGTTGCCATCGGGGATGGTGTTTTGCCTCACTCTAGCCCCTAGGTGCGAGTTCTTTACCTCTTGAACCAAGACTAGCGTGCTGCCATTGGTGGGCGTATGGGCGCCTCGCTGACCGAATAATTTGTGAGGGGCTTGTCAAGGGTCCTCTAGTTTGCTATTTCCATTTGCGCGTGTGTGGTGTGAGTGGAAAAAGGAACGAGGATGGTGATGTTTAGGACGTGACGGTGGGGCAGGGCGCTGGGAGCGCTGAGCCTGTCCTTCCGCCACTGACGGTCCTTGAGTAAGCCTCATGCATTGTAAAGGTCTAACCGCGCCCGCTCGCCGGTCTTCCCCGGAAGAGGGCCAACTAGGTGAGCCGGACGGTACCAATGGGTAAAATAGTACACCCCTGCAGGGTTAATCTTTTCGAAAAGCCGTGTCCACGGTTATGGACAACTTGGGAATAGACGATAAGATCATAGAGAATCTTAACCTAATTGATATGGCAGCTAAAGGTTGCATTAATCAACGGGTGGTAAAGGTTCATTTCCTCGAGGGTGATTCGAGGGGGTGCCTTAGTGGAGATGAGAGTGGTTGGTTACAGAAGGGTTCGATGAGAACTAATGATGACAAGTGTTACTCTCTTACCCCTTTTGAAAAGTATTCTGAGTAGACGAATGCCATGTGTCAATTACATTTCTCTTTATGAAACTTAGCTTTATGCAAAGAAATACATATACAGCTTTAGAGCCTCCGTCAGTTCATTGGGCCTATATCGCCCTACTAAACTTGCGAGTACGTCGTACTCAGTCTCTCTTTGCTGCCTCTATGATTTTGTATTTCAGAGGAGAGGAAGACACCGAGCAACTAGGTGGGTTCTTCGTTTGACGTCGACTACTAGTCTGGGGTCTCCCGGGTGGCAGCTTGGGACCGTGGAACAGCTGGCTGGGAAAGATTGTTATTGTAGGCCTCTTAGGCCATATTTGCTTCTTGTGTTAGAACCACACTACCCGCTTCCGGCTGTTGAATTGTTGGATCTGTGATCCTTTTGCTTGTAATATTTGTATTCTTTCTCGTTATATGAGTTGCTATACTTTTGGGTCGTAGGAAGTCATGCTTTGAGCCAGTTCTGTTCCACAGTCTCGATCTTTGTTTATACATTGATGGTTGTGTCGGATTCATAGCCCTCTCTGTATAATTCGGGGTCGGGGGCGTTACAAATTGGTATCAGAGCAAGACTGCCTGTAGGAAACCCTTTCTTTTGGTCGATGTCGAATCTAGTGAAAATTATTTTAACCTAAAAATGAGTTGTGAAAACCTTCTTAGGATTCTTTTTACTCCTCATCCAACTCGCTCTACTCTGATTCTTACCTCTATTTGTTTTATGCTTGGTGTCGATGTTTAGGTTCTCGGGGTTTGGGTTCTTACCGTCCAGTTGTACCTCGAGTCCGTTATATCCGTTTGATATCGCCACGAGGACGTGATGTCACCGTGGTTGCCGAAATCTTTCTTTGGTGTTTGTTGCTTCTTAAATATCTATATCTGGGAGCAACCAATGATCTTTCTTATCTGTCAGGTTTGGTTATTAACTTGCCGTTGTTCCAATTCTTCAGGATGGCTCCTACCCGTCGTGGGGAGCATAGCAACCCTGACCCACCGCCTCCACCCTCAATGGCGGAGGTTATGATGGCTATCGAGCAAAACCGTCTGCGCAATGAGCTGTTGTGTGGCACCCCCTTCTGGCACAAGTCGCCAGAGAGGCGGTCGCCCCGTGCGCCAGCCCAGGATATCTGGACGCACGTTACGACAATGCAACATAGCGGGAATATCATTACACAATCAGGCCCAAAGGGCTACAAGAGGTTTACAAGGCCATCAAGGCATGATAAAATATCAAGCCAAGCATGGCTCAGGACAGAGTTTAACTGGCAGCGGAAGACGGCTATGGCAACGGCTTGGAGCGGCTCCACTCCACAGGCATCTGGCTGGGCTACTGATCCTAGCACGCTATTGCTCCATCTCCTTGCTATGGTAGTAGATGGATCCCTCTCAAAGTCTGGCCACATGAAAAGCCAGTCTGAGTACAATGATGTACTCGCAAGAGAATAACCACAAGACATGAACGGTCAAGCAATCAGGCAACAGGCAACCAGCAATGATAATACCTAAACATGGCAAGTATACTCATGGCATAAAAGTAGCATGTCGTTGACACCAAAACATCATAAGCAAGCAACAGGGGTATCACCAGTACAGAGTCCAAGCCAGGTGGGGTTGGATCGTGTACCGGCAATCATACAACGAGCTTACCTGTGACGAGTAGACGGGTGTAACAGTTGGTACCAGATCTTATGACACCCTGTCAACACACGCAGGCTTCCAAGCCTCTAGCCAGTTCCGGCTATCAATCCCGTCAATTCTGGCTATCTCCCGGGGCATGCACGGTTGATGTTGGCTCTGGCCTAACTATAGGCTTCCAACCATCACACCGCCATCCCATTCACCTCACAAGTAACACTCCCTCAGCATCTTTTGTTCATTTAGTGAATTCAGGTTGTTCACTTTCTTTCAAACAAACCTTAAGTTAACCTCCGGACACGACAAAGACACATAGTGTGACTGACACTGAACTGCTGTTCCATATCCCAGGAACGGGGCTAGCTGGCTAGGTTGATGCTCTCGAGAGTTTGCCTTACCATATCAGAATGCACTCCACTCAGCCGACACCTCAGGTTCATCACGCCCAAAGCCGTACCAAGCAAAATACACTCTCGCGACGGTCCACTTGCTAAGACACCCTCCTGCCCCACCCTATACGCATGGGTACAACGGGCAAGTAAGCCCGGCACATCCCCCGGCGCTACCGGGTATGCCTAGCTCCGGACTCCTTATCGCAGTCGAACCCGTGCCTGTCGACCTCTCCCCTCGGACAGCACAACCGAACGACTGCGCCCAACGGATGGCACAAAAGGGCTCAACAACCTACTAGTCACGGTTTCACGGCCATGGGACAACGGTGGTATCGCGTTCAAGGGTTCAGATTAGTGGCACTATGAATAGACCTATCGTTGTTTGGAGGGGTGTTTTCTAATCAAGTTTCAGCATTCACATGTCCAAGCAACAAAAGATTAGTCCAACACTATAACCACAGCCAACAAGGCATTAGCAACACAAACAAGCACAACAAACATAGCCTAGAACATGCCTAACACTTGCATGAATAAATAACCACATCACATAATAATACCCGGGTGACTGTGGCGGGCAACCCGGCCGGTGTCACACGGGGGTTAGTGTCACAGAATAACAAGAACACCCGGGTGACGGTGGCGGGAGACCCGGCCGGTGTCACTCAGGGGTTGGAGTCACAGAATAATAATAGCATACCCGGGTGACTGTGGCGGGCAACCCGGCCGGTGTCACACGGGGGTATAATAATATAGCACAGGCGGAGTCTGTTACGCATCCGTTCCTCCACGCGCAAGTCTTTGGCGGCGTTATCGTCCGACCGTTGACCAGGAAGTGGGGAGTTGGGCATATAGTCTCCAAAACTAAACCGAAAAGCAATCATAAGAATGAGAGAGCATCCATTCCACTCGAGGGTTCCCTCGACGTGGTGTCAGCAATCTCGGCAAAAAGAACCAAATGGAAAGTCAGCTCCCAACGTCGCAGTCCGGGTGGTCTATGCCAACCATATTTGACGGAGGGACAAGAAGCAAATAACTCTTTTGGCAAATGCCCCCAACTCCGAGGATCACGGGCCGACATTTGTCGCACCTAGCCTCGGCGTGAAGAAGAAGCAAACAATCAACGCATGTTTTTGTTATTTAGTTGTCAAAGCCACGCAAGTGCGAGGCGCACAGATAATTCATACATCAATCTAAGCATATATGGATGATGAATAAAACATGGCAGACATAATAGACGACATATAATAAATACCAACGCAGACAAATATAACACTTGGCATGACAGTAAGCGAATAACAAACAACTTTGCGGACTGCTCATAGCAAGGGGTTAGCTTGCCTTCGACGGTCGACGCCATTTGGCTTGGAGGTCACGGGCACGTCGCGGGATAGGGTTTCGATTCGCCGGTACGCGGAACACCTATACATGCATACGCGGGTGCTGAGCATCTAAGCACCTCACAAAAATATAAAACATATACCACTGGATAGATCTCTTAAAACTAGGAATTTACAAATTTGAATCACCTGAATCGGAGTCACGGTTCGAAAGATACGGAGGTTCGAAAAATCTGTCCAGCAGGAAAAGAAAAAAAACAGATCCGCGAAAAAACTTCACGGGCCGCTGCTGGGCCGCTACTGCGCGCCACTGCGCTGCACTGGCTGGGCCGCGGCCTGCTGCGCTGCTGCCACTGCACTGGCTGGGCTGGAAAGAAAACGATTCGGAAGAAAAAAAACAGAAGAACAGGAGGGATCGATCCCGGTCGTCTTCCTCCGTGCTCCACGCACTGGAGCGACCCAGGTTCGGCCGGGGATGGCCAAGGAGGGCGCCGGGAGGCTGGCCGGCGGCAGGGAGGGGCACGGCGTGGCCCACCGCGGTCAGGGGAGGGTGGAGGCGAGGACCGGGGCGGCTTCCATGCGCGGCACCCGAGTTCCAGGAGCGTGCTTCACGGACACGGCGGACGCGTCGACGAACGCGACGCCCTCGACGACCACAGGATGCTCTGGTTGCACGGGGAGGTAGAGGAGGGTGGTAGGAGGCTCTGGGTACGTTTAAACGGGGAACGGCTCCGGGTCGAGCTCGCCACGGTCGGAAACCCGACGGTGACGGTTTCGGCCGGAACGGAGCAGGGCTCCGCGTTGTCCACCTAAACAAGCCGAGAGGTCCAGGGAGAGAGGAGAGTGAGGTGTGCCTGCGAGGGAGGGCTCGGGATGCTCTTTTAAAGGCCGGGGGGGGGAGTTAGGTGCTGGCCGGTGCTGCCATCAATGGCCGCCGAGGTCATTGCTTACGTCTCCGGCCACAGGGAGGAGATAAGGAGGGGAGGGGGTGAGGCGCCGTGCTGGATGCACAGTGAAGCACGTGGCACACTGCTGCAGGCGGATTAGGCACCGACCATAGCAGTAACGGGAGTTTAGGTCTTACCAAAGCGCGCGTCCCGGACGTTCAGAGCGCGACGCGAGCGGCATCGTCGCGTTCCCGGTGACTCGGAGCTCTAAACTGAGAAAGGCTTGTACCACTGGGTTCACAAGGACAAGACCAAGGCAACCAAACTGGCCACACTCAAAATCTCCACACTTCGCAACACAAGATTTTCAGAAAACCGAGGGTGCGCCAGGTGTTCGATGAAATGACAGGGGCCTTGCACATCTCAGAAAAATCCCCAAAATTCATAGTAGGTTAGGATAGGTGTAGGTAGTATGTATGTGGAATTTCAGATCAAAGGGAGGCCTGGAGCTTGGTCAAATAAATTGGTGTCCAAAAATGCCCAAATGGCATGGGCATGCCAATTGTTTTTATTCAAATGATCATGACCTGGTATTCTGGATATGTGGTTATATAAGGGAGTTGGTCAATCTGGCAAAGTGGCAATGCCAAATGAATTTTGTAGCTAGGGGTTGCTTTGGAAATCTCAATTAGGCATAATTAGGGCATTACAAAGGAAGTACCTCAAATATTGCTCAAATGAGGTTGGACCAATGGAGTGAAATGTTCAGGAGGTCAAATCATGCACCTCACCAAAATGGCAGAATTTTTGGATGAGTGGAAGGTGTCCAGATGATTTCTGAATTGGAAATGGCACACTGGAGAATATGGATAAACTTGGAAATATTGCATTGGAGTATGCAATATTTTTGGATGGATTGTCTTTGTATGAGGAGGGGAGTCTCTGGTATTTTTGGTGGGATTTTTCCAGCTTTGGAAACAGGCTTTTCTTTGGTAGGTGGAGTAAAGGGTTTTAGAGGTTCGATAATCAGGGCTAGGGTTTTCGAGAGAAAAACCTAAGCATAAAAATTACCACGGGTGCTGGAGTGGTTCGGGGACGCCGGGGAAATTTTGAGAGAGCAATTCCCAAGTCAAATCATTCTCAAAGTTTTGGAGGAACACTTAGGAAAAATTAATTCAGGTGTCGAAAACACCACTAAAATTAGGGACGAATTTTCGGGGTGTTACATGTTGCTCGAGCAGCTGGTCCAGCAGGGGGCCAGGAGGAACACGAACTGCAGCACTCTCAACCAGTTCTTGCGGTCCCACCTCCCACTTTCTCCGAGCTAAGGAGCCGCTTGATGCGGATGATTGGCTTCGGGCGATCGAGCGCAAGTTTGCCGCTCTTCACGTTCCCGCGGCGGAACACGTCAACTTCGCCACCTACCTCCTGGTGGGAGAGCCACGTGGCCATGGTTGCCGCGGGCCATGTTATCACTTGGGAGGAGTTCCGCACCGCCTTCCGTGCGGCGTACATCCCCAAGCCCATCCTCGAGCTCAAGAGGCGGGAGTTCCTGGACCTAACCCAGGGACGCATGGACGTCCAGTCCTATGGACGGGAGTTCAACCACCTCTCCCGTTACGCCCCTCGGGACGTGACGAATGATGAGGACAAGCAATACCTCTTCCGCAAGGGGCTCGCACCTCGTCTCCGATACGAGCTCCTACCCTTCAAGTTCACCTCCTACCAAGAGCTCTACAACCAGGCTCTCACCATGGAGCAAGGTAGGAAGGAGCTAGAGGCTTCTAAGAGGCCAGCTTCCACCGACCACCAGAGCTCCTCCTCAGAGGGCAAGAAGCGCAAGGTCTTCGTGCCTTTCAGCGCCGTGCCAAAGGCGCCCTTCGCGCCGAAGCCCACCGGGTACCTGCCACCTCCGCCTCGCCCAGCTACTTCGACCTTGGGTGCGGCTGGAGGCGGTTTTCGACCTCGACTACCTGCACCACCGGGGCTCACTTGCTTCTCTTGTGGCCAGCCGGGGCACTACTCCAGGGAGTGTCCCCAGAAGGCACCGGCCTCAGCACCTGCACCAGCACCCTCTACCCCAGCCGCCAAGGCTACCACCGTCAGCCGTGGCCGCCTGAACCACGTCTCGGCTGAAGGCGTTGAGGAGGACCCCGGAGTTCTCATGGGTACGCTTCGAATCAATACATATCCAGCTTCAGTATTATTTGATTCTGGAGCTTCGCATTCGTTCATATCCATATCATATGCACACAACCATCAAATACCGTTTGTGATGATGGATCCCCCGTTAGTGGTCAAGACCCGGGCTCTAGTTGGCGTACCAATTGGATATCTCCCGATTTTAGCCGTAGGGTCAGTCCCTTTTCCGTTCTCATTGATAGCCCTGAGGTCAGAGGGTATCGATGTTATTCTGGGCATGGATTGGCTAGTGAAATATCAGGCCAACCTGGATTGTGCTGCCAAGACTGTCACAGTGTTCCACCCAAGGTATGGGGAAGTGCGTTGGTCCCCTTCTGCAACTCCTTCTGCAGCCACCCTCTTTCACCGGAGATCAGTCTTTATTTCCTGGAAGGAATCACCCCGCCTGATACATGAAGGGGGTGGTGTGTGATTTCCCCGATGTTTTCCGGAGGAATTGCCCGGCATGCCACCTGATCGCAGCGTGGAGTTTGTGATTGAGTTGGTTCCGGGAACCGCCCCAGTTTCCAAACGCCCTACCGTATGCCAACGGAGAGCTAGCTGAATTGAAGAAGAGCTTGATGAGCTGCTGGAAAAAGAATTCATCCGACCGAGTAGCTCACCTTGGGGCTGCCCGGTTATCTTTGTCAAGAAGAGGGATACAAATGTTCCTCGACTGGTCGTTGACTACCGCCCTCTCAATGCGGTGACCATCAAGAACAAGTATCCAATTCCTCGAATAACCGACTTGTTCGATCAATTAGCTGGAGCCACGGTGTTCTCCAAGATGGATCTGAGGTCGGGTTACCATCAGATAAAGATCCGGAAGGAGGATATTCCGAAGACGGCCTTCACTACCCGCTATGGGTTATATGAGTACACCGTCATGTCTTTCGGCCTCACAAATGCTCCGGCTACATTCATGAGGCTAATGAACTCCATCTTCCACGAGTACCTCGACAAGTTCGTCATCATCTACATCGATGACATCCTTGTGTACTCCAAGACCGAAGACGAACATGCTGACATCTCGACTTGTTGACCAAGCTTCGAGATCACCGTCTATATGCCAAGTTCTCTAAATGTGAGTTTTGGCTGAAGGAGCTCATTTCTCGGTCATGTGGTGTCAGCTGCCGGAGTAGCGGTGATACCNTCGGCAATCATCTACATCGATGATCCTTGTGTACTAAGACCGAAGACGAACATGCTGAACATCTTCGACTTGTCCTGACCAAGCTTCGAGATCACCGTCTATATGCCAAGTTCTCTAAATGTGAGTTTTGGCTGAAGGAGCTCATCTTTCTCGGTCATGTGGTGTCAGCTGCCGGAGTAGCGGTGATACCCGACAAGATTCAGGCCATCCTGGATTGGCCAACTCCCAAATCCGTCAAAGATATCCGAAGCTTCCTTGGATTGGCGGGTTATTACCGTCGATTTATTGAGGGCTTCTCCAAAATAGCAAAGGCATTGACTGAACTCCTCAAGAAAGGCAAGCCATTTGTGTGGTCAGACAAGGCCGAAGAAGTTTCCAAACCCTCAAGGTCAAGCTCACTACCACTCCGGTGCTGGTCCTTCCCGATACCGCCAAGGACTTTGTTGTCTATTGCGATGCATCTCTCCAAGGCTTGGGATGTGTCTTGATGCAAGAGGGCCATGTGGTCGCCTATGCTTCCCGTCAACTCAAGCCACACGAGCAAAACTATCCAACACATGATCTAGAGCTTGCCGCCGTGGTACATGCTCTGAAGCAATGGAGGCCCTACCTCTTGGGCAACCGTTGCGAGATCTACTCCGACCACCAAAGTCTAAAATATCTCTTCACCCAGCCGGATCTGAACTTGAGGCAGAGGAGATGGCTGGAATTGATAAAAGACTATGACGTGACCCTCAACTATCAACCCGGCAAGGCCAATGTGGTGGCCGATGCTTTGAGCCGCAAGGCCTATTGCAACACCTTGATGGTTGAAAAGGCCCAACCTGCTCTCCATGAGGAATTTGCTAAATTGAATCTGGAGATTGTGCCTTCCGGTTTTCTAGCTAACCTCGAGATCAAATCCACTCTCGAGGATGAAATCAAGGCCGCCCAACAAAATGATGCAGGCATCCTAAAGATTAAGGAGAATGTCGCAAGTGGAAAGGCCAAGTGTTTCTCTATCGATGACTCCGGTGTTGTCTACTTCGAAGGCCGCCTTGTGGTGCCCAAGAGTGGAAATACCAAGGGGTTAATTCTCCAAGAGGCACATGAGTCTCCCATATCCATCCATCCCGGTAGCACCAAGATGTACCAAGACCTCCGTCCCAAATTCTGGTGGACCCGTATGAAGCGGGAGATTGCCAAATATGTTGCCGAATGTGATGTCTGTCGACGGGTGAAAGCTGAACATCAGAGGCCAGCTGGTACCCTCCGCCCTACTAGCCGTTCCTGAGTGGAAATGGATGAAGTTGGGATGGATTTCATCACCGGTTTTCAAAGTCACAAAAGGGCAACAATGCTATTTGGGTCATCATCGACCGATTGTCAAAGGTTGCCCATTTCCTTCCGGTTCGGGAGGATATCAATTCCGCTCAATTGGCCGATCTCTATATGGCCCGGATTGTTTCCCTGCACGGGGTTCCTTTGAGGATCATCTCCGACCGTGGAAGCTTATTCACGTCCAAGTTTTGGCAAAGCTTCCAAACGGCTCTTGGAACCCGTCTCAATTTCAGCACCGCCTACCATCCTCAAAACCGACGGTCAACTGAAAGAGTAATCAAGTTCTTGAGGACATGCTTCGGGCTTGTGTCATCTCCTTCGGCAAGAGTTGGGAAAAGTACCTCCCTCTCGCCGAGTTCTCCTACAACAATAGCTACCAAGCCAGTTTGCAAATGGCTCCCTTCGAGGTCCTTTATGGGAGAAAATGCCGGACTCCTCTCAGTTGGTCTGAAACCGGGGAGAGGCCACTCTTCGGTCCTGATGTGATCAATGAAGCCGAGGAGAAAGTCCGTGTTATTCGGGAAAACCTCAAGGCCGCTCAATCCCGTCAGAAAAGCTACTATGACAAGCACCACCAAGAGGTCCACTATGAAATTGGTGACAAGGCCTATCTTCGAGTCTCTCCTCTCCGAGGCGTTCGTCGTTTCGGAATCAAGGGCAAATTGGCACCCTCGCTATGTTGGTCCTTTCACCATCCTAGCCAAGCGAGGAGATCTTTCTTATCAACTTGAGCTACCCTCCAACTTCCCGGATGTACATGATGTGTTCCATGTCTCCCAACTCCGCCGGTGCTTCAAGGATCCAATCCGTGGGGTTGATCATGAGGCATTGGACATTCAGGAGGACTTGACCTATCGCGAGCATCCTATCCGCATCTTGGATGAAGCGGAGAGGAAAACCCGCAACAAGTCCATCAAGTTTCTCAAAGTCCAATGGTCTAACCATTCCGAGGAAGAAGCCACATGGGAGCGAGAAACTAGTCTTCGCCAGGAATACCCCGCCTTCTTCACTCAAACCTAGAATCTCGGGACGAGATTCCTGTAAGGGGGGTAGATTTGTAACATCCCAAACTTGGTAACGAAAAATACGAAGGATTTTTCCACTTTTGCTTCATTGTGTGCATCATAGCATCCATATGCATTTTTGCCATTTTGAACTTGTACTTGGAACTCAATTGTAATGGGAAGCCAACCCTTCCCCAAAACCCTCCAACCAAATGTTTTTGCCCTTTTTGTCAACCAACCGTTCTTGGACTTCCAACTTGTTTAGGAAGTTCCCTATTTGCCTATTATACCCAATTCTCAAATTTCAAGTTTTTGTCAATGGGAAACTAAATATGAGAATTCATTTTGGCTTATTACAAAACTACACTTTTGGAACCAAGTTAGGCTTTCCAAAAATTCAAACTAAAATCATGGGAAGCTCCAGTATTATTGCTAGGGTCTCCATGAATAATTTCAATATTTTTGGGTTTGTATAAATGTTCCAATTAAATGCGTTTTGGAAATTGCCCCAATTTACCCTAACTAAGGGCTATGAACAAATTTTGGGTAAACCAATTTATTTGACCTCACCAATTTTTGTGGTGGTTCTACAAAGTATTTAAGGACTTCATGAATTTTTATGGGATTTTAGAAAGCTTCCCTGTGCCCCAAATAAATCGTCCAATTTGCTCTGGGGACCTGTTTGTGTTGGTTTCAAAAGTTACAGGGGCCTCTTTGCAATTTCCCGTTTTTCCCTCCCTCTCTCTCTCTCACTGGCGCCATGCCGTGAGCTGGCCGCGCCATGCCGCATGCCACCGTGGCCGTGGTCGATGAGGATGCCGCCCATGCCGCACCCCTGCTCCTCCCCTCAACCCCGATCCTTTCCCCCCCCTTAATTTCCGGATCGGGGTCACCTTTTTCCTCTTCACCGTGCGCCTCCATCGCCGCCGTTGGTCGCCGTCGATTCGCCGCCGCTGGAGCTTCCCCGGACAAGCCGACGCCGCCGGTGGCTCCGCCGCACCCTCTTCCCCCTCGTGGAGCACGGAATCATGCCGGGTTGCTCGGGATCGACGGAATCATCCTCGGCGCACCTCCCCTCCGCCGCCGCTCACAGGACGATTCCGGCGGCCTCGTCCTCTCCGCGCCGTCGCCGTCCACCCTTTAGTGCTCAGGGTGAGCTCCTCTTTTCTTGGCCCTCTCCCTCGCCCCATTTTCCCCCCTCCCGCCGCCGTTGGACGCCGTCGGCCGCCGGCGACGACGCCGTCGTCAGCACCCGTGCATCACTGCCCGGCCTGACCGAGGCTTGGGCCGGCCTGAGGCCGGAGCCTTCGGGCTGGTGCCCGGCCGTCCGCCCAGCCTGGGCCGGCTCTGGGCCGGGCCACTCGGGTCCCTGCCCGGCCTAATTTCCGGCCTGGCCGGCTCGAGGCCGGCCTTCCAGGGAAAGGTTTTTCCCTTTTGTTTCTAGCTGAGTTTAAAACTTTTATATCTTTTCGAATATGCATCCAAAATTTGCAAACTAAATATCAAATTGCTCAGCAAAACAAAACCTTTCAGTTGGTAACTTTATCATGTCCTCTTAAGCAAAATAATTTCCCTATAATTAGGAAACCCTAAAAGGGTAAAACTAATGCCTAATTTGAGAATTTCATAACCTATTCAAATTTAATCCAAAATTACAAATAAAATATCAATGTGATCAACATGCGAAATGCCATCAAACCATGCACTTATCATATCATGATCACAAAAATTTATTTGATGTTATCCATAATTGGGTTAAAATAATAAATTCTCGTTAATTATTTAAATTGCTATTTATTCATCGGTGCTCCGAAAATTACAAATAAAGTAACAAAATGATCGGAATGACGAACCCTACCCTTTATTGCCATGTTCATGCATTCTTGAGCCACTTCCATAATAATTTGATAATTTATGAAGAATGTGGTCACTAAGATAAATATGGGGTTGGTTCCAAATAGTTGCACAAAATTATTTGGCCCCTCGTTTAAATTTGCTTTTAATTTATATAATAATATGGTTGCATCAATTGGACATGTCATCATGTGCTTGAGCATTTCATTTTGAGTTCGTGTGATTTATGTGTGCTTTGTATTTCTTTTGGGGTATCGATAGATTCCGGAGTCGAGGGCCTCTCTAACTACCCCCGACGATCAGTGCTTCACTACCGGGCAGCAAGGCAAGAGATAACCCTAACCTTCTTGGCATCTAGCATCCTATGTTTTTATCAAATTATTTTATCCACCATATTATTTGCATACGATTCAAATATCTCTTTGGTAAACATAGAATCCTATGAATGCATGTCTCTTCCCCGAGCCAATCACATGTATCCCTACCTATGAACCCTAGTGTTTATGTGTTGGCCGGATACAAATTTTTAATTATTGGTTATATGCTTAGCCATGCTTAGCAATGCTTAGTTGAGATAGATGCTTTATGTCCGCTTTTAATTCCATATTTATTAATGACGATGGAATGATTCGGTCATGGTGGATGAATGTAATGCTTAATTAAATTGCTAAAGGCTTGGATGAGTTGCCCTCGGGGAGGGTGGTTTGCCTCATTCTTGCCGCCTAGGCTGAGAGTGCTTTTAGCTAGAACCAAGAAAAACGAGCGTGCTTCCGGAGGTGGGGGCATATGGAACCCCCTTTGACCAAATAAGTTGTGAGGGGCTTGTCAAGGGTCCTCTAGTTCGAGTTTTCCATTTGCGCGTGAGTTGTGTGGGTGGAAAAAGGAACGAGGATGGTGGTGTTTAGGAATGTGGCCGCGGGGCAGGGCGCTGGGAGCGCTTAACCTGTCCTTCCGCACACTGATGGTCCTTGAGTAAGCCTCATGCAATGTAAAGGTCTAACCGCGCCCGTTCGCCGACCTTCCCCGGAAGAGGGCCAAATAGGTGAGCCGGACGGTACCGATGGGTAAATTAGTACACCCCTGCAGGGTTTAATCTTTTCGAAAAGCCGTGTCCACGGTTATGGACAAACTCTTGGGAAAGGCGGATCAGCTCATAGATAACTTTTAACCTAATTGATATGGCAGCTAAAGGTTGCATTAATCAACTTGAGATAAAGGTTCATTTCCTCGAGGGGGATTCGAGGGAGTGCCTTTGTGTGAGATGAGTGGTGATGGTTGCAAGTAGGTTCGCCGAGAACCGAAGATGATAATGTTACTCTCTTATCTCCCTTTATAAAAATACTCTGATTAGACGAATGCCAGGTGTCTTTTATGTTTCTGTTTATGAAAGTTAGCTTTATGCAAAAGAAATACATATAAAGCTTTAGAGCCTCCGTCAGTCATTGGGCCTATATCGCCCTACTAAACTTGCGAGTACATCGTACTCAGTCTCTCTTTGTTGCATCTATGTTTTTGTATTTCAGAGGAGGACGACACCGAGCAGTTAGGTGGGTTCTTCGTTGACGTCGACTACTAGTCTGGGGTTCCCAGGTGGCAGCTTGGGACCGTGGAACAAGCTGGCTTGGGTGATGATTATCTGTAGGCCTCTTAGGCCATAATTTGCTTCTTGTTGTATTAGACAACGCTACTTCGCTTCCGTTTGTTGAATTGTAGGATCTGTGATCCTTTTGCCTTGTAATATTTGTATTTCTCCTCGCTATATGAGTTGCTATATAAATGTTTTGTGTCGTAGAGTCATGCTTTGTGCCAGTTCTGTTCCACAAGTCTCGATCTTTGTTTTATACATTGATGGTTGTGTCGAACACATAGCCTCTCTGTATAATTCCGGGGTCGGGGCGTTACAGTATGGAGATGAACACAAACTCTAAATTCTCACAAGGATAAAAGCCAAATAAGAACCAACAAAGATGATTGCATGGATGCAAAGGTTTGAGCTCTCCACGAACGATACGATCACAATACTCGGTCGAGAGCCCCTCTTGATAGTACGGCTATCTATCCTATAACCCGGTCTCTCACTAAACATAATGAGACCGGTAAAATAGAAACCCTATCAAGATCATACCTTTGCCTTGCGCTTAAACCACTTGAGGTCGATGAAGACGATCTTCATCTCCTCAAGACGCACCACCTTCCTCGATTGCGTTTCGGTGAAGATTCACTTGATGCTCCCCCATACACCAAGATGGGAGACGCTCTCTTCGGCATATCTTCACTTGGCCTTTATCTTCAAATGGTTGGCAAGATCCAAGCATATGACATCTTCTTGTTGAACATCTTGAACTTGAACCACACCATTTGACACCGTCCTTCATGAGCTACACGAGATCTTCCTTTTGATGCAAGCTCATGACAAGACACCTAACCCAACATAGATATACCAAGCACATAGATCATGGGTTAGTTCACAAGGCTATATTGACGAGTGCTTACCATACCATGAGATCACATGATCCCTCATGGTACATTGCTAGCCTTGTGTGTTGATCAACTTGCACATAGCCTTGATCAACATATAATCTTATTCTTTCCTTAGCCTTGATTCCAACATATGGAGATCAAGCAAAGCAAATGGACACCTACAAATATAGCTCAATGCAAATATTAGTCCATAGAAATTGTCATTAATTACCAAAACCATGCATGGGATCAACCATGCACTTTCAGTAGGGATGCAGGCGGACGTCCGCCGGAGTCGAGTTGGATTAGCGAACCCGGTTGTTTTTCTGCAGATTGTAGATTAGCCATGCATGGACCCAGCTAGATTAACGCTTCAATTAGGCGATCCTGGCGGACACAGACGGGCCGACTCACCTGTTGGACCGTCCACTTGCATCCTTAGTTTTTCGCAACCAGACACTCAAGGCACTCCTGCTTTACTTGGTTAGGTTAAAGATGGAAGCTCAAGACTTCCTCCATTTGGTTGAGCTGGCAAGATCTCTAACATCGAGCTCTCTTTCTCTCTTTTAGTGCAGCGTCCTACCTATTTTCATGTTGCACTAGGTAATGCTCTCTCCCCGAATTTTGCAATCAGTCTTGGGGAGTGCGAGCAACTTCATGCCACGGGTTCTAAAACCCATAGAAGGTTCTAAAACCAATATCTCTCGATGTGAAAGGAACGAGAGTTGCAGTTGCGTGTGATGTGAAATTTATACAAGAATAGATTACAGAGGAACCCAAGTGAAGCATGTTCTATACTCCCTCTATTTTATAATATAAGATGTTTTAGTATTTCTCTTTCCATCCGTATCTAGACATGTTTTAGTGTAAAATTCAAATGAACCTTGCACTAAAACATGTCTAGGTACGGATGGAAAGAGAAATGCTAAAACATTTTATATTTAGGAACGGAGGGAGTAGTTGAGAAAATAAGAACAGACAAGCCACCGACGCCAGAAAAGAAAACTTCAGGAACTCGGCCATCTAACACGATCAATACCAAATGATGGGCCTGTAAAAAACAAACGCGTGATGGGTTTCTCGGTGGCAGAACCAGCACAGGCTATTATCTCGATCCACTCTGCGCCACCGTGCTCCTTTTTGGACTCATGGGCTTACATGCGGAGTTGGAGCCCAAATGGTTGTAGTAGCCCATAAAAGAAACACCGCACTCTGCAATGTGTGCGCACGGCCGCGGTACTGTACTACTATCTCGGTTCCGGGACGGGCGGCGTGATCTTTCGAGACTAGGAAAATCTCGACGGGACAGCTAGTGCGAGATGTTGAGTTTTTTTAAATATTATTTGTTTTAATAAAAATTAGAAAAGTAATACGTAGATTTAAAATATTTCAAATCTAATACCGTTGGCCTTCCATGGGCCGAACCACTCTTTTCGGCCCTCTATGGGCCGAAACATTCCTTTCGGCCTTCCTCGAGCCGAAACATTCTAATTAAGTACTAACTATTGGGCTCAACACGGTCCAATGGTCATGCCTTGCTTCTCCACCTAGTAGAACCAAGTTCAAGCCTCACTCAGGTCAAAATGGTATAATACTTTTATTTTTCTTTTAAAATCAACAAATATGTTAAACTTGTTAAATTCATATATATTGTTCTATAAATCCAAATAATAAAAAATAATATGTCTAGAATTAATTTGTTTTATAAAATGTGTATATTTTGAAGAAAAGTCTAAATAAAATGTGTATACTTTGTTTTATAAATCTAACATGAATTTTTTCATTATATAGATTTATAATAATATTAATAATTCTATACATATTATTTTGATTTATAAAACAAAATATTAAAATAAAAACAAAGTATTTTATTATTTAGATTTATAGAACAAAATATTATGTCAATTCGTCCCGAGTAAAACAAAATATTAATAAACAAGTATTTTATTTATTATTTAGATTTATAATAATATTAATAATTATAGACATATTATTTTTATAAAAACAAAATATACACATTTTACTTAGACTTGGCCTCAAAATATATATATTTTGAAAATAAATTCATTCTAGGCATATTATTTTGTATTATTTAGGTTTATTGAACAAAATATATGAATTTAACAAGTTTTACACATTTTCTTGATTTTAAAAAATATTATTCCATTTTGTCCCGAGTGAGTAAAACAAAATATTAAAAGAAAAACAAAACATTTTGGTTATTATTTAGATTTATAATAATAATGACAATTCTAGACACATTTTCTGGATTTTAAAAGAAAATAAAAAAATGTTTTGCCAATTTGTCTCTAGTGAGACTTGAACTTGGGTGAAGTAGGTGGAGAAGCAAGGCATGACCATTACACTAGGCATCACTTCATGTTACACTATAAATCGGCTTGGATTAAGAGCGTTTCGGCCGGTGGCGGGCCGAAACGTGTTAAGCCCAACAATTAGTAATTTAATTAGAATGTTTCGGCTCGAGTAAGGCCGAAAGGAATGTTTCGGCCCATAGAGGGCCGAAAAGAGTGTTTCGGCCCATAGAAGGCCGATTGTGTATTAGATTTGAAATATTTTGAATTTACATATTACTTTCGGGATTTCTTTTAAGAAAAATAATATTTAAAAAAACACCTTTACACGGAAGTGACGAGACACGGGAATGCAGCTGCTGCTACTAAAATGAACAAAGAAAGGTCGTACTTACTGGAAAATCACTTTGCCACATGAGAATATGCTCTAGGCACTGGAATTTTGAAAAATTAAAAATTCCGAAGAAAATTGTAGCATCCTACGTTCTATGTGTACACGCAAAGTTTCACGAAAAATATAATCTTATTTGTGTTTTGTGTAGAAAAGACAAAAGGAAGTTCACGTGAAAAAAAACAACCAATTTTGTATTTTTACACACGACAAAAAAAGTGTCAACAACGCCCTGATTACATAGACGTTTAAGCGTGTTGTGCGTAGGGAAAAATGATTCTTTGTAAGAGATTAAAGTGGATATAAAAATTCGGGCGAACTTTGATGTCACTGTGTCTCAATAAAAAAAAGTTATGACGTGCAATCTGCGAATCAAACAAGCCATAGAATAAGAAAAATTCTATTCAATTAGAATCCTTCAAACAATCATGGGCATGTTTGAAAATACAATTACTGTGGCCCTCTCCGAGTATACCAGACCGTCTTCAACACATCATATTTTATCTTAAATTTTGTTATATGGTCTTGTATGTTTGAAACACGTGCAGTAAGTGCACAAAAATTATATAGCTAAAGGCACTAAAGTCTATTTGCAAGACAATGTGTATTATTTTTATTTTTGTATTTTAAAAATTATATCAATCAAATGGGCTCTAAACTATTTTGATGGTCATTTAGACAATTTGAATCGTCAGATTTTTTTTTTTTGCATTCCATGATTTGTACGACAAATTCTATGTTGATATTCCAAAATAATACACTTACACTATATTTCAAAATAATTTTCCATTGTCTCAATAACTTAAAAGATTGTTTTGGCATCATAAAATCACACAAATTGAAATGCAAGTTTACTTCTAGATTTTTAAGTGTGGATGGCAATTTAATATTGTTGGCTCATATCCATGTAGTTTGGTATTTTCCAAATCAAACAGGCCCCTTTTTTTCATCTTTGATTGGAAGAATTTCCATACAACTTTTGCATGATTTGATTCTTAGTAAAAATTCCTGTGCAAGTATGAATCCCGTGAGAATGATTCATAAGTATCCTTTATTTCACAGAAAAGGTATATTGACAAAATATTTCATATTTTCATAATGTGCCATTAAATAAACATTGATACTCAAGTTTGAGTGGATGCGACATTGAAATTTTATATTTTCAAGCGCTTCATTTTTTATCTTCAAAATCAAAGAGGGCGTGCATATGTTGTTTTACGAAGGATGTTTGATTACACAACATATTAGAAACACAGAATTATGTGTCGTGTAGCAAATAAATAGCTTTTTGAACTTAAGTGTAAAGTTTGTTATACGGAAAATTTCCACTATTTATAATCTTATACTCCTCCGGTTTTAAATATAAAGCCATTATAAAATACAACTTTCATATATACATGACCACTATCTTATCAAGGTAATACCAAATGCATCATGCCTCTGCAACAACAATTCAAGAGGAAGTCCATACATAGATTATGCACAAAACAAAATAAATAAAAATAGAAAGAAAGGACAAACAAACAACAACACATGGCAACAAGCATGAACGACTATCACCATCCTTGACAACAACCAAACGAAAAAATGTTCCAAAAGGTACCATCTACAAGAAGGACGATAGGCACATCAAGGATTTTCTCTCAAGAGAGCAAGTTTGAGCAATCTTACACGGAGCATTAAACAAGGAACGACACGTAAACATATACAACCAACGAATGTCACACCAAGGACTTTTACCCGGAGTTCAAGACTAGGTACTCTAAGAGCACCCCGAAACCGAACCCGCCATGTGTTGACACATGCATCGACCAATCCAAGGAGACACTAAAAGCTACACAAGCACATAGCCCTGATTGAACATCTCCACTCCACGCGACTGATAGCCGCGCAACAGGCCTCTCGATAATGGATTTGGACCCGAATCACAAGATTCAGCATCGATGTTGCCATTACAGTGCATTGTCCGTCTCCCCACGGTGAAATGTTTAAGCCAGTGGAGGAAGCCTCGCTTCCCGATTTGACAAGATTATCCAACCTGCCGCTTGAGGAGGCCTCGCTCCCGATCTGGACGGCAGACGGTCACCGGAGTAGCCATGCTCCCTAAATTGGACGCCTCGAGGCTCCGGGGGAGCCCATAGAGGGCCACCACCAATAGGATGTCGCTGAGGCACCACATCTATAGGAAAGCCTCATCATCGTACCGCTCGCTAGACCACGCATGGTGGATGTGGTGACCCACCGCCGCCGCCAGTCGCATGTAATTTTTTCGATGACGGTGGCAGGCGAGGGGAGAGAGATCAAAGAGGAGGGAGGGGAGCTGTCGGATCGGTATGGTCTAATTTCGCTTTACAAGACCATGTGGTGTTCTCCGGGTGACCTTATCTTGTTTTCCAAATCGCTCAAATAAAAAAACTATGTACACTTATTTTCTAGAATTGAATGAGTATATCTGGTTGAACCAAGGGAAATTACATTATTGTTGCTTTGCCCCGACGATGGTAACCCTCACATCTGAGTGTCACATGCAAGAGGCGACTGACTCAGATGCTCTATGTTGGGAATATGCCCTAGAGGCAATAATAAAATGGTTTATTAAGCATATTCAAGTTTATGATAATAGTTTATTATCCATGCTATAATTGTATTAAATGGAAACATAATACATGTGTGGAATATAAACACCCGGAGTCCCTAGTGAGCCTCTACAGGACTAGTTCATTGATCGAGAGATAGTTAGAGTTTCCTAACTATGGACTTGTTATAGTCACTTGATAACGGAGTCATATCATTAGGAGTAATGGTGTGATGGACATGACCCAAATAAAGAGTTGCAATTAATCGTGTCACAAAAGTTTTGTTGTCAACACTTTTAATATGCCAAATATAGTTTCCTTAGACCATGAGATTATATCACTCCCGTTCACCGGAGGAATGCTTTGTAGACATCAAACGTCACTTCGTAACTGGGTGATTATAAAGGTGACTTTCAGGTATCTCCGATGGTGGGTTATTGGGTGATATGAATCGAGAGTGGGATTTGTCCCTCCATGTGACGGAGAAGATATCTCCAGGCCTTCTCGGTAATATAGCATCAAAAGTCTGCAGACATGTGATTAGGTTGTAATCACCGGGATCCTATATTATGGACGAGTAAAGAGAACTTGCCGGTAACGAGATTAAACTAGACATGGGGATGTCAACGATTATATCTCGGGCAAGTAAAATATCGTGAGACAAAGGGAATCATATATGAGATTAATTGAATCTCCGGCATCGTGGTTCAATCGAGAAAAAGGTTTTCGTTGAGTGTATAGGAATTAATATGGGCATCCCGGTCCCGCTATTAATTATTGATATGATCATGTTTATGCATTCTCGAACCCGTAGGGTCACACACTTAACGTTCTGATGAAATTAGGTTTTGCGATGAATTAAATGATGAAACGAACGAATGGTGATTCGGAGTCTCGGATGGGATCCCGGACGTCACGAGGAGTTCCGGAGGAGTCCGGAGAATAAGATTCATATATGGAAAGTGGTTTCCGGAGGTTTCGGAAAAGTTCCGGAAATTATTATAGGGTACCGGAAGGTTCCGGAATGTTCTAGAAGGTTCTAGAAGTGGGACCACATATTGTATGGGGCCCACATGGACCAAAGGGGTGCTGCCACCACCTAGGTGGGGCGCACCACCTAAGGCCCACATGGGCTGGTGCGGCATAGGAAGGGGGGGATCCCACTCCTAGTTGGACTAGGAGTTGGGCCCTCCACCCTTTAGGAAAGGGAGCCCAAGGAGGAGTCCTAGATGGACTCCAACTTGGGGGGCAAGGAAGGGGGCCGGCCGGCCCCTACCCAAACCCTAGCCGGCCACCTATAAATAGGGGGGGAGGGAGGGGTGCGGCACACCCTTGTGCTGCCTCCCTAAGTTGCCTAGCCGCACCCCCTCTCCCTCTCCAACCCTAACCCTAGCCGCACCCCTCTCCCAAGGGGGCTGCGCACCACCACCTCCACCAAAGGCTGCCGCACCCCCTTATGCTCTAGGGGCTGCGCCATCTTGATCCTCTCCCCTTCCTCTTGCTTGGTTTGGCGAAGCCTTGCACGTGGAGATCGTCATCGACACCGGCACAACCGTCGTGCTGCTGAGATCATCAAGGCCACGTCCTCTCGCTTGCGGGATCAAGGAGTCGACGTCTTCATCGAGCCGTACGTGTGGACGCCGCGGAGGTGCTGCCCGTTGCTGCACTTCACCGGATTGGATCTCGAGGATAATACATCTCCTCGCGACTAGACGAGTCTAGTTGCGGGGATCGACTAGCCAACCCCTGCACCGACAAAACGCGTTTGTTGATCTTCAAGGGTAAGAGATTGGATCTCACCTTCGCTATCTTCATCTCGTTGATCTAGATCCTTGGGGTTTATTCCGCTTGCCGCGTAGGAAATTTTTTTGTTTTCCATGCTGCGACCACATCACTCTATGCTTAATCAAAGACAACACATGCACTGCATTTCTATCTCTACCCTCTACACTAACCTACTTCCTATAAGAAAACCACCCTCCTCATCTTGGCCTTGCCATCTTTTTGTTGCCAATATCTTGATTCAAAAAAGGACTACTACCTGGTAGCACCACCCAAGGATACATACGTAGGAAAATCAAGACCCAACACTACAGATTGCCCATAGCTCCTCTGAAAACTCCACTTGCATGTTGGCAGAGGGTGTCAGGAGCTCAGATCATCCACCAACTTCCTTTGGCTCCTCCTTCCTCTATCTATCTCTCACCCCGGGCTCTTCGTTTCCTGCTCCAGATTTGATCAATTGACCACTCAGGACTATCCGAGAACATCTGCCTCCCTTGGGCATTTAGCCATTTGGGAAGAACTGGGTCTTGGCCAGGCGACACCCACAGCGACACCAATGGACGCCACCCTCGACGGGACCCAGGACAGCGGCCACGACGGGACCCAGAACCAGAACGGCGGTCACAACGATACCCAACACCAGGATGGTGGCTATGACGGCACCCGGGACCAGGACGCCATGCAGGGCCACGACGACTACACCCCAGACCACGCTGGCGGCCACGGCGAGAGCTACTACGACATCGACGACGAGGGACTACTCTGATTTCTCCTCTGTTCCAGACTCGGCAACGTATGGCCGAGTATTTTGATGGCATGTGGCCAAGACTTTGAATTGCGGCCTAGGGCCGAGTCTTTTAAATGTTGTCCAAGACTTAAATTATGGACTACTTGCATGTTTTCATTTGAATATATTTAAAATTAGAAAAAAGAAAACCTATTGGAAGCTCTTTTTTTGGCGACGCGAATGGGGAGTCACAGCGTCAATAGCCGGATGCTCATCTAAATGGCGCCAATAACCTCCGTCCGGACGCTGTATTGACGACACGACTGAAGATGCTCTTAGTATAGTCATTATTGGGAGAACATATGAATGTTCATATAAAAACAGTAATATTACACAATATGTGCTCGGTGGAGATAGTATTTTTCGCTGCTATAGATTTAGGAGAATCCAATACTCGTCAGCCGCTGATCAAGTCGTGCAAGCTTCAGGTCAGCTTGCCTAGTTAATTAATCAGAAACCATTGCGTGCAACTCTCTTATCGATTCCCACACCTGCTGACAACATGAGTGCGTCCTAATCAAGTGATCACTCACTCTTAATTACAGCAGCGGCGCTACTGACTTAATCTCCCTGATCCTTATATGAATTGGGGCCAAATCCAGGTCAATATACACCACTAGTTAATTAGCCGATTAAGCTGGTGCCATGAAGCCAGCCATATGTTCATGCGTGGAGTTGTCGCCAACTAGTTCCATGAGCTTGCACGATGCATTCTTGGAATTTGCGGCCCGGCCATGATCAATTAACCAAGTTAAAGAGGAGTGCAATCTACTCTCGTGGTCGTGGATGCCGTTTTGCACGTGCCTCCGTGTGCCTGATCAGAGTTGGTTAATTAACTACTACTAGCAGCAACGGTCAAAGCTCGCAGCTCAACCGAAGCCTGATTTTGCTTACAGTTAGTCACAACCCACGCAGCAAAGAGCTTCGTGTATTCATATACTCCCTCCCTCCGTTTCTAAACGTGTTTTAGTTTTGTTTTTTCAAATTTACATATATCTAGACATGATTTATGTGTTTGTTTATTCATTTTACTCTGTATCTAGTCAACGTGTAAAACATCTACAACACCTTATATTTAGGAATGTAGGGAGTAGTTCACTTGATGTTCGTACTCTGAATCAAAGTTGTGTGCACTCTGGACTATTAAGAATGTTGTAATGCAATTATGCGAAGGCCGGCCGGTTTTGCATTGCATGATTTGGTACGAGTGTGACTAGTGCGTTCTGAAACGGGGACTCGGAATAGTTTTTTTTTTCTTTGAACTCCGGGACTCGAAAAATGGTGTTTCCTATTTGACGCTGCGTCAAATAGCGTCGCGCACTCCAGCGTCTGATCCAGGGGCAAGTGGGCCAGCCCAGGTAAATATTTTTTTCGGGTTTTTTTTAAGCTTCTAACCAGGTTTTTATGGGGTTTTTTTTTGTTTTTTTCTGGTTTCCTATTTGTTTTTTTATGTTCATATTTGAAAAATGTTTAGATTTCGAAAATGTTCACAAACCATTTTAAAATTCATGAACAATTTTTCCAATTCATGAACATTTTCAAATTCATGAATCATTTTTAAAATTCATGAATCTTTTTTAATTCATTAACCATTTTTCAAATTCACGAACCATTTTTCAAATTGTTGTACATTTTTTATGAACTATTTTCAAATTTATGAACCATTTTTCAAATTCATGAACATTTTTTCATGAACCATTTTCAAATTCATGAGCTTTTTTTTCAAATTGACGAACCATTTTCAATATCTGAAATATTTTCATGAATTTGAAATTGTTTATATTTTGAAAAACTTTCAAATAAATAAAAATAGAAAGAAATGACAAACAAACAACAACACATGGCAACAAGCATGAACGACTATCACCATCCTTGACAACAACCAAACAAAAAAATGTTCCAAAAGGTATCATCTACAAGAAGGACGATAGGCACATCAAGGATTTTCTCTCAAGAGAGCAAGTTTGAGCAATCTTCACACGGAGCATTAAACAAGGAACGACACGTAAACATATACAACCAACGAATGTCACACCAAGGACTTTTACCCGGAGTTCAAGACTAGGTAATCTAAGAGCACCCCGAAACCGAACCCGCCATGTGTTGACACATGCACCGACCAATCCAAGGAGACACTAAAAGCTACACAAGCACATAGCCCTGATTGGACATTTCCACTCCACGCGACTGATAGCCGCACAACAGGCCTCTCGATAATGGATTTGGATCCGAATCACAAGATTCAGCATCGATGTTGCCATTACAGTGCATTGTCCGTCTCCCCACGGTGAAATGTTTAAGCCACTGGAGGAAGCCTCGCTTCCCGATTTGACAAGATTATCCAACCTGCCGCTTGAGGAGGCCTCGCTCCCAATCTGGACGGCAGACGGTCACCAGAGTAGCCATGCTCCCTAAATTGGACGCCTCGAGGCTCCGGGGGAGCCCATAGAGGGCCACCACCAATAGGATGTCGCTGAGGCACCACATCTATAGGAAAGCCTCATCATCGTACCGCTCGCTAGACCACGCATGGTGGATGTGGTGACCCACCGCCGCCGCCCGTCGCATGTAAGACGGTGGCAGGCGAGGGGAGAGAGATCAAAGAGGAGGGAGGGGAGATGTCGGATCGGTATGGTCTGATTCCGCTTTACAAGACCATGTGGTGTTCTCCGGGTGACCTTATCTTGTTTTCCAAATCGCTCAAATCAAAAAACTGTGTACACTTATTTTCTAGAATTGAATGAGTATATCTGGTTGAACCAAGGGAAATTACATTATTGTTGCTTTGCCCCGACGATGGTAAAGATAACCCTCACATCCGGGAATCAGATCATCCGAGTGTCACATGGGGAGAGGCGACCGACTCAGATGCTCTATTCTTAATCAAAGACAGCACAAGCACTGCATTTCTGTCTCTACCCTCTACTCTACACCAACCCACTTCCTATAAGAAAACCACCCCTCCTCATCTTGGCCTTGCCATCTTTTTGTTGCCAATATCTTGATTCAGAAAAGGACTACTACCTGGTAGCACCACCCAAGGATACATAGTACGTAGGAAAATCAAGACCCAACACTACAGATTCCCCATAGCTCCTCTGAAAACTCCACTTGCATGTTGGCAGAGGCTGTCAGGAGCTCAGATCATCCACCAACTTCCTTTGGCCCCTCCTTCCTCTATCTATCTCTCACCCCGGGCTCTTCGTTTCCTGCTCCAGATTTGATCAATTGACCACTCAGGACTATCCGAGAGCATCTGCCTCCCTTGGCCATTTAGCCATTTGGCAGCTTGTGCTTTTCTGCGAGGTGTGGGTGGTGGCGCTGCCATACCCTTTGCGTTCCTGCTTCCATCCCCATCATTGCAGCCTTTTTACATCTCCTCTTTGCCATGCTGCTGCTTTAAAGCTGTTGGGGGAATAGCAGAAGAGATGGGCTGTGTTCTTGAGGTGGATGTCGACGGCGAAGGTGTCTTCTTTGTTGATAAGGTGCATGCCTCTTCTTCTTCCTCCTTCAGTCTACACCTTCTTGCTTCTTCTTCCAAGGCCTCTCTTGCTTTGCTCCGTGTTTTCCTTTCCCAGGTTAGCAGTCTACGGTTCACTGTCTCTTCTCTCTTGGCCTTACTGTTCTGCTGGTTTCTAGTGTGTAGCAATGCCTAGCGGTCTATATGAGGATGATGAGTGAAGCTTCGCCGTATCCTGGTGGAATTGTACCTGTTTTGATTGTAGCTCTTGTTGCTTCCTCTGTCTAAATCGTCTCAGGTAGGTGGGAGTAGTACCCAAAATTTTGGCGATACCGGTGTTCCAGAGTTTTGGCATTTACCCTGTGACATTTCTCCTAATTTTGGTCTCTTCCATCGCCCCCTTTTCGATCTCCCCAGCTCCAGCTGGTTTCCGCGCATCTCCGGTTTTGGGGCGAGTGTATCTTGTCACTTCCTGCTGGTTCCGTTAGCATCTCAGAGCTTCTACTTCTTGTTCTTTCTGCCGTGAATCCCATCTCTGATGTTAGTCCATGGACTAAAATCTCTGCACCCTCTGTCCTCTGACCTTATCTACTTGCTGTAATTTTACTCTCGGCCTCTTCTTCTCTAGCCTGTCCCACTGCCATGGAGTTCAATCGCTATAATTGCAATCCGCATTCTCTCCGGCAATTCCACTACTCCATCATGGCTCAGATTAACCCCATCTGTTTCTTCGCCTTCGGAAGGCGTCTTGAACTTCTTCCCATTTAAGCGCAATGATTGTGGGATCCATTCCATTAAATTGCAGAGCGTTTTAATGGCCGCACAGTGAAACTGCGTCCATTTCTCTATCGCCATCAATGGGCGAGCCACCAGCTCGCCATTGCCGGTCCTTCTCCTCCTCCTCTCTCCTTAATGGAGAAACTGTAGTGCTACTGTCCGTGGCCTTTTCTGGGACCTGCTCGTTTGTGGCATAATTAACTGTTTTCTTTTGATTGTGCTCTCTTCTCGTGTCGTTCCGTTCCTTCTTCCCCTGCTGCGTACGTATGTTAATGGCTTCATAGCTAGTACTCCTCATCCTCCTCTCCTTTATTCTCCACAAGCTTTAATGGCGTTTGGTGGCTAAAACGGCCGGTAGCTTCTCGTCATTTAAAAGATTAGATTGTTCTCTGGAAAAAAGACCTGATCTTTCTTTTGGTGTCCGCATTAATTTGGCATCCTGAGTGGGTGGGGATTAGCACGTTGTCCTTGGATTCTTGGAGTACTACTAGTACTATCTGTGTTTGTGGTGTGCTTCTTCAATTCCATGACATATAGAGTTTGTTCTAATTTGTTCTCGGATAATTCGCAGGAAGTTCTTGCACCGTTCAGTGGTAAGATCAAGGATTTAGTCGACGAGAGGCTGGTCAGAGCTCCAGCGTCCGCAAGGCGGCCTCATCGGAGATTAGTTCTGCACGGCTTCCCCGGTGGCAGCGAGGCGTTCGAGCTCGTCGCGAGGTTCTGCTACACCGGCGGCAGCGGTCTAGCGGTGACCGCGGCCAACGCCTGCGCTCTGCGGTGCGCTGCTCAGTTCATGGAGATGACGGACACGCCCGCGTCGGCTAAGCCGAGCCTGGTCAAGATGACGGAGAAGGTCCTAGAGGAGATGCCACACTGGCCGTGGCAGAGCGTCGTCGACGCCGTGAAGGAGTGCCAGCGCCTGTTCCCGCTCTCGGAGTCTACCGGCGTGTTCGACAGGGTCGTCGGCGCGCTGCTGTGCCAGATGGCCGTCACGGGCGACGCCACCCCGACGAGCTCCTCGCCTGAGAGCTCGGCGTTCCGGTTCTCGTGCGACACCAAAAGCAGCAGCCTCAGCATGCGCCGCACCTGGTGGTTCGAGGACCTCGTCGTCCTCAGCCCCGGCATGGTGGAGCGCGTCGCCAAGGCGCTCCTGGCCAGGGGCGCCGACCACGGCATCGTCGCGCGGTTCATCTTCTACTACCTCAAGTGCCGCATCACCGGCGCGAACGCAGAGGACAAGAAGGCGATGCTGGAGGCGGCGATCGCTGTCATCGCCGACCTTGACCGGAGCTCGGTTTCCTGCAAGGGCCTCTTCGGCATCCTGAGGATCGCCTCCCCGCTCAAGCTGGCCGGCGCTTGCCAGGATACGCTCGTCGGCATGATTGGACGCAAGCTGGACCACGCGACGCTGGACAACCTGCTAGTCCCGGCGCCGTCCGGGACGAGCAGCCTGTACGACGTCAGCCTGGTGCTCATGTTCTTGGAGGCCTTCATGCGCAGCCATAGCGGCGGCGCGCGCGAGGAGCCGCCGAAGCTGAAGAAGGTGGGAGCGCTCATGGACATGTACCTTGCCGAGGTCGCGCCGGACCCTTCGCTCCGGCCGGCCAGGTTCGTCGAGCTGGCCACCGCACTGCCCGCGGCCGCGAGGGACTGCCACGACGCGCTCTACCGCGCCATCGATGTCTACTTCCAGGTACATTCTCCGCCGAATTCGCAGAGATGTTTGGCCTCTCGACACTGTTCTTGGTCTGTCAGAATTCTGCAGCGCATCGCATTAATTGCTCAAGCTGAAACATACTCTGCCCCCGTTCATTCAATTGTCGCAGGTTCACGGTCGCCTGACGGACGACGAGAAGATGAAGATCTGCAAGGGCATCAACTACGAGAAGCTGTCGCCGGAGTGCTGCAAGCACCTCGCGACGAACGCCGGCTTCCCGACGAGGGCGGCGGTGCAGGCGCTGGCTTCCCAGCACACCGTGCTCAAGGGCATTATCCGCCACTCTGGCCCGCTGAAACCAGCATCGTCCCCTCCACCTCCGGCGACGGGGAAGTACCAGCACCCCGATAGCTACAACTACATCGACGGCGACGACAACAACGGCCAGGTCGTCCTGTACGCCAGCAGGCTGGACCTGTCGCTGGAGAACCAGAACCTCAAGTCGCTCCTGGACGGGATGCATTGGCGGGTGATGGAGCTGGAGAAGGTGTGCAGCCGGATGAAGACGCAGATGACCAAGATGAAGTCCTCCAGGAGAGGAAGCGCCACCGCGAGATCACTCCCCAGGATGTGTTCTTGAACCATCCATCTCATTCCACTCTCGTCACAACAACAATGCACAGTAGTGAATGTACATAGGGCTAGATGCAGCTGCAGGTTTCAGCATCCCTGCATCTTCCTGTTTCTGTTCATCATTGCTTCATTGGCAAATTTCTCCTACTGTGTATCAGTTCTTGTTGATTAATCTGATATGAAGTGGAGATTATGTGGGGAATCTGTTCTTGTTGCATCTTGTGAATAGATAATTGCCTGCCCATTCCAGAAACGCAAGTAAGATTCCGAGTACAACTGCTTCATTGTTGTTTTTAGTGTACTGACTATGCTGCGACCATGTATTGCAACCTTAAAAAACATTTCGAGTCATGGCATCCATAGATCAAAGGAAGAATAAACAAATCCTCTGAGATGTCATGGTTAAGCTACTACTTAACCCTCCAAGAACGTGCAACGTAAAGCGTGATCAAGCAAAAAAGAACATGACATCATGGCGGCCAAGGTCAGGGGAACAGTTGACTTGTAAACTGTAAATAAACCTGGTTAAATTGCTGTTACAGTGTTTAGAAAGCAATGACAGCTCTGACAGCCTGATATGGTTTAAGTGGCAAAGAACATGGGCCATCGGGTCTCTTTCTACCTTGGCATTGCCAGCGACTTTTTGCTTGAGCTTTTCGGATGCTCTTCGAGAGACTAAAACAAGATTTGAACGAGGAGTGTGGAGTGTCCAACCTCTGGTGATCTAGTCATGCTCACATTTACACGAGAATGACACATACTCCCTCTGTATCAAAATATAACATGTTTTGGACTTTTGTTTTTCATCCGTATCTAGACATGTTTTATACAATGTTTAAATGAATCTTACACCAGCTTCAAAAAACAAAACAAAAACATAGATTCCAGCTTATCTTGTGATTGTGTGCCTCACATGTGAAGTACACTTGTCCCTTTTAGATGCATATGTTCATAAATTTAGGATCTCTTTAGATTGAAAGATTTTGATAGAAATATTGGAGGATTTCAATCCGTAGGGATTTTTTTCCCTAAAAAAGCCCTTTGGATCAAAAGAATGATACCTCCAAATTCCTATGGATTGCATTCCTACACCCCAATCCCATATTAATTTAAACATCCACTCAAAAGGCCTCATTGAATTGCAGAATTTTCAAAGCGTAGGAATAGAAAACATAGGATTGAGATGTCACGTTTTGTGAATTTCCTACATGATTTTAAAACATAGGAATTCTGTAAGAGATGACTTTGGATAGGCCATAGGAAACAAAAACAAGATTTTTTTGCACCAACGAGGAGAGAGAGTTGAAAGAAATAGACTGTGAGTGCATTGGACTATTCAAAAAAATGGAAATTAGATTTGAGCTCATGTTTAGATTCCTATGAAACGGGGGCATAGGAATGGATTCCTTAAAAATTTGGTGGCACCAACCCTATGATCCAAAGGCCTTACATAGGAAAAATTGAAAGAACAAACAATGCCCGGATGTCGCCTAGAGGGGGGGGGTGAATAGGCGATTAAAACTTTTTCTAATTAGGGGCTTGATAATTGCGGAATAAAACTAGGTGTTTAAATTAACAAGCCAACAACCTAATATTCTAGGTTCACCTATGTGCACCAACAACTTATGCTAAGCAATTCAAGCAACAAGATGATAGCAAGATATGAACTTCAAGCACGAAGGCTATCACAATGTAAATTGCATAAGTAAAGCTCGGGTATAGAAATAACCGAGGCACGCGGAGACGAGGATGTATTCCCGAGTTCCTCCTTGTTAAGGGAGTACGTCTCGTTGGAGGGGTGTGAGCTCGCCACAAGAGGCCTACTCAAGATGCCACAAAGGCCTCACCCTATTCTCCGATGAACCTCACCCAAGGGATTGGTTCACCTTCCACTATCGGAATCCTTCGGGGCGGATTCCGGAGCCCTTTACAACTTCTTCTTGGGGCACACACCCACAACTCAATTGGGGGCTCCCAAACTCGTGCCGAAGCTTCACAACTCGAAGTCTTCGCGGCACCTCCAACCGTCTAGGGTACACAATGCACCCAAGAGGCAACAAGCTCTTGGGAACACAATGCACCCAAGAGTAACAAGCTCTTCAACGTCGATCTTCACGTATCACCGTGGAGGGAGCAACCCGATGCAACAAATGCAAAAGGCAAGAGCACACAAAGTGCTCAAATCCTTCACTCCCAAATTCCAACCAAAGCAACTAATGCTATGGAGGGAATAAGAGAGGAAGAACAAAGAGGATGAACACAAAGCAACCCCAAAATCTAGATCCACAAGTTTCCCTCACTTAGAGGGGATTTTGATTGGTGGAATGGTAGATCTAGATCTACTCTCTTGAATCCCTAAGTTTGGGCAAGAATCATTGGAGGGATGGAGAGGAATCAAGCTCACAAGATTAGCAACAATGGAGGAGAGAGAAGAGCAAGTGAGCAGGAAAAAACGAGCCGCTTTCACTTGGGGGAAGAAGGGGGCTATTTATAGCCTTCCCCAAAAACTAGCCGTTATGTGCAGAAATCGCACATAGCGGTACTACCGCTGGAGTAGCGGTACTACCGCCGATGATATCCGGGCGGTACCCCGGGTACCACAACACCCAGCTGCTACGGTACCTCAGAGAGGTACCGCTGCACTCCAGGCGAGCGGTACTACCGGTGGGTGGCCGGTACTACCGCCGGACCCCTTCGATTCAAATCTAAGGGTCACAACGGTAGAACGTGGCAGCTACCGCCAGGGTACCGGAGGGATAGGCAGTACACAAAAAGGGTCTAGCGGTACCTCGGGCGGTACCACCAGCGGTAGTACCGCTGCCTGAAGACAACGGTACTGCCGCGGTACTACCGCCAGGGGTAGTAGCCGTTGAGCATTAGTAGTTCCACTCCAGGAGGAGCGGTACTACCGCCAGACAGAGATAAAAACTGCAGAAGCCTGAAACTGAATAACTTTTGCGTGGAAGCTCCGAATCGAGTGAATCCAATTTTGTTGGAAAGAGGACGACAAGAGCTTACACTACAAAAAGTCAAAATATTGAAACAAGCAAGGGAGATTGTGCAAAGGGTTGGAAAGGTGAGACCTTTCCAAGCGAATGAACCGGCAAAATCTCCAACACCGAGAACGCACAAGCTTTTCATCAAGACTCCGTTTTCTATGATCTTGGGCTTGTTTCGAAGATAGTCACAAGCCCTACAAGATCATGCACATACACATCATAGTCTATCATGTGAGGAGGAAAACATAAGGAGAGAGTTTGACCTCTCGTAGAAGAGATAAACCGGTAAAACCTCCGATATCAAAAACGCAAGAAGATATTCATGAGATCCGATTTTGATGAACTAGAGCTTGGTATGGAGATGAACACAAGCTCTAAATTCTCACATGGATAAAAGCCAAATAAGAACCAATAAAGATGATTGCATGGATGCAAAGGTTTGAGCTCTCCACGAACGAAACGATCATGATACTCGGTCGAGATCCCCTCTTGATAGTACGGCTATCTATCATATAACCCGATCTCTCAACTAACATCATGAGACCGGTAAAATAAAAGCCCTATCAAGATCATACCTTTGCCTTGCGCATTAATCCACTTGAGGTCGATGAAGACGATCTTCATTTCCTCAAGACGAACCACCTTTCTTGATTGCGCCTTGCTTGGTGAAGATTCACATGTGGCTCCCCCATACACCAAGATGGGGGAAGCACTATTTCGGCATATCTTCACTTGGCCTTTATCTTGATGACGAACACCTTGGCCTTGATCAACAAATGATCTCCTTCCCTTAACCTTGACTCCAACACATGGAGAACAAGCAAGACCTTGACTCCAACACATGGAGACAAGCAAGCTTGACCTTGATCAACAAATGATCTTGACACAAGCTAAAAGACAACCTACACATAGAGCTCAATACAAACATTAGTCCATAGAGATTGTCATTAATTACCAAAACCATGCATGGGATCAACCATGCACTTTCAAAAATTCCCATGGATTGGAATTCTCCAAAGTTTCTTTGAAATTCCTTAAATCCAAAGGGGCCCTAACCTATTTTTACACTCATTTGTGTAGGATCAAGACACTTTTCCTGTGTTCCATCCAAATGACAATTTCTGCAGTATTTTTTGTTTTGTTTTGTTTGTAATCCTATATTTTACATCTGCAATCCTATCAAATTCTTATGTTTTTCAATTTATGTGTTTTGTAATCCTCTATTCTGCACTTGCAATCCTTATCAAATTTGGACTCTCAATTGCATGCATCATATACTTGATTTTCAAATCGCCCGGAACAAACATACCACCATGGACTCTATTGTAGGATGAATACCATATAATGAGTTCCACCATACAACATTATATGAATTCACTAGTAGTCTAGTACACGTTCTATTTTTCTCAAAGAATTTACTCTGCATTATAGTTACTTGCCCTGTTCTTAATTGTAAGATGTTTTAAATATATTTTAATGTGGACTACATACATAGTGAAATGAGTGAACAAACACACTAAAACACGTCTATATACGTCCTAATGAGAAAAGAGGTAAACCATCTTATAATAAAGAATAGAGGGAGTAGTATTCAGTCTTGTGTGATTCACATGTTCGGTTCGATCCAAGAGGCTATGGAGGATTAAAGTAACACTCAAAATAAAAAATGTATTCCTTTAGTTCCTTAGTTGAGAGGTTTTCCACAAGTTTCATAGTGCTTTAGTCTTTTTTTCATGTGGCCTGTCACACTTCGTTGATTTGACTAAGTTTTGGCATGTGTAATAAGGATCAGACTACACTCATCATTATCGCACATGCCGAGGATAATGAGAGCTTGAGTATACTTTAAAAAGAAGGCATCAACTACTCAAAAGAAAATAAATTGGATTGCTTGCAAATTCTATATTCTAGCAGTAAAGTTGTCATTAACACAGCTTTCTAATAGAAATTAGAGAAATGTGTCTTCAAAAAAGGTAGTAAGTACAGAAGTGACTGACAGGTGAACTATGAGAAAATTATGTTTGAGGGTTTTGTAAATTAAATGTTATTAAGAAAACTCACATAAATTATGAACATTCATGAAGTTCACATTTTTATACATTCATTATTGTTTTATTTCCTTTAATTATTTTAAAAAAATTCATCGCATTCAAGATTTTTACAAAAAGTTGGACTTAATGATTTTTTTTTGAAATGTTAAGATTCTTTATACAGATTTTTTCCTTGGTTTTTGAATACCTATTTGTTGATTGTTTCCTCCAATTTCTAAATTATTTTTATTTACTTACTACTACCTCTGTTTTACAATGTAACCCTTTTTAGAAAGCTACTAGGTTGTTATAAAGACTTATATTATGTAACGGAGGGAGTAATTGACAACATTTTATCTATGATGATTGGATATAACACTACTAGGGAAAAGCCTAGCCGTGGCGCACCAGATTGGGCTACCCGTGGCGCAGGCGCCTGCGCCACGAATTGCCACGCCACGGGTAAGCAATTAGCCGTGGCGCAGGGACCCATGTGCGCCACGAGTAGTTAGCCGTGGCGCAGGATACTAAGTGCGCCATGGCTAAGTGGAAATACCCATGGCGCACTGGTGGACTGTGCGCCACGGCTGTGGTGCGCCACGGCTACCCTCTGACATGCGCCACGGCTATGATTTTCTGTATTTTTTTATATACAGATAATACAGTATTTATACAGATTATAATATAGGTATTTATATAGACATATATTCTATAATACACATTGCAGAACAATACACAAAATACATAGATCACATATGCATTATAACTGAAAATAGATCACGGATCATCATATACATCACATCGATCGGAATCGAGTAGCAAGTTCGAACATCATCACATTACAAAGTAAAGGAAGTTTAATTACAACACGAATTTCATCGACTGTTTGAACATAAGCTACACAGGTAAGCTAGGCGTCGATGGTCTTCGGGGCCGGGAAGGGGCGGACGCCTTCTTTCGTCGTGAAGGGCCGGATGTCGCCTTGTGCCTTTAGACGCCGTTCCACCTCCGCATTATCGAGTGGAGCGCCGTCGTAGTAGAACATGCCTCAAACGGCGCAGACATCGTGTAGTATGATCCGCGCGAACGTCTCCTGGATGCGATAGAATTCTTGTCGAATATCACGATCCTGGATAGTTGCCAAGTTTTCGGCCCAGCGTTGGAGTTGATCTGGCAACTGAAGTTTCTCTTCATCCCGTACGAAGGCACGGATCTGATGGATGGCGTAGTAGGCATCCCTCTCGCTGTTCTTTGGTTGCGTGACGCACGCGAATTTGATAATGTGGTGGAATGATAGCACACCTCCTCTTACAGGTCTCTTCCTTTTGAAGACGCCTCCCCTCATACTGAAGCCAACTAGAGCATTATCCAGAGCCTTCTTGAGGTTGGTGTAGTCTTTCGGTTTGTCCTCCCTACCCGAGTCCAAATATATGACTACGGAATATTTCGGGCAAAGAACGAGCAGGACGCAGTACTTGTCTCTGGGCAAAACAATTTAGACAGAGTGTTAGAAAAATAATGATAGAAATCTAATGAAGCATCTTAATTATGGCGTAAAGAATGACTACTTACTCGGGATAGTAAGGCAAGAGAATGTAATCCTTCCACTTATTCTCCACCATGATTTCTTCAAGGTGTTTCGACATAAATTGCCAGCCTTCATGGCTTCTGAAGTTGGTCTCGATCATGTAGTAGGGGTCCGCTATCGCGACACCCCCGATCTTCTCTTTTAGGACCTGGTGGGCCGTACTGAGACAGAATAAGCGGACTAAATGAGGATGGAGCCGCTTCAAGTTAAACATCTTGAAGATGTCATCAAATCGCACGAAGAGCAAATCCGCCGGCTCTTGTTTGCAAAAGCCATCAACTGCCTCTGGCACCTTGGCAGTGAAGAGCGGGTGTGGATGTGTAGGATCTTTCATTTTAAGAAGATCCAGCTCTTGTGTCAGAACACGCTCATGCAGCTTCTGCATATCCCCACTCATGAGTTGGAGCACATCAGGCGGTACCATCGGTCGACCCGCAATATGCATTTCCCGCGCAACATCTTTGCTCGGTCCTGGCCCGTCCTTAAACCGGATCGGCCGCGGAGCCGCCGGCTGGCTGCTAGAGGCATTGGCACCCTGCTGCGGCTTTGGAGGCAGCGACGGCTGGCTGGCGGATGCATAGTCGCTCTTCCTAGTTCTTTTCCGCCCCTTCTTAGCCTTTGGAGGGATGCCTCCTCCGGCCGCTAGCGCTTCACGACAGGTCCCAAGTAGTGTGTTGGGGCTCAGGATAGCTTGTGTTGCTTCTTTCTGCATGAAGTCGTCGGTTGGAGGCATCTCTTGAGAATCGAACAGACGCTTCGTGCACGTGGCTGTATCTGTTTGACCAGCGGGCTCGTGCGTGTGCGGAGCAGTCGGTGGTTCATCAAGAGGAGCCATGAATCCTCCATCTTCGCAGCGGTCATCATCGATATAGCAGTCATCGAAGATGTCATCTTCCCGTGCCACAGGCTCTTTCAGTTGTGGTGGTGCTGGTGCGCTGGCCTTGACAGGGTTTTGCCCCAACCCGACTTCCGGTGTTGTGTGTGGAGAGTCCGGGCTAATACGGATCTGGGTTTTCGGCCACATCATGGGCCAGGGGATGCATTCACGGAGGAGCAGGTGGTCCTCGGCTCCCACGGGTTGAACAGGAGGATCCACCTCATTGCAGCCCGTGAACACCCTAATCAGTGAGACCTTGAAGAAGCCATCTGGTATTGGCCTGTTGTGGTGCATGCGATTTTTGGGCGCAACGATGGTAGCCCTAGCAACATCCTTCAACTCTCCATTCACATGGTGTAGGAGAGTGCATCTAGTGTCGCCCTGCGAAGAACATGCATGTAGGGCGTTAGAGATGCAAGGCAAAGGCAAAATGGATGGAGTAATATGCGTTGAGCCTACGACGCTTAGATACCGTGAGGGCGTCGAGCTCGGCAATTGTCGAGACACCGCCGACGTCTTGCGACACGGAGTCAGAGTGGGCGCCACTTGGGGGGTTGCCGGCCGGCGAATTCTCCGGAAGAGGCGACGGCGTGGTGTGGACCGGCAGATTATCCCGAACAGGTGGAGGTGACGGCGCGGTGTTGGCGGACGAAGCCGCCGACGCGGTGTTGGCCGTGTTGCCTCCAAAGTTGGGCACTGGACACGGCCCTTGTCGATCCAATCCGTTACCGAGGTCACGACAGAAGGAAGGAAACCGACGAGCGCCTTGGCCACTAGTTCGTTGACTATATCCTCCTGCTTGCGCTTCTTCCTCTCCTTCCGCGTCTCCTTGTCCTCGGCATAATAGTCACACCATAGGACCTTGCCTTTGCCGACAACACGGCCACCTGACGGTGGCTTGTCCAGATCCCGCCCCTTGAGCTTGTTCAACGCCGCGTTGAATGGAGTGTCCCACACGGGCTTCGTCGATCCCTGGGAGGAGCTCTCATCCGCGGCTCTAGAACTTTCTATATCCTCCAGAGCCTTTTGGAACTTCACGACAGCAGGATCCGTCTTAAGTTCCTTGGTAACCGGGTCCTCCGTGAACCGAGCCCTGACAAAATTTCTAGTCTGCTTGTCTTTAAATTTGTCGAAGGGGTTAGAGATGCCCTTAGCTGCCCACTCAGCATCCTGCTTCTCCCATTTGGGCTCAGCCGCGAAGTAACCACCACTTCCGAGATGGTGGTGTCCTACATTCTTCGAGTTCATCCACCTCCCCCATTCACTCATTTTCTTGGATGCAGGTAGTCCGAGCCTGCCCTGGAAAATCCTAAGGTCTTCTTCGTTGACCCGCTCCTTGTTCCAGATCTCCTCGGGACTTTTATCGTCTTCGATCATTTTTTTGACCCTAGATCTCCAACTGGACAAGGCCGTGCTCATCTTCGTGAGGGCAAAGTTGTTGACGGCATTGAGTTTTTTCAAATCATGATTACCGTCTTCATCGGCCCTGTAGGCCGGCGGGAACTCATACCGTTCATGCAGCCTCTTGATGAGGCGGAGGCGCACACCCTCTTTATTAGCATCCCTTATGTTATCCTCATAGACAGGGACGACCTCTCGAAGGATGCATGCCACTTGGAGGCCATACCCTGCGGCGACCCCTGTAGGCTCTAGAGGCGCCCCACCGTCGGACACTTGGGTGATCGCTTGCCTCAAGGCCCGGACCTTGTTCTTACTCCTCTCCTTCCTAGCCTTTTTGGCTTGGCTACCATCTGTGCGTTCTCCGCCATCAGTGGTCGCACCGCCATCCCCGGCGCCACTAGTAGTGGTATCGTTGCCATCCTCGGCGCCAGTATTATTGGCGCCCTCGTCGCCATCCCCGGCGCCACTATTATTGGCGCCCTCGGCAACATCCCTGGTCGGCTCATCGTAGAAGCTCCAGAAGTCCGCGTTCTTCTCTCTGGCTAGGTCTTCCACGCTTAATTGTCGAGAAGAAGCTCCGGCCTCATCGTTGTTAGCCATGTGTTCTGCGTGTGACAGCAAAATGGAACATGTTAGTTAAAAGAAACAAAAAAAATACATATGCCGATGTTTTATCGAAATGTCGAATCATTTCCATTCCGGCAAATTTCCGGCGGCACTCCTATTGCCAAAAATTAGCAAAGGTCATGCAGAATTTTTCACGGAAAAATTCGGCACGACCTTTGCTAATTTTTGGCCATAGGAGTGCCGGAAATTTGCCGAAACGGAAATGAATCGACATTTCGGCAAAACATCGGCACTCATCTAAAATCCCTACAAAGTTCACAACAAAACCGGCACACAACTCCGGCAAGATACAAACATATTCATCAGACATATAAACCGGCACACAACTCCGGCAAGAATACAAACATTCATCACAGACGAACCGGCACACAACTCCGGCAATATACAAACATTCATCACACATATAAACCGGCACACAACTCCGGCAGTATAACATTGAAGAAAAATAAACCGGCACACAACTCCGGATTCCATCACATGCATCCTACCTTGCTTCAACTTAACCAGCAGCAAGCAACTGTAGAGGAGCAAGCAACACCACCACCACAACCTGCAAGCAACATCAAAAACACAATTAGAGGAGCAACCTGGCAGCAGCAGTTTTCAAATTTTTTGGTGAACCAAACAAGCTCTGAAAATTCTGAAATTTTTACAAGAGCAATGTATAACTATTGTTGACCTACTGTAAAAATTTCAGCTTAATCAGAGTTGATTTGAGTTGTTCAAAAATTGTAGAGCATTTCAGCCAGAATTTTGCCAAAAAATTCAAATTTCATTTTCCATTTCAGTTTTTCCTAAACTCCAATCATTACCCTAACCCTAACCCTAACAGCAAGCAGAAGCAATAACACTAACCCTAATTTCATTTTGCATTTCATTTTTAATTTTGCATTTCATTTTGCTACACTAACACTACTATCCATATATGACATGTATGACCAGGAACATCAATATGAACATCAATATATATGGCAGATGTAGCGCCCCGACCCCAGAACTATACAGTGGAACGTTGTAACCGGTCATGCTACATAATTGAGGGTTACTGGGTTTACCAATCCCAGGCCAATACTCCTTGGCAGGTGTGCTCGGAATGGATCATCGGCACACAACACCTCAATCATGCCATAAGCTCAGACATCGCTTCCATGTATAGTAAAGAGACCAAGACTTGTGGAACGAACTGGCACATCACAGACTCTACGACACAAAGATATCATAGTTCAACTCATATAATTGAGAAAGATAGCAAATGACACATCAGAGGTCACTGACCCATCATTACAACAAGCGGAAGCAAATTAAAGTTGTCTAAACAACAAGATCCAAATTATGGCCTAAGAGGCCTACAGATAAACATCCCGTGCCAGCCTGTTCCATGACGTCCCAAGCTGCCACCTGGGAACCCCAGACTACTCGTCGAAGTCAACGTAGAACCCACCTTCCAGTTCGGTGGCGTCCTCCTCTGAAACAAATAATAAGCAACAAAGCAAGGCTGAGTACGACGTACTCGCAAGAATTAGTAGGGCGATATAGGCCCGATGCTGACGGAGGCTGCAAAGCTATATAAGTGGTTGTTTTGCATAAAGCTAGTTTTGTTTCCTTCCGAAGACTAGGACTCATGGCATCGTCTAATCAGAAGGTTTTCATAAGGGGATAAGAGGGTAACACTTTTCTCTTCGGTTCACGGGGAACCTACTGTATTCAGAAACACTACTTATCTCCACCAAGGCACTCCCTCGAATCACCCTCGAGGAAATGAACCTTTATCACACGTTGATTATGCAACCTTTAGCTGCCATATCAATTAAGGTTAAGGTTTTCTATGATCTTATCGTCTATTCCCAAGTTGTCCATAACCGCGGACACGGCTTTTCGAAAAGATTAAACCCTGCAGGGGTGTACTAATTTACCCACCGGTACCGTCCGACCCCTTGCCTGTACAATTAGCTCTCTTCCGGGGAAAGCCGGCAGGGCGGGCGCGGTTAAACCTTTACAAAGCATGAGACTATCCAAGGGTCATCGTGACGACAGGACAAGTTCAGCGCCTATTTCAACACCCTGCCCCATCGCCACTCCTATCACCATCATCATCATCATTCTTTTTCATCACCAGACACACACTCGCAAAAGGAAATCGCAGACTAGAGGACCCTTGGATACGCCCGCACTAATTATTCAGTTAAAGGGGATTCCATATGTCCCCACCGTTGGAAGCACGCTAGTCTTGGTTCAAGAGGTAAAGAACTCGCACCTAGGGGCCAGAACGAGACAAAACACCATCCCCGATGGCAACTCATCCCAGCCTTCTTAGCAATTAAATATCAACACAAGTTTCCACCAATGTCCGAACATTCCATTCACTTCACAATTATGGAAATAATCAACGGACAACTTAAGCATTCGACTAAGCATGGCTAAGCATATCTAAGCATGACATACAACAGATATGAATTATCTCAGGCCAACACTTCAACCTATGGTTCATAGGAGGGGAAACAGATAATGGTTCAGGGAGCATGCAAGTGATAGGATATTCTATACACTGACCAAAACTTGTCACCAGAATCGAATGCAATAATAGTATGGTGGATAAAAATACTTGGGTAATATGAGATATGCCAAGAAGGTTAGGTTAGCTCTTGCCTTGCTGGTAGTACTGGTCGCGCTGGTTGTCAAGGTATTGTGGTGGGACCTCGACTCCAGAATCTACCGAAACACAAACAACACAAGAAAGGAAATAAATAACACGAATACAAGGTGCAATGCACAATCATGATGACATGGACATATTATGCATTGAAAAGGTATTGGGCATGTCCCACAAGTTAAATGGAACCCCTAAATTAAATATCACAATTAACGGGTTAAATCTCCATCTTTAACTTAGTGATTTGTGTTATTTATCAAAACGTCCAGTACTAAAATATGGGATATATATGCATGAAAATGACATTATTTGATAGATATTAACCCACTGATCGTTTTGGTACCTTGTTTGCATTTTTCCGATTAACGGTGAGGAAATAGTGATTTAAACGGTTAAGCAATTTAAATCATTTTAACCAATTCGAAAATGACATCAAAGTAAAAGTTATTTGCATGCTGTGATATTAACATAGGTAGATAGCATTTGCTTTGCTGGTCATTTTGGTATATCATTTGCAATTTTTGAAGTATTATTCATCAAGTTATGATATTCCCAATAAATGATTTAAATCTGCCATTTTAGTTATTTCAACTAAACAGCAATTCAGAAAATTCATTTCAACATGTAAAACAGAACTAACATGTAGATATTAATTCTCTGAACATTTAGAGATCTTATTTGCAATTTTTGGATCAATATTCAAATTATTATGAATTTCCCAAATAGCAATTTAAATCTGCCCTTTTTATATTTAACAATTAAAGGCAATTTAATTTAACCAATTAATTCAAATAAGGGCACTAACAAGTAGAGTTTATCTAGCTGAGAATTTTAATATGTTAATTTGCATTTTTCTGAAATGTGAAATTCTAGATATGAATTTCTAAAACAATTTGAATAACTCACAGATGATTTGCAATTCACATTTAAATTTCAATTTCAAAAATTCATTTGCATGTGAGAGTTGCATATTTGAACATGGTATGAAATTATGAACATTTTGATATGTCATATGCATTTTTCTGATTTACCAATAATTAGATATTGCATTTTCCAATTTCTGTAAATTTCTGGAAATTAAAAACTGGAGAACGATGACGTCATGATGACGTCACCGAGCGGAGTTGCGGCATGTTGAGGACGAATTCGTCGCGTTGGAGCAAAATTGGGTGCGGGGATTTTGCCTAGTAGCTAGAGGGCGCCGAGAGGAACCGGGGGGTGGCGGCGGTTGGGCCAAATGGTCACCGGCGGCTCGCCGGCGACCAGGGTTGCGGCGGCGGACGGTGGAGCACGATGGCAGCGTGGTCCAGCGGAAAAGGGAGAGGGAGGAGAGGCGCATTCGGTCGAGGTGCTCACCACGGAGGTGTCGGTGCGGACGGCGAGGACGGGGGAGGGACGACGGCGAGGCGGCGGTGCTCGACGTCGGCGGCAGAGGAGGGGAAGAAGCGGGACGATGGTGGCGATTGCGGCCATCCCCGCCTCGATTCCTTGAGCGGGGAGGAGCAGCACGATGGTGCGGAGCTCAGGGCGGCGACGGCTAGCGTTGGGGCGGCCGGACTCGACGGGGAGGTGCGGCGGCCGGCGGAGGCAGGAGCTCGGGCGCGAGCTAGGGTTAGGGTTAGCGCGGGAGCAAGGAGCAGGGGAAGAGGAGAGGGAGAAGCAGGGCGTCGTGGCTGCTCCACTTATCGACCCAGGGAGAGGGGGGGACCGGCAACGCACGGGCAGCTCGGCCACGGCGACAGCAGCGTCCATGGCGCCAGTGAGAACACTGCCGCCACAGTGAAGAGGGAGAGAAGAGGGGGCTGACAGGGAGGGCCCACTGTCATAGGTTTAAACTTTTTCCCTTTTTAATTAAAACCAGCAGCTTGCAACATTTATTTGGGGCATTTAAAAAGCTCAATAAATTCTGTAAAAATTCATGGAAGCTCCCCATGTCAAGTAGAAGCTCCACAAAAATTGGTTCTGCAAAATAAAAAGTTTTGCACCATTTTTGCTCATTGTGTTTAAATATGGCAATTTGATAAATTCCAACATTTATTTGATTGGAGCAATTAAGCATCTTCAAAAATAAGGAAAATATTCATGGAGGCTCTCACAATAATATTGAAGCTCCCCATGATTTTAGTTTGAAATTTGAGAAGTTGAACTTGGAGTCAAAATTCACCATTTGTTTAAACCAAATTTGAAATCTCCAATTTTATTTGTTTGCTTAACAAGCCATTGCCTTTGACAACTATTTGAACAAATATATTCTTGGAACTTCCTGGACAATTTGGAAATTCTAGAATAATTTAGTTTCACCAATTTGAGCAATGCATTTGGTTTAGAGTTTGGGAAAGTGTTTGTTCCCTTTTAAATATTTTCCAATCTTGCTTCATTTTAAATTAGCAATTTAAATGGATGCCATGATGCAATGCAAAGCAAAAAGTGAAAATTTGGCCCATATCTTAGGGTACCAAATCTGGGCTGTTACAATTCTATCCCCCTTACAAGAATCTCGCCCCNCAAAAATTGGTGTTGCAGAATAAAAATCTTTGCATCACATTTGTTCATAGGGTTTACTTAATGCAATTTGCTCAATTCCAACTATCAATTTTATAGTCTTATAAAAGCACAAAGCAAGAATATTATTTTGCACTCTTGGAACTTCTTGGACAAATATGGAAACTGAAGAATATTTTGTTTTGCCACTTTGAGCAATTGCATTTGGTTTGGGAATTTTTAGGAAGTGTTTTGTTTCCCTCTTAATGATTTTCAATGTTTGCATTATTTAATTTAACAATTTAAATAGTATGCCATGATGCAATGCAAAACAAAAAGTGAAAATTTGGCCCATTTTAGGGTACCAAATCTGGGCTGTTACAAATCTACCCCCCTTACAAGAATCTCGCCCCGAGATTCCTAGAGTAGGAAGAGGGATGAGGGAAACACGACAACCCTTAACTTCAACGATCTTCTCGATCCCACGATGATCTTCCTTGTTGCAGGGAAAAGGTAACCAGCATGATGTGCCGACGAGAAAGTCAGAAGATAGTTCAAGGTGAGAGACAAATTTTCTCCAAGGGTTGGAAATATGAACTTTGCACAAGACCATAAGCCATTGGGGAAAACTAGGAACAACTTGACCAAACAAAGGTCGAGCAGAGGATAGGAGAAACGACCGAGAGACATTTTTAGAAACACCACGTCAATGTTCTCCTCGATGTTCTAGATACCACTATCAGGCTTCGGAAAAGCCTTCAATAGGTCATCAAGTGGAGGTCGGACCTTTAAGATCACAAGGGAACCATAAGGGCAACTTCTAGATTAAGTAGCACAATATCCTCATGGAGAGTGGTTTGATTTTACGAAAGGCAAGAGGATATCACATTAGACCTTCTAGTTAAGTAGGGAAACCACCACCACAAACTTGCCGGATTTACATAAGGCCTATGTCATACTCTTAAGAACACCAACCATCATTTCTGCTTGAGATTCAGATTTGGTTAAGGGTGCGGATATTTCAGACTTGACATGTCCAAGGGAGGAGTTACAACAGTTAACGAGAGGTAAGGGTCTCAAGTATTGACTACAGAGTCAAGCTCCAGAACACAAGCTAGAGTGCGATCAAAGACCTTGGATTTCAATGCAATAACAATTGCTAAGAATATCCGATTACCACATCAATATGAATCCTCAACAATCTCGAGCCCGAATAGCTCGGAGGTAGATGGATAAGGAAGGGTAAGAGCATCACTTCATCAGTACGTCATGAGACTAAGCACGACCTCTGGATATAAAAGAGTGTAACACTCTAAGGTGGAACAGAACAAAAGCTAGACAAGCCTCTGATTCTGCAGATTACAATACTTTGACCTGGTCCGAGAAATGGACAAGGTACCGGAGTTTGTTTCTCCTGACATCCCGACGTGGAATGTCTGGGCGGACCACAAGGGTAACATGCATCGGATCACACCAATGCACGATAACACTTGACTGTCAACTAACAGACATAGGTCGAACAACAGAAAGGAGTAAGGAACATGCTCAGGAGAAGCCCAAGATGTTGCAGAAGCACATGATAGCACTCTTCCAACAACTAGTGCTGAAAGGGTTTTACTAACATGTGTTTTTGGAGGAAACACAAACATTGACAGAAAACTCGCTAAGAGCAATCTTGTCGTGATCCAGATGGTTTCATGACAGAAAGTCTAGATACGGCTAGTGACAGAGAAGAGCATTGTTGTCGCAATTCAATTACGACTACAACCACCAAATTGAAGATTAACTTCATGTTCAGCCAACCTGATGTAGGGTTTGACAATTAACACCAGGTCTCAACGGGAGGGGTCTTGGTTAAAGATCAGCTTCATGCACTGGGACTCACAATAGATATGCTCACAAGGGTGACAACCCTCATGAATCAATACACCAGAATTCCAGTACAATCCGGGACCTTCGGTTCAAGACCATGGGCCATAACTCAAAGAGAGGAATACCCGATTAGGTGCGAAATGTTTTCAAGGCTTCGGATGTCTTGCACCTTCTTCATTGGGTGAGAACAACGGAGTTTACTTCGGTTTCTGGAACGGAAACAACCTAACCAGTAGACTAAAGGTAGGAACCAACCCCGATGAACCTAAACTTTGACCAACTGCAAAATCAAATAGAGGTAAGGTGACTCAGAGTTAGAGCGAGTTGGGTAAGGAGTAAAAAGAATCCTAAGAGGGTTTTCACAACTCATTTTCAGTTCATAAATAACTTTTACACTAGACTCAACTTCGACCAATAGAACGGGTTTCCTACAGGCAGTCCTGCTCTGATACCAATTTGTAGGACCCCGACCCCAGAACTATACAGTGGAACGTTGTAACCGGTCATGCTACACAATTGAGGGTTACTGGGTTTACCAATCCCAGGCCAATACACTTTGGCAGGAGTGCTCGGAATGGATCATCGGCACACAACACCTCAATCATGCCATAAGCTCAGACATCGCTTCCAGGTATAGTAAAGAGACCGAGACTTGTGGAACGAACTGGCACATCACAGACTCTACGACACAAAGATATCATAGTTCAACTCATATAATTGAGAAAGATAGCAAATGACACATCAGAGGTCACTGACCCATCATTACAACAGCGGAAGCAAATTATAGTTGTCAAAACAACAAGATCCAATTATGGCCTAAGAGGCCTACAGATAAACATCCAGTGCCAGCCTGTTCCATGACGTCCCAAGGCTGCCACCTGGGAACCCCAGACTACTCGTCGAAGTCAACGTAGAACCCACCTTCCAGTTCAGTGGTGTCCTCCTCTGAAACAAATAATAATCAACAAAGCAAGGCTGAGTACGACGTTACTCGCAAGAATTAGTAGGGCGATATAGGCCCGATGCTGACTGAGGCTTTAAAGCTGTATAAGTAGTTGTTTTTGCAGAAAGCTAGTTTTTATCCTTCCGAAGACTAAGACTCATGGCATCGACTACTCAGAGGTTTTCATAAGGGGATAAGATAGTAAAACTTTTCTTCTTCGGTTCCCATGGAACCTACTGTCATCAGAATCACCACTTAACTCCACCAAGGCACTCCCTCGAATCTCCCTCGAGGAAATGAACCTTTCATCACGCGTTGATTATGCAAACCTCTAGCTGCCATTTGATTAAAGGTTCAGGTTATCTATGATCTTATCGTCTATTCCCAAGTTGTCCATAACCGCGGACCCGGCTTTTCGAAAAGATTAAACCCTGCAGGGGTGTACTGTTTTTACCATTGGTACCGTCCGACCCCTTGCCTGATCATTTAGCTCTCTCCGGGGAAAGCCGGCAGGGCAGGCGCGGTTAAACCTTTACAAGCATGAGACTATCCAAGGGTCATCGTGACGACATGACAAGTTCAGCGCCTATTTCAACACCCTGCCCCATCGCCACTCCTATCACCATCATCATCATCTCATCATTCTTTTTCATCACCAGTCACACACTCGCAAATGGAAATCGCAGACTAAAGGACCCTTGGATACGCCCGCACTAATTATTCGGTTAAAGGGGGTTCCATATGCCCCCACCTTTGGAAGCACGCTCGTCTTGGTTCAAGAGGTAAAGAACTCTCAGCCTAGGCGGCAAGAATGAGACAAAACACCATCTCCGATGGCAACTCATCCAAGCCTTGTTAAGCATTTTAATTAAGTACCACCAGTTACCACATTGTCCAAACATTCCATCAATTTCACAATTATGGAAATAATCAACGGACAACTTAAGCATTCGACTAAGCATGGCTAAGCATATCTAAGCATAACATACATCAGACATGATTTATCTCAGGCCAACATATCAAGCTATGGTTCATAGGTAGGGAAACATAGTAATGGTTCAGGTAACATGCAAGTTATAGGAATTCTATCCACTGAACAAAGTTGTTGCTAGAATCGAATGCAATATTATGGTGGATAAAATACTTGTACTAATAGGATGAGATATGCCAAGAAGGTTAGGTTAGCTCTTGCCTTGCTGATAAAGATGGTCGCAAAAGTTGTCGAGGTATTGTGGTGGAACCTCGACTCCGGAATCTAACGGAACACAAACAACACAAGAAAGGAAATAAATAACAAGAATACAAGGTGCAATGCACAATCATGATGATATGGTCATATTATGCATTGCAAAGGTACTGGGCATCTCCCACAAGTTAAATGGAACCCCTAAAATAATTATTGCGATTAACGGGTCAAAACTCCATCTTTAACTTAGTGAATTAGGTGAATATCCAAAATGTCCAGTACTGAAATATGAGGTAAATATGCATGAAAATGACATTATTGATAGATATTAACCCACTGATCGTTTTGGTACCTTGTTTGCATTTTTCGATTAACGGTGAGGAAATAGTGATTTAAACGGTTAAGCAATTTAAATCATTTGAACCAATTCGAAAATGACATCAAGTAAAAGTTATTGTCATACTGTGATTTTAACATAGTTGAATAACATTTGAGTTGATGATCAAATTGATATATCATTTGAAATTTTTTAGTTAATACTTAACAAGTTATGACATTTCCAACATTTGATTTAATTCTGACATTTCATTTAATGTTAATGAACAGCACCAAAATTAATTCTACAACTCTCTAAAATGATATAAACTTGTAGATCATTGCTTGCTAAACATTTGAGCTATTAAACACAATTTTTGAATAAGTAAAACTCAAGTTATGAATTATCTAATGTTGGAATTAAATCTGCCCTTTTAATCATTTTAATTAAACAGCAATTTAAATGTTCATCAAACATGGAAATGGAACTAACATTTAGATGTTGTTTTCCTGAACATTTTAAGATCTTATTTTCAATTTTTGAAGCAATATCATTAAGTTATGAATTTTATAATTTCCATTCATTTTCTGCATTTTATTTAATTTGATTGAAACAGGCAATTTAAGTTTAACCAAAATCCAACTAATGGCACTAATATTTAGAGTTTATTTAGCTGAGCATTTTGACATTTTATTTGCATTTTTCTGAAATATAAAACTCTAGATATTAATTTGGCAAAATTTGAATAACTCACAGATGATTTACATTTCACATTTAAATTTCAATTTCAAAAATTCATTTGCATGTGTGAGTGACATATTTGACCAGGTTATGAATTTGTGAACAATTTGGTATATCAAATGCATTTTTTCTGATTTGCCAATTTGTAGATATTGCAATTTCTATTTTCTGTTAATTTCTGAAAATCAAAAATGAACTGCTGACGTCATGCTTATGTCATCAACGGGGCAGGCGGCATGTCGAGGACGAATTCGTCGCGTACGATCGAAATTGGTCGCGGGAACTTTGCCTACGAGCTAGAGGGCGAGGAGAGGAACCGGGGGGGAGTGGAGGATGGACCAAATGGTCACCGGCGGCTCGCCGGCGACCATGTCCGCGGTGGCGGGATGGTGGAGCACGGTGGCAGAGTGGTCCAGAGGGGGAGGAGGAAGAAGGAGGTGTCCCGGAGGGCGGCCGGCTCACCAGGAGCACGATGACGAGGACGGCGATGCACGGGGAGGACCGACGGCGACGCGGCGGTGCTCGACGCGCGGCGGCCGGCGCGGGAAAACGCGGACGGTGGCGGCGATGCAGGCGTTCCCGGCCGATTCCTTGCGCGGGGAGGAGCAGCACGGCGAGGCGGAGCTAGGGGCGGCGACGGCCTGCTTCGGGGCGGCCGGAGTCGACGGGGAGGAGCTCGGCGGAGCAGCGGCCAGAGCGGAGGAGGCCGGGACGATTCCGGCGAATGCGAGCCTCCCAGCACGAGCTGGTTGCCCCGGGAGGAAGAGGAGGCCGGGTGGTCCGAAGGGACAGCTCAGGCGAGCTCCGGGCGGCCTGGTTCACCGGCGATTTGAAGCGGACGGCGGCGGCTCGACGGTGTCTACCGAGTTAGGGTTAGGGTTACCGCGGGAGCGAGGCGCAGGGGAGGAGAGAGGGAAGCAGCTGGCGCGGGGCGGCTTCACATCCACGTGCGGCAGGAGGGGGGGCCGGCGTCGTCGAGCAGGGAGCAGGGGATCGACACGGCGGCAGCCCGTGCCATGGCGCCAGTGAAGCTCCTGTGGCGACAGGAAAAATTGGACTTTTGCGAAAAACCCCCTTCTCTCTTTTTCTTCTTTTCTGATTTATTTTCTAAATTGAAAACAGCAAGCCCTTTTCTATTTAAATGGGGCACCAACATATTTTCAAAAAATTATGATAAAATTCAGGGAGGCTCACAATAATATAAGGAAGCTCACCATATTTTTGTTTTGAATTTTGAAAGGTTTAACTTGGTGTCAAAATTCAAAGTTGATTTGCAACTATTTGATGTTCTCATTTTTAATTGAGGCATTTAAAACCTTTTTATAAAACCTGCAAAAATTCATGTAGCCTCCCCATGACATGTAGAAGCTTGACAAAAATTGGTGTTGCAGAATAAAAATCTTTGCATCACATTTGTTCATAGGTTTACTTAATGCAATTTGCTCAATTCCAACTATCAATTTTATAGTCTTATAAAAGCACAAAGCAAGAATATTATTTTGCACTCTTGGAACTTCTTGGACAAATATGGAAACTGAAGAATATTTTGTTTTGCCACTTTGAGCAATTGCATTTGGTTTGGGAATTTTTAGGAAGTGTTTGTTTCCCTTTAATGTTTTCCATGGTTGCCTTTGATTAATTTAGCAATTTAATAATGTATGCCATGATGCAATGCAAAGCAAAAGTGAAAATTTGGCCCATATTTTAGGGTACCAAATCTGGGCTGTTACAGACAGCCTCAGCCCAAGCTTGGCTGGCTTGTCGACTGTAGTCAATAGAGGACTTGGCCGGCTTGTCATTCGGTTGAGCTACAGGAGCCGCCTTCAGAGGAGCCGGAGGAGCTTGAGGCACAGCGAATGGAATCCCAGTCCCAGAGGAGGGTTGAAAAACCAGTGGAGTCGCCTCCCGAGTCCTTGAAGGGGACTCGGGAATAGTGGGAGCTTTAGTAATGTTAACACCTGCAGATGCAGGTGTGGAGGGGCATGTCCTCGTGCTTTTTGTCTGAGAAGTCGACGGAGGGACAGACCCACGAGCCGAAGTGACATCAGTCATGTGTTGAAGCTTGGTGACCTTGAGACAAGGCCGAGCTCTGAAATAGATAAAGTCAGAAGTCAGCAGTGAATCTTGTGAAAAGGAAATACATAAGTCATATAAAGTACAAGTAAGCAGAAAAGTCATACCCAACGTTGGTCTCAAGGTCCAAGGAGGCCTGAGAGTCAGAAGACGGCATGGACATGCCAGAGTGGTAGGAGTCGGCCTTCTCAGGAGGGGAGGTCGACTTCCTGTGATGGGAAGTCGGCAATGGATCTGGAGTATCTGCAGGTCCATCGGAGCATAGCTTCCTCTTCCTTGCAGCAATGACGCTCTGCGTAGATTCTTGGAGTTTAGAAATGGAGCCGCTTGACCCAAAGACTTGAGAGTGGGGTACCTTGGGGACGGCCGCCCGAGATTCATTCCTAACAGGAGATGAGGAACGACTCTTCGCGCCTGAGGACTCCTTAGAAGAAGTCGGCTGCACAGTTGCAGGACTTGATGTCGTGCGTTCCTGCTCGGAGACAGGAGCCTCTTGAGAGGACTCCTCTTCAAAACATTTTCGGTAGGAGCCTCTGGAGAGGACTACTCATCACCAACATCATCTTGAACGGGAGCCTCCTGAGAGGACTCCTCGTCATCGTCATCAGTGTCTTCTGCCACAGTAGTTGGTTCTGTGACAGGAGTCTCCTCCTCAACCTCGGCTTCAGCTTCGGCTTCAGCTTCAACTCTAGTTCCAGCTTCAGCGCTGGCTTCCAGAAGGAGTTAGTTAGCTGCACAAGAGTCAGGGAGAATGAGTTAGCAAACGAGACAGAGAAAGGAAAGTTAAAAAAAACAACAAGGTGAAAAGCTTACGTCAGGAGCTGGATTGGTGGAGCAGAAGGGCTCGAGACCAAAGTGTGCTTGGTCCTTCACTGGATTCCTAGTCAGCTTTTTGATTAGCCGACCCCGTTCAGGACCATATGATAATTTATCTGTTGTCCGGAGGTCGTCTGTCACGCAGTGGGTGTACTGACAGATAAGCCGAGTCCTAGGACTCAGTGGCTGAATTCTCCAGGTCGTCCAGCAGCGTACGAGGTCCATGTTTTCCAAGTTATGGGACAGAAGAGCCTGAACTTGGAGGATCAAAGACTCGACCTTTGGCTGGGCTGCCTCTGAGCACCTAGCCTTCATCAGAGGAGTCGCCTCCAGGAGATCCTCAGAGAACAGAGGGAGTCGAGGCTCATCTAGAGGAGAAGTGTCCTTGCAGTAGAAGAAAGTTTTGTGCCAATCCTTGACACGGTTTGGAAAAACAGGTTTTGCAAAGACAGAATGGAGGCGACGCTGAAGAGCAACAGCGCCGCATTGAAGGAGAGGGCCCCCAGAGGTCTCAGGCTGGGGGTTGTAGTAGAAGAGTTCGAGCCAGAGATCTAGGTCTGGCTCGATTTGAAGGTAATCCTCACAGAGGGTGACAAAATTGGACAAGGTCAGACAGAATTGGGAGCTAAATCATGGATGCGCAACTTGTAGAAGCTTAGAAGCTGGCGGAAGAAAATATTACCCGAAGGCGTGAATCCACGGAATAGATGTTCAGAAAAGATCACCACCTCATCCTTCGCGGGAGAGGGCACCATCTCGTCTCCTGGGGCTCGAGCCTTGGCGTTGGAGGGAAGCAAGCCAGCGAGCCGATGCGCCTTGAGTTGATCAGCGGTAATGGTGGATCCGCCCCAATCGGCGGAGATCGAGCGCTTCGATGATGGAGCTCTAGCGGCGGCGGCGGCCGCGGCGGCGATGTCAATCGTCCTGCTGGACGCGGAGGCCTTGCCCTTGGAGGCTGTCCTGGTGCGCTTGGGAGCCATGGCGAGCGTGCGGGGTGTGCTGTGCGCGGGAAGAAAGGAGCAAAGGAGAAAGAGAAATTTGGAGGCGAAAGGGACAAGTGAGGGCTCTGGACCCTACCCTTCGTGATTTATAAGAGGGGAAAAACCCTAGAAAGTTATAGTAACGGTCCACAGTTAAACTGTGGATAACGGTTCAGTAATTAAGAGTCATGTAGGAAATGATAAGAGAAAGACGAGTCACAGAAGTGGAAAGAACCGGCTTGTCTCAAGAAAGGCGAGTCGAGAATCGAAAGGAGTCAGGTTCCTCAGAACTTGTTCACAAGAGCCATAACAAACTCGGCCAGCTAATGCAAAGGCAAGAGTGGTGGACTCGAACAAGGGGTGAGGATAAACTCATTTTATATCTGTTATGTTTTTATGCAGGAATTCATCTTGGAGCTAGCAGCAGCCGACTTCTGAGCTGGAGACTCAGATTGAAGAAGTCGAACCAAGGAGTCGACTCAAGGAGTCAGAGGAAGCCGCAAAGCTGCACCCAAGATAAATTCGGGGGCTACTGACGGGAGGATACTTTATAGGTAGGCCCATGGACCCGGAAAGTAGACCCGCCAGGACCAAGAAGGCCAAAGCCGAGTCACGCATGAATTCACATGGGCCGGGCTGGAGACAAGCCGCAAAGCCCATGACAAAGAAGGGACTCGCCAGATGGAGGTCCAGGTACAACCCGGAGTTCCAACTTGGAAGGCCAAGACCTAGAGTAGGACTCTGTGTCTAACTATGACTCGGTGTAAGTTGTAAATCCAGGGACCCGGCCACCTTTATAAGCGGGGTCCTGGACCTTAGATCGATAAGCAATCAAGAAACATCAAACCCGTAGTCGCCGATCCCCAGATAGGAGCCGGAACCTTGTAATCGAGATCAGATCCATAGCAATAAGGAGCAAGCAGGAAGTAGGTCTTTACCTCTAATCAGAGGGGCCGAACCTGGGTAAATCCTTGTTCCGTGGTAAGATTAACAACTCCTACGTACTTCGATCATCAATGGCCCCATAACTCACCTTCCCTGAGGAAGGACTTACCGTGAAAACCCCACGACAGAGCCCAAGAGCTAGACTTAGCCTTAATTCATAGCTTTTCGCATACAGCTCAAGGAGCATCTTGTAGCCCGAGTTGTGATCCACCATATAAACAGACAAGCAGGAGTAGGGTTTTACCTCCTCACGAGGGCCCTGAACCTGGGTAGATTGTGTGTGTTTGTGTATTCCGTGTGCGTATACCTATGAACCAGCCCTCCCCGGTACCTCCAGTGTCCATCGGCCCCATCTTTAGCCTATCTATGGCATCTGCCGTGACACCACCACGACAAACGTCGCCTCAGAAATGGTTCTGATCTCCAGATTTTAGTAGTGAAACCCCTCTCGTTCTACTTCCTCGCCGCCGCCGACCCCTCTTCTTCCTCATTGCCGCCAACCTCCAACCTCTCACTGGCTCCAATGCATGGTGCCGGGGAGACTGAAAATATCCAGCCAAAACAAATCCAGCAAGACACCTAGGGTGGTGAGGACAATGCTGATGAAGGCGCCGGCGATGAAGGTGGAAGAAGTGGAGTTGTCGATGTGCTCGGCTGTCTTGCAGTCGGCTCAGTCCATCTCACGAACTGACCGGCGGCAATGGCAGAAATTGAAGGAAGCGAAGCAACTTACCTCCATCTCCCAATCTCTAGGCGAACTGAGCCAATGGAGCTCGTCGGCTCGCGCTCCTCGGGGATCGTCGTTGACTTCCCCCAAATACTTCAACTAGCCATCTATGCCACCATTTCATGTGCTTCTCCAGTTCGCCCGACGAGGCCAATGACGTTCAAAGCATCGACCTCAACCAGGACGCCCAGTTCAGTGACTCGCCTGCACTTCGTCGATCTGTAGGTGTCGCGGCTGTAGCACCGTAGCAGCTGATCGTTGATGAAAGCCGACGCCTCCAACGTGCTCGGCAAGATGGCGGACAGCTGAGGTACGTTTTGAATTGTGCATTTAATGATTTCGTCGGTAGTTTGAATGATTGTGCATTTAATGATGTCACCAGTAATTAGAATTTTGCATTTATTGTGTAAAACTAGGACGCCACAAATAATATGATTCGTGGTCCAACCCCTCTTGTCGACGCCGTCCAGGACGAGTACGAAGGCATGTACGAGCATGGCCGACACGAGTTGGGCCAGGAGGAGGAGGAGTGCGGGGAGGATGACGAGGAAGGCCCTCTTGTGCATGATGTTGAAACTGGCAACGATATCAAGCTGCCGAAGGGCGGAGGGAATAGATGCCAGACATAGAGGAAAGGAGGATGAGGCTTTGTGTGAGGCATGGATGGGTGTTAGCCAAGACGCCATCATAGGCACACAGCAAACCAGTAATTCAAATTGGACCCGAATTTACAAGGACTCCCTCGAGAGGACGGCGTACCCGCCACTGAATGTGCCTCTGGTTCGCAAGGTGAACGCAGTAGTAGTAGAGAAGCGGTGGGCGGGTCATACGAGATAACGTCAAAAAGTTCCATGGATGTTGGGATCAAGTGAAGAGTAGAAACGAGAGTGGAACCAACCAACCCGACGTAGTATGATGCTAAAACAAAGCTCCCCTCTTTTTGGCACGCACCAAAGTTTATATTGTTCTTCTAACATGTCTCTTTTGATCTAGTTGAAGGAATCTATCATGATGTGTCGTGGGGTTGTCACGGCAAGTACTACCTCTGGGAAGCTTAGTTGTGGGGCCATTGGTGACCAGGACATAGGAGAGGTTAGCCTCGACAAGGGGACACGGAGTTTACCCAGGTTCGGCCCATCTGTTTCGAGGTAAAGACCTACTTCCTGCTTGTTATTTCTTGTTGTGGACTAGTTCTTGATTACAAGGTTTCGACTCCCTTAGCAGGAGTCGGCGACTACAGATCTGGTGTTTCTTGAGAGCTTATCGATCTAGGGTCCAGGGCCCTGCTTATAAAGGTGGCCGGGTCCCTGGACTTACAACTTATGACAAGTTACACTTGAATACGGAGTCCTATTCTAGGCCTTCACCTTCCAAGTTGGTACTCCGGGTTGTATTTGACTCTGGTCTCCGCCGGGTCCTTTCCTTTCAGATTACTCGTAACGTGCTGGCCGGCTTGTTCCTTGTCCAGCCCATGTTGCTGGAAGTGTAACCCGACTTGGGCCTCCTGGGTTCTGGCAGGTCCAATTTCTGGCTCCATGGGCCTACCTGGAAAGTATCCCCCCAGCAGTAGCCCACGAATTTATCTTGGGCGCAGTCTTGGCTTACTCGTCAGACTCCTTTTTCTCCGCTTCTTGTTTGGAGTTGATGACTCGGAAGTTGCCTGCTGCTGGCTCCAAGATGAATTCCTTCATAAACAAAAAGAAACTTGATAAAAACAAGTCGGCCCTCTCCATTACTCTGGCCCGACAATCGACCCCTACTCCCTGGTTGGTCATGTGGCTATAGTCCCTTTACGAGTTTGGCTAGCAGGGCAAACTTCTCACTTATCCATACTGGGGACTCGTCTTTTAGAAACGAGTCAGCTTCTTTGAATTTATTCTGTTGCAATCCTCAACCTGAGCGTGCTGGTGGCCCACTTCTCCAATGTGGGGGTGTTGCTCTGCAGCGCCGCCAGGGCTCTCTCTTTCCCAAGCCCATTTTGCCGAGTCATATCAAGGACTGGCAGAAAACTTACTTCTACTGCAAGGACACGTCCCCTGCGGACGAGCCCCATCTTCCCGACTTCTCTCTTGACATCCTTCATGTAAATGCCAACATGAAGGCAAAGTGCTCTGAAGATGCTCGTCCAGAAGTCAACTCCTTGATGGGACGACTCCGCGCTCTTGTAGCGCATGGACTCGGTGGGATGGACTTGGTGCTCTGCTGGACAACTTGGAGAATCCAGCCACTTAGTCCAAGGACTCGGCTAATTGTCGAGTACACTCGCTGTGTGACGGACGACCTTCGGATGACGGAGAATCAAGCCAGCACCACTGATATAAATCAGTTGGTGAAGAAACTAACTGGCAAGTTGGTGAAGGACCAGGAAAGCTTTGGTCTTTCACCTTTCTACGTAACAACTCCTCCTCCAGCTGTAAGTTGTTCAACACTTGTACCTTGACTTTACTCTTGCTGTATTTCAACTCCTTCTTTATCTGATTGAAACTTTATTACTTGTGAATAGCTTACTGATAGCTGGTGGTCACCCAATGACCAAGGTGCCAGTATTGAGAGCGACGAGGGCAATGAAGAAGAAATCTGGGAGTCCTTTCCAGAGGCTCCTGATGATGGTGCGGGGGTCCTTCCGCTAGGGACCCTCCAACTGCTGTGATGACTTCCTCTGGCAAGTCGTCTAGTGATAAGGACCCGACTCCTCGTAAGATTTTGAAGAGGAAGGAGGAGCGAACAAGAGTCCCAAAGGTGCCCCTCTCAGCCTTTCTCCAACTCAAGCTGCTGCTCTTACTAAAGATCACAATCAATCACAGGGCGTACTAGCCGCCAGGGCAAGGAAGCTGAGGAGGAGTAGTGGTCCAGCTGATGCTCCACTTGTGATTCCACCACTCGGAAGCACAGTCACCCATGCTTCTCCTTCCTCGGCCGAGGAGGACTCATATGATTCCAAGGCCATGCCATCTTCTGACTCCAATGCTTCCCTGGACTTGGAGACGAATGCTGGGTAAATCAATTTCTTCACTTGTATTATGCCGACTTTTTTTATTTCCTTTGCCTGCATCCTTTCATGATTTTAACCTTTCTAATTCTTCTTTTTAGGGCTCGGCCTTCGACTAAAGTTGCAAAACTTTCTGCTGCAACCGACGTTACATCGGCACGCCAAGCTGAAGCCCCACCATCAACCTCGACTAGCACGAAGACGATTCCTTCAGTGGCTGCTTCCACTTGGATCACTATTGCCGCTATACCACCACTGGGTCCTCAAGCCGAGTTGACAACTCGGCCCCAATCTTCTCCTACCACAAAGCCACAACCTACGGCCCAGATTGTACACACTATGAGTACTTCCCAAGCACCTCTCCCAGAATCTCACAAGGGACCTGCAGATCCCGAGTCCAGCCTCGTTGTTGACTATAGCCGACTCCATATTGGGGAGAACAAATCCTTCATGGACGCATGGGACGAGGCCTTCAAGTGGAATGAAGAGTCCGCCAGGGTGAAAGGCGAGGAGCTGGCCAGCTTGATGACCTTGAAGATGGTCCATACGGTAAGTTCTTCACCTTTTCTTGTACAAATTATTACCTCTTACCGTACCAGTAGCCCCCAAGCACCTACTGTGGTGACTTGAGACTTAGGGTAGGTGCTTCATCCCTTACTGTCTCTTATAGAGAAAAAATTTGAACTTTATGCCTGTAGCCCCCAAGCGCCGGGTTGTTTTTTAACTTGCAACAACTCGGAGATTAAGACCATAAAAAATTATCGTGTGCCTTTAAGATTTTTTATCTGTGAGTAGCCCCCAAGTGCCGGGTTGTTAGCCTGCGGCAACTCGGAGCTTAATAGACCCTGAAACCTCTGTCTTTGATTGAAAAATTGCTCCATGAGTATCCCCCAAGCGCCGGGTTGTTAGCCTGCGACAACTCGGAGCTACCAACTGAACTAGAATATACTGGTGAAAACTGAATTTTGAATCCCTGTACCCCCAAGCTCCTAGTTGTTTGATCACAACATCTTGGGACTCACAGGCCAATTTCCTCTGCTTTCACTGAAAAACCTTGAACTGGCAAATGTGTCTTGCACTCCTTAAAGAAAAGAACTCCCTGTAGCCCCCAAGCGCCAAGTTGTACCTCTTTGACGACTTGGAGCTACTTCTAACATGTAACTCTTTGTGTTATTGTTACAGGCCACTGTCTCTCGTATGCAGAGAGATATGCGAAAACTTGAGGAAGAGGTGGCTGCTTCCGCCAAATCTGCTGAACTTGAGAAGAACCATGCTCTCCGGCTTGAGAGGGACTAGAAAAAAGTTTGTGCCGAGCTGGAAGATGAAAGAAAATCTTCTGCTCATAACAAGAAAATTGAAGAGAAAGCCATCAATGACTTGAATGTTGGCCTTGACCGCTACCGTACTGGCGTCAAAGTGATGATCCAGTGCATCTTTGGTACTTCATGTTCTTTCTCTGTTTTGTAATTGAACTGTTAATTATTTGCCTTGTTATACTAATCTGTTGCAATTCTTTCAGGCTCAACTTCTTCAAAAATGAAACTACGAGTCGGCCCACAAATGAACAAGCTGCTGGATCATTGCCATGGCTTGCAAGAGGGTGCTAAAGCCATTGTCACTTATCTCTCACCCCAGAAGAAGTGTCCTTTGGCTCCTGAGCGTCTGGTGAGAGAGTTATCCCGAGCTCCTGCTTACGTGAAGGCCTGGAAGGAGTCCTCATTCAGGCGTGCAGTTGTCCGAGTCCTTGCCTTGACTCGGGCATATTGTCCAACGACTGTGGACCCTGCACTGTTGACCTTGGGCAAACCGGAACAGCATGAAAATGGCTCCCCTTTCACCAAAGATGATTTTGAAAGATTGCAGAGATCGGTGAGGCCTTTTGCTTGTCAGATTGTCAGCAACATGGACTCCGAGATATGGACACACCATACGACTCCAACAACCAGAAAATTGTCATGGCGACTCCTCCAATTGTGGAGTTCGGCCGTCCTTCATAATTGGGTGTTGCTGCGTCCACTTCCATGGGTCCTACATCATCAACTCCTGCAGCACCTGTTCCTGCTCGAGCCTATCCAGAGGACGCTGTGGACTCCCAAACTCTAGATGAAGGAGCCACCCCTGCAACGAAAGACCCCTCTGCACCTGGCAGCTCTACCCAAAGTGATGCTGCTGATGCTCCGACTTCAAGCTCTGCTCCTGCGTAAAAGGCTCATCCTTTGGATGATTTTTAAACTTTGTCTTTAGCTAATGCCATGTTTTACAGCTTTTGGGATGTAAAACTTCTATTTGTAATGACATGCTTTGCATATCTTGGTTTTATGTGATGGGCTTTACTTTGTTGCCTAGTTTATTGAAATCATCTTGGTTCTTATAACCCATCTGAAATTTATACTGATGAATAAGTAGGTCTCGCGTGACTCTTACTAACAGTTTCGCTATAACAAGTCTCTCGTGACGAGTCATGCCTGTAGTATTTAGTCAAAATTTGGCGAGTTGCATCTAACTTACCAGATAAAAATCAGGAACGAGTCGGCTTCTGTGCCGGGTCCAAGAGTCTAAAGCTTGAATTTTTTCTGAAAGACAAGCCCCCAAGGACCTCAAGATCAAAACGTAATAAAGCACACATATTGAGCGTTTCGACAAGCAATTTCAATTTCAAATGCAGTCGGCCTTTTTTCCATTAATCAAGATAATCATGATACAATGTATGGAGAGCTCACTAGGCTTATTGATAATTTGCATATCTTGCTTGCAACGATTAACTAATATGGACGCAACTGAGCTATGTTCCAGGGCCTCTTTGCCTCTGCATATGGATCTAGTGTATGAGCTGTGTCAGCTCCTTTGCTTTCACTTGCCGGCTCTCGTATATCCATTAGATAGTATGACCCATTGTGTAAGTTTTTGCTGATAACAAACGGTCCTTCCCATGGAGGAGATAACTTGTGCATCCTTTCCTTATTTTGGACTAGGCGAAGCACTAAGTCTCCTTCCTGGAAAGTACGAGTTCTGATTATGCGTGTGTGATATCGCCGCAAGTCCTGATGATAAACGGCAGATCTCTCAAGGGCTAACTCCCTTGCCTCTTCCAATGCATCCACCGAGTTCTGGCGAGCAAGCTCGTTCTCTGTCTCGACGTAATTGGCGACTCGTGGTGAGTCATGAAGTAAATCACTGGGCAGGACTGCTTCTGCTCCATAGACCATGAAGAACGGCGTGAATCCAGTGGATCTGTTAGGATTCGTCCTTATGCTCCAGAGTACTGCTGGTAACTGCTCAACCCAGGACCCGGCGGCTCTTAACAGGGGAACTCTTAATCTAGGCTTGATCCCTTTGAGCAACTCCTGATTTGCACGCTCAGCTTGTCCATTGGATTGTGGGTGTGCCACCGAGGCTAAATCAAGCCGGATGTTGTTTTCTCCACAAACTTGGCCATCTCACCAACTGACAATTTTGTTCCATTGTCTGTGATTATGCTGTGTGGATATCCAAATCGTGTGACTATCTTCTTGATGAACCTGACAGCAGATGCTGCATCAACTCGGCTGACGGGTTCAACTTCAACCCACTTTGTTAATTTGTCAACTGCAACTAGCAAGTGGGTTTTGTGACAAGGTGACTTTGAGAAAGGGCCCACCATGTCAAGCCCCCAAATTGCAAACGGCCAAGTTATTGGTATGATTCTGAGCTCCTGGGCTGGCACATGATCTTGCCTGGCGTATCTCTGACAACCATCACAAACTCGAACTATCTTTTCTGCGTCCAATTGTGCTGTCAACCAGAAGAAACCATGCCTGAAAGCTTTGGATACTAGGGACCTTGTTGATGCATGGTGGCCACAATCTCCTGCGTGAATCTCTTGCAAGGTTTGCTTGCCCTCCTCTGGGGACACACACCGTTGGTAGACTCCTGTGGTGCATCTGTGGAACAACTCTCCATTGATGACTGTATATTACTTGCATCTGTCGTGTATTGGATCACGGACACCGGGAGTAAACGATACCCCCTTTTTAGGTTCGGTATGGGGCGCAGAGGAGGCCGAAGAACTTCTTCCACCCGGGGGCTTCGCTCGGCGCTCGAGATCTACGTACTAGCAAGCATCACAGAGACACAATGAGTTTACCCAGGTTTGGGCCGCCCGGAGGCTAACAACCCTACTTTTGCATGTCTGGATTGAGAGGTGTATCATGGTGTAGCTTTACAAAGGTGGTTGCGGGTGAGAACCCGGGAGGTGCTGGCTAGAGGTTGAAGACGAGCAGATCCTGACCCTGAGGAGATCACCTCTCGCCCAAGCTACTCTGAGACTTGTGCGCTAGCTAGCCTAGCCTCCTTCTCTTCTGGACTTGTCCCTTTCCCTTGGGTGCCTCGGTCCTCCTTTTATAGGCCAAGGGGATACCATAGGTGCACCCTTGGGGCCGGAGGGGTTTCGGCGGGAAAACCCCTCCGGGTTCTCTTTAGGAGGCTACGTGGCCTCCTCTTGTCCAAGTATTCTTCTCCGAGGGGGCAGGTAAGGCCGCCCACCTTTTCTTGGGAGGGCGGACAGGGGCTGACAGCTTTTCTGCCTCTGCCCCCCTTTGGCACCTCCATCTTCTTGGTGCCCAAGTCTTCTAGGAGCTTCCAGCCAGAGCTGGCAAGCTTCTCCTCTTCGCGCACTGGAGGTTGGTTCCCGGGAATGAGTTTGGCCTCCTGCCGGGCGTCGGGTCCCCGGGACCTCCGTGCCTGCTTCCGGGTCAAGGGGGGCCCCGGAGGGTCCCCGAGTCCTTGGCCTTGGTTGTCGATGTCGCATGCGTCGGGACACCGTGAGGCAGATGGGGGGCCCATCTGCCAGTCTTGAGCCTTGGCCTTGAGTGCCTCCTTGGTGGGCCCATGTGCGATGGACCCACTTTAACCGCATCAGGGGAACCCCATGTTCCACTGTTGCGACAGTAGCCCCCGGGCATCGTCCCGGCGGCCACGTCCTTCTGCCACCGGGCTATGACCAAAAAGAGTCAAAGTGGGTCCCCGGCGTCAGGTCTTGAATGTCTTCTCCCGTCCGTCAGAGCCGCGCGCTACGGAGGCGTGCGTCCCACGGGTCCTCTGAACATTGCGATCCGCACGGACCGCCAACGCTCACTTTGAATCCACAGGGAGGAGACGATCGAACGGAATGCCTCCTCGATCCCCGCACTGGCCGGAGCAGTGTGACCTCGACGCGACGCGTGGGGAGCCTTATAAGCCACGGTTCCAAGGAACTGTAGCCGTTACTCCTTCCCAAACACAGAGATCTCGAAGCGCCGCCGGAGAGTACTTCATCTTCGTAGCATACCGCAAACCTCCTTGGCTGCCTCGACACAAAAAGCAGAACGCCTCCGATCCGATGGCGCCCAATGCCAAGAAGAAGCCAGTGACGAAGAAGCAGACCGGAGGGAAGAAGAGGGCGGCGGCGGGCCGCACCCAGACCGAATCTCCTCCGCCGAGAGTGACACAAGCCCTGTACGACCCGAGTGCGTTCGCCAGCGAGGAGAGGATTGCTGCTGTCCGCCAGAAGCTGAGCAGAGAGTTCAACGGGGGCGAGTCCCCTGCGAGACGGCGATGTGGTGATGTCCCACGATTTCTCGGTGATGGGGCTGCTTCCTCCCTTTTCTGATTTCTTCATGGCAGTCTTGGAGGCGTTCAAGCTGCACATGCTTCATCTGCACCCGAACGCGGTGCTGATCTTGACCATTTTCGCACATGCTTGCGAGGCGTTCGTCAGTGTAATGCCCTCCATGGCATTATTCCGACACTTCTTCATGCCCCGAAGGGGGAGATCAAGATGGATAGCGGGCGGGGTGTCCTTCTGCCTCAAGCAGGAGAACGCAGGCCAATATCCGAGGACCAAGATCCATCCTAGCTGGAAGGACTGGAGGCAGAACTGGTACCTTGTTCAAGCGGGCAGCGTCAGCCCGCACCTCCTGGTTGCCAACCGCCCCAGCCGAGAGCTTGGCCAACACGAGAGATGTCAGCTCCCAAGACGAGGCCCTTCTGCCGATTGTCGAGAAGTTCGTGGAGCTTCGGAACGGTCAGGTGACAGGCGCCATGATCGCCGGAGACTTCGTGTGGAGGGGGATTGCTCCTCTGCAGCACAGGTCCCAACCATTGTGGGAGATCCGCCAGGGGATGGGATCTCACATATCGCCTGAGTTGCTGAAGGGGAAGATGCACTTCCTGGTGCCGGGGGAGCGGTACGATCTTCCGGCGGGAGACTTCTCGTTGCTTGACCGCGTCACGAGAGGTGACGCGGCGCCTCATGTGCCAGGGTGTAGCGCCTACGGGCTTCAGGGTACCGAGTTCTTGGTCCCGCTTTCGGTGCCCCGGGTGACGGTCCGCGGGAGGTCCCGGATGGCAGCGGGGTCGCCGTACGGGGACTTCTCGCCAGACGAGCCCGGAATCTTTGACGATGAAGATGAGGAAGAGGAGGGCCCAAAGGATCTGGGCCGCACCCCTCCCCCGGCGTCCCCCAAAGGAGAGGTTGAGGCGCCCGCAGGACCAGTAGACGCTGGGGTAGAGCCACCCCTCGGGCAGCCAGCTCCTCAAAGTCCCCTGGCGGGGCAGAAAACGGGGGAACTCCCTTCCCCGATTCCTGACGAAGACGGAGGCGACGAGAGCGTGTCGATGCCGGACCCCTTCGAAGATCTTGCGGGGAAGCGGTGGGGCTTTTCCAGTGCTAAACGGGCTCGAAGGTAACTCTGGAGCCTACCTTGATCCTTTCTTGCTTGATCAGAGTCGCGGCAATTCTGACCGTTGCATGCGCGCTGCAGGTCTCCTAAGTCCGAGAGCTCCCGGAAGCGCGTCCGAGTGGATGAAGATGTCAAATCAGGGGAGGCCGCGGAAAGCCCAGCGGTAACTGCAAGGGAGCATCCGCCTCCTAGCAGAGCCTCTCCGGGAGCGGAACTCCCGGAGGCAGGGGACGCGGGGTCGCCATCGATGGCAACCCGGACATCACCCATCCATGAGCAGGAGCAAGCACCCCCGGGTCGGGACCCGGCAGCCTCGGTGCCACCTCCAGGTAAAGCTACCCGGAGTTACCACTGTTGTCCCTGGGGAACCCGGAGGTTCCCAGAGGTTGACTCTTCGTTTGTTGATGCAGAACCTGAGGCGGGGGACCGCGCTGAGGACGGAGGTGATGTCGAGCCCCCAGCAGCCCGCTCTGAAGCTGATGCCGATGGAGCGGAAAACCGCGTCGGGGGCGAGGACGATGTCGAGCCCCCAGCGTGCCGGATCAATCCCAACGCAGAGGCCGAGCAAGAACCTAGCGGCACTCAGGCGCCGGAGCCCGTGAGCCCCCGGCCTGAGCAGCGGACGGCGAACCCGGGGCCGCAGTTCACATGGACGTTTCCCAACGTCAAGGAGTTCCTGGCCTTCGCGGAGGCCGAACTCAAGCAGCAGGAGCCAGCACCTTCCTCCGGGGAGGAAGCTATGCGGGCCCGCGAGGAGCGAGTGGCGATGGAAGAAGAGCTACTGAACGCCCGGGAGCAAAGACTGTCCCTTCAGCAAAAGAAGTTGCAAGAGCGTCTCCGAGAGCTCGAAGCCTAGAAGAAGGCCTTCCTCGAAGCGGAGGAGGCATACCAGGCCAGGGCGGCCCTCGACGAAGAACGCCTGGAGCAAGGGATGCTGAACGTGGAGGGGTGGACTCACATGGAGGTGGAGGCGACGACGGAGGAGACCATCCGAGCAAAGAACGAGGCCATCCGGTCAAGGGATCGGAAGATCTCTAGATTGAAAGAGGACCTCGCCCATGAGAAGAAACGCCGGGAGCAAGCTCGAGAGGACATTCGGAGGGTCCGAAGCGAGCGAGATGGCCAAGCATCGAGAATAGCGGCCCTGCTGGCCACTATCGACACACAGAAGACGGCCCTAGCCGCGGCTGAGGAATCCAAGAAAAGCTTGGGCGCCCATCGAGTCGAACTGGAGAAGAAGATCAAGATCTTGGAAGAAGCGGTGATATTCCGGGACGAAGCCGCCAAACGTATGGCCATCGTGCACCAAGACGAAGCCAAGAAGCTCACCGAGAGCCTGGCAACCACGGAGACAAGCAAATCCTAGGCCCAGATTGCCTGGGACCGCCACGAGAAGCTGTCCGGTCAGCTCAAAGAGGTGCAAGGGGACCTGGAAAAGGATAAGGAAGCACATGCCAAGGAGACGAGCGACTTCCACCTGCATCGGCAGGGGAACAACGAGATCTTGCTCCAGATGCACCCCTGGGTCCTGAAGATCATTGAAGGGCTCGCGCGGTGTTGAAGGTGAAGGGCCTGCCTGCCCTCCCGTCGGAGCGCTCCTACTCCCTTCGGTGTTACCCATCGTTCTTGGAGCTTGTGGCCTCGAGCATCAGTGGCCTTAAGGACAGCGTGAGCAGAGCCACCCTCCAGGAAGGGAGGGCTGCTGCCCGGCAGGTGGCCACCTAGTTCGTCGTGGCCCTTCGGCGATGTCTCCAGCTGCCTCCTTCCTTGTCCGATCTGCAGGGTCTAGCCCCCGGGGTGACCCACCATGTAGATGAGATCATGGAGCACTTCTCCCGCGAGGACGACAATCGGTCCTGAAAATGGATGGAGCAACACCAAGAAACGTGAACTGTGTTTTGCGTATTTTGCACTTTTCTGAATGTAAATAACTTTTCCCAAGTTTTATCCGTTTTATTGCGCCCGTGGAGGCTTAGCACTCTTGGGAAGGGTTAATGAGCATGAGAGCTAACCAGCCGTGGGCACTCAGACGGATCTGAGCCACCGACACAGGGCGCATCCCCCCCAAGAACCCACCGTTTTTTGACCGTCGCAAACCTCAGCCCACGATTCCACTGCCCGAGGGAAATGGACAGCTTAGTCATGGAGGCGCTACCTCAAAACAACGCCCGCTTTCGTCTTAGCCAAGATGCATAAAACAGAAGCAACGAAAGAAAAGCCCATGCAAGCACGTTTCATACTTAGCTCAATGTCGACCTCCTTTTGGATATTTCAGCAATCGTTTCGTCGCGCTGCCGCCAGAGCGGGTCTTCTGTGCCGCTTCTAAGACACAACTCTGCCTTGCCCGTGGTTACCCGCAGGGCTAGGAATTCCCGCTGAAATAGCCGCCTGCCCAGTCATCCTTACTGGCATAGGACCTTATTGCTGGCGCCCGTGACCCCGGTCCTGACACCTTCATGTTCCTGACGCCGCGTGAGGGCGCATCCACTTGCTGACATGCTTATGATGTCGGTCCGGAGACCCCCTTTTCACTCCTGGCGCCGGTTGAGGGCACGCCCGCCTTGCTGACACCTTTGATGTGTCGGTCCGGAGACCCTTCCTGGCTCTTTTTCATTGCTGCCCGGAGGCAAACCATTTTGCAATCCAATACTTTTGCGGCGGCCCACTTGATCCTGGGTGTATTATCACGACGTGACCCGGGAGGTCCCATTCTGGCTGACTTTCGTTGAAGTAGGCTCGATCCCAGTCAGAGGCTATCACGAGTGGACCCGTGGGGGTCACTGGTGGTGAAGGCGGGTTGTCGGTTTGGGTGGAGGCGTTTGCGACAGCTTTTGATGTTTTCTTCTTCTTCGGGGTTTCCTTTGGTTTTGAATTCAAAGGGCAATCCCGTCTGAAGTGATCAAGTTCTACACATATGTAGCATCCTTCGCCCCTTGGGCGCTTTCTGAGCTCGCGGCAGTCGTCGATGTGGTGCTTGTCGGTTCGATGGAATGAGCACCAGAGTCCCAGTTGTCCATCTTCGCCCAAGGGGAGCTGGACTTCTTGCGGCATGTACAGTTCGTCCCTTGTGACCTCAATTTCTTGACCTTGAATCTGACGCTCTTTCTGCAACGGTAGAGTCGACGGGGAAGTTTCCAAGCAGAGCTCTTCCT